>CM054060.1:382362156-382579437 GCA_028641055.1 Alopecurus myosuroides
AAGCTAGCTACCAATGCTTTGCTATTTGACGGCCACCCCAATTCGCGAAAAGTTTTTCACTCCGACTCGCCTCACCGCGTCCACGTGACAAGGGACCTCTCCGCCTTCCACGGCCGTCCCTTCCTCTCCCCGGTCATAGCATCCATGTTGCCAGCCGGATGAAGACGTCGCTGTCATTGAGATGGTGCGAGTTTGGAGTAGTAAACTAATTACTGGATATATGTGATGCATTGGCGAAGAGACGGTATTTTCACATAAAACACTGTTTCGTCATATTTTCTTGTTAACTCTGTGTGTCACTTCAACAAAAGTCGGACGTGGTCACTTTGGAGCATTAGGCGAAACATAAATTGCTTTGGGATGCATGTTTCCTACCCAATTATAATCCAATTTATTTTTTGATAAATGAATACTTTTTATTTTTTAGGATGCATTTTTTTGCAGTGACCACATGTTTCTTGTACGACACGAACATTATTCTCGCCTTTTTAAAAAAAAACAAAGAGAGGCGCCGAAGGCGCCAATTTTTATTCGGCTCCCTGACAAATTACAGCATGGACACTACGGGACACGACGGATAGCCGACGGCCGGCCCCCATCGGCGTAGGCAAGGTTGCCGTCGGCGAAGGCATAGGCCGACGGGGACAGTCGGTGTCTGGCCGTCGGCGTATAGGCTACCGCCGGTGTATACTGGATATAATTTTTTTTTGAAATTTTTCTGCATATTTTTTATTTCACTTGTTTAACAACTTAATCACACTATAGTCATATTTTTTTATCTTTAACAATTTTTAATTCTGATCTAAATTACTTGTTTCTACTAACACTTCCCGGTCGGTCACCCATCATGTGATTCCTCCGGTCCCAGCACGCTTAACTTCGTAGTTACTTCATTGTGATCTACCTAGAAACAACGGATGTGTTGTTGATAATATTATCCAATCAATCATGTTAACCTTAACCCTTGGACCATCATGTCACACTCTTTTATTTTGTGAATTCAAACAACTATTTAAATGACGAGTGTTATGGTCATATCCATGGCATAGTTTGTTCAAATGTTCCCATATTACACACAAACATGCATCTTGGAAGCACGGAAAATATTGACGGAGGAAGTTTTCCTTTTCATTGAAGCAGAAAATCATTTTCTATGTTCCGAGTGTAAAAAAAGGGTTTGTTTGTGAATGACTTACCATAAATATGTTGCAAAACTTGAGAGCTATAATTTTTTAATATACTAGACCATTTTATATGCACAAATAACCAATTTGTTTCATATGAAAAAGTTTCCATCCACCTCTTTTGAATAACAGAAGTTTCTGCCGATTCCGCTGGAAACTGGTCAAATTTGAACTACATGTACCTCATAGTTTGCTCGTGATGTTTGGAAAAATCATTTTTAGATACACAAGTACCTATTTTAGCATAGATACACCAAGAGTTTCTCAATATTCAACCCCTAGCTACGAACAGTCATGCCCGCCGTCTTGACTTTTTCCTCAAACGGGGTTAGAAAATTCAAAAAAATCAAAAGAAAATGATGCGAGACCTTCGCGTGGTGTCATTATATAGGTCCTAGTAAACACCAAAAATAATAAACTTGGAATACGACAGTTGTGTTGAAAATGTGTTCACAAAAATTAGCTATCTCCTACGAACATTCTCGGGTTTTGGGCCAAATGACGAGTGTTATGGTCATATCCATGGCATAGTTTGTTCAAATGTTCCCATATTACACACAAACATGCATCTTGGAAGAACGGAAAATGTTGACGGAGGAAGTTTTCCTTTTGATTGAAGCAAAAAAACCATTTTCTATGTTCCGAGTGTAAAAAAAGGTTTTTTTTGTGAAGGACCTACCATAAATATGTTGCAAAACTTGAGAGCTATAATTTTTGAATATACTAGACCATGTTATATGCACAAATAACCAATTTGTTTCATATGAAAAGGTTTTCATCCACCTCTTTTGAAGAACAGAAGTTTCTGCCGATTCCGCTGGAAACTAGTCAAATTTGAACTACATGTACCTCATAGTTTGCTCATGATTTTTTGGAAAAAATCATTTTTAGGTACACAAGTACCTATTTAAACATAGATACACCAAGAGTTTCTCAATATTCAACCCCTAGCTACGAACAGTCATGCCCGCCGCCTTGACTTTTTCCTCAAACGGGGTTAGAAAATTCCAAAATATTCAAAAAAAAATGATGCGAGACCTTCGCGTGGTGTCATTATATAGGTCCTAGTATACACCAAAAATAATAGACTTGGAATACGACAGTTGTGTTGAAAATGTGTTCACAAAAATTAGCTATCTCCTACGAACATTCTAGGGTTTCGGGCCAAATGACGAGTGTTATGGTCATATCCATGGCATAATTTGTTCAAATGTTCCCATATTACACACAAACATGCATTTTGGAAGCACGGACAATGTTGACGGAGGAAGTTTTCCTTTTCATTGAAGCAAAAAACCATTTTCTATGTTCTGAGTGTAAAAAAGGGTTTTTTTTTGCAAAGGACCTACCATAAATATGTTGCAAAACCTTAGAGATATAATTTTTGAATATAATAGACCATGTTATATGCACAAATAACCAATTTTTTCATATGAAAAGGTTTCCATCCACCTCTTTTGAAGAACAGAAGTTTCTGCCGATTCCGCTGGAAACTGGTCAAATTTGAACTACAGGTACCTCATAGTTTGCTCATGATTTTTGCCAAAAATCATTTTTAGGTACACAAATACCTATTTTAACATAGATACACCAAGAGTTTCTCAATATTCAACCCATAGCTACGAACAGTCATGCCCGCCGCCTTGACTTTTTCCTCAAACGGGGTTAGAAAATTCCAAAAAAAAAATGATGCGAGACCTTCGCGTGGTGTCATTATATAGGTCCTAGTATACACCAAAAATAATAAACCTGGAATACGACAGTTGTGTTGAAAATGTGTTCACAAAAATTAGCTACCTCCTACGAACATTCTAGGGTTTCGGGCCAAATGACGAGTGTTATGGTCATATCCATGGCATAGTTGGTTCAAATGTTCCCATATTACACACAAACATGCATCTTGGAAGCACGGACAATGTTGACGTAGGAAGTTTTCCTTTTCATTGAAGCAAAAAACCACTTTCTATAGTCATGAAACAATAACATGTTCAGATCTGAGATCATGACACTCGAGCCCTAGTGACAAGCATTAAACATAACAAGTTGCAACAACGATATAAAGCACTAACAACGAATACTAGACACTATGCCCTAACAATCTGGCATTGTTACATGATCGATCGCATCCAGTCCCTTCCATCCCTCTAAGCCTATAGCGGGTATTACTCACACATGGATGGGGGAATCATGGATGGTTGATGTAGAAATGGTGGCAATGACGATGCTGATGATCTCCTCTGAATCCCTGTCCCAGCAGGGTGCGAGAACAGGAACTTCTGATTCCCGGATTAGGTCTTGAGGTGGTGGCGGCGCTCGGGTGTGTTTCACTGGAATATGACGACCCCCCCTCGGTTTTTAGGTTACGAGGCTTAAGTAGTCGAAAGAGGAGCCCGAGGGGGTGCCTGGGGCAGCAACACCACCAGGCGGTGCGGCCTAGGGGCGCGCCAGCCCATGGTGTGGGCCCCTCCTTGCCCCCTCCGGCTCTTCTTCTGGCTCCGGGGGTCTTCGGGTTAAATAAGAACTCGGGGATCTTTTCCGGCCAATTTCCTGAAAGTTGATTTTTCTGCACAAAAACTAGACACCAAGGTAATTCTGCTGAAAATAGCGTTAGTCTGTGTTAGTTGCATCTAAAACTCACAAGTTTAGAAGAAAACAACAGCGAAAGTGTTCGGAAAAGGAGATACGTTTTGCACGTATCAACTCCCCCCAAGCTTAGCTTATTGCTTATCCTCAAGCAATTCAGTTGACAACTGAGTGCGATAAAAGAACTTTTACAAACACATTTATTTCATATGATGTAAATATGCTCACTATATGATCAAGTGCTTAGGAAATTCATAATAAGAAGTATGCAAAATAAAGTCACCTAATAGTTATGCAAATCATGAAGAGATTCCAACACACTAATAATGAGCAACATGAAATATATTAATTCACAAGATTGCAATGTTCATAATAAGATGTGATAAAGTGTCATTTCGCTTGCCCTTAATAATGGAGAAAAACATAAATGACAGGGCACCTCTAAGGTTCAAGTGAACACTAGAAGTAAATATATCAAAGATACAAGCATCAAACTTATACCACAATCAACCGTGTTCTGGGACAAACACATTATACTAAGAATGAAAGACATGCTCTCAAGAAGGTGCATAAAGTGAGAAGTTGAAGACTCAACGTAAAATTAAAAGAAAGGGCCTTCGAAGAGGGGAGCAGGGATTAAAATGTGCTAGAGCTTTTTATTTTACAAACATAGGAAAAATGATTTCTGGGAGGTGATTGTTCATGTCAAAGAATGGTAACAGATTCCTTGCTATCTTCCATACTAAACAAGTTGAGAGCGGTTCCGAGTTATTTATATTAAGCGTTTATATCATGCTCTTTATATAGTATGACACTTCTCCCCACCTTGCTTTCGCAAACCATGGCTAACTGAATCCTCGGGTGCCTTCCAACAATCTCATACCATGGAGGAGCGCCTATTTATTATTATCTTTTGATGTTATAATGGTCTAACCATCTCTTTGCAAAAATAATGACAAGCAGATGAAGCATGCAAGTCAGGTTACTCAATTAGTATGGAAGATAACAAACCCAACTACTACTTCCTCATGAGCTAAAACAGTGTCAAAAAATGAGAAATGCTTTGAAGGTTTTAAAGGTAGCACATGAAAATTTACTTGGAGTGGCGGTGAAATACCACATATAGGTAGGTATGGTGGACACATTTGGAAAACTTTGGTTTTGGGGAGTTGGATGCATGAGTAGAGCTCATACTCCGTACAGGTGAAAGCTAGCAATATACTGAGAGCGACAATCAAGAGAGCAACAACTGTCATGATCATACTTGCGACAGAACAAAATTAACAGGGGCATAAAAGTGATACAAATATTCCGAGGCAAAATAAATCATCAAGGCTTAATTGACTTTTGATTTTAGTCTTATGCATGCGTAAGCATGTGCCAAGTTGATTCAAGCGAAACATTTAGAGGGAGATACCACAATGTCATACCCTTCTATGAATAAAACAATGCAAGCAAACATTTATACGACATGCTTTCTACTATTAGTAAGTTGGAACTAAACATGAGAGAGCACGAACTACTAAGCATCCATTAAATAACATACACCTTACACGAACCAACTAAGCATGTCCACATGGATGAGTATATGTACAAAAATGAAAAAAAATAGAGTTCATACCAGCCTCTCACCACAACTTGAATTGTCGTAAATCGTCATTATTGCTCTTCACTTTTGTGGATCAAATGATATAAAATGATAACCAAGATCCAATGGAGACACGGAAGACCATTGAACTCTGCAGTAAACTTTACAAAACCAAATAATAACAACAAATATTTTAGGTTTTCGAATTTAGAACAAGAACATAAACAAAACAAGCAAACAAAGCAAAATCTTTTTAGATTTTTGAATATTAAATCGAAACTAGAAAGTAAAGAAAACCAACAAAATCAACTAAAGAACTAAATAAATAGAAACAACATAAATATTTTTGGCCTTTTTGCGTTTTGGAAAACAAGAAAAAAATAATAAAAACAAAAGGAAGCGAAAGAAACAAAAATATGGATATACAAAGAACCGATAGAAACATGATACGTAGATAAGTGTGATGTCGGCATACCTCCCCCAAGCTTAGGATTTTGGCCTAAGTGGAGATCAATCCCAACAGAGCCAAGAAGTAGGGCCCCCATAGTAGGCCGAGGATGAGCCATCCTCCTAATATGACCTTGATGACGCCCCGGTGTACTGCGCGCTGTAGTCCTTAGAGGGCGCATTCTTCCCCATCTGATGCCTGGGGTCGTGATGCTCATGAAAATCAAGCAAGCACAGCTGCTCATCCAACTCCTCCTTTGAACGCGACCGTGGTGTCCTGCTAATTTTGAACAAAACAGGCTACAGCAAAGAAACTTCCCTTTCATCTCCATCAGTAAATAAAAGTATAAAACTCTATATACTAGATGTCCAGCACTAGAGTTAGAAGTAACAAAATGATGAGCTTTCATGGTAGCAAGATCAAGTCTCTTTGGAGCTAGCAAATCATCATGTGGATCAACAGAAAGGTCTAGAGCAGTCAACATACGCGAAGCAATAATACCCCCATAAATGGGTCCTCTAGCAGCTAAACGGCGAGCAATGACAAAATCAATATTCTATTTATTGATACTATTAAGTGCAGCAGCAAGAAAAGCGAGATGGTAATTTGAAATATTACTAGTGTTTTCCTAGCAAGAACACTAGTAGCAAGGTAATAGGTAAAATATCTAATAGAGGGGAGTTGAATGTTCCTTATCTTGCCACGTTGAGTCGTGCGGTCATCATCATTTGTAACTCCACGGTAGAGCTCCAGCAAATCTGCGGGTCGTTCCTGAATCTTCCTTGCTGTCCCTATCGTGTTAATACCTATGATGCAACAAAAATTTGCCAAAAGCATGGAAAAAGGTCTATCATAGATTTTGAATGCACATATGGGTTCTACTGAGAGTTGTTGAATTTGAGGCTCTCAACATTTTTTGTTAATAAAGCATATTGAGGGCTTTCATCATTCATGTAATCGGTTAGGCCAACCCTATCAATCAGCTGCAAGAAATACTCAAGTATCCCTGCATCATTAAGAAAAGTATAACAAGGGAAGGTGGATGGATGTGCATCTCCATCATCTCTCGCGTCTTTGATGCTCGGTGCAATGAGATTCTCATTCTAAGATGGTCTCAGCAGAGTAGCTGAGCGTGAAGGCCTTGTCCTCCTAGGTGCATCACTCTCAAAGATTTCTCTAAAGTTGTAGTTATCCATTTCTGAAATTTTAAACAAGCATCACAAAAATTGATTTCAAGCAACTATATGATAGAAACTACTATAGAGACTTGTAGGAGGGATATACATGCATAAAAACTAAATTATTTCACACAAATCAAGCATGATAGCTCACACAACCTGTCACCTACAGTACCAAAATGCTCAAAAAATACTCCACTAAACAAAATTCTACTTGGATAATCGGAGGAGTCACGTACCAGAGAGCAAATGCTCCAAATTTCAGCAACAAAGATGGGTTGAGCAAAGAGATCAAGAAATTTGCGAAGAAGAACAGCAAGAGCTCGGGTTCCAGGAATATTTTTGAATTTAGGAGAGAGAGTGGAGTGTTTGGCACGGAGGAGAGGAAGTGGAGGGCCAGGGGACCACACCATGTGCTGGCGCCACCAGGGCCAGGCCGCGCCAGCCCATGGTGTGCCTTCATGGTGGGTCCCCCTGGGGTGTCCCAAGTGCCTCTCTGCCTCGATTTTTACATACAAACTTAATATAATTTTTCTATAATTTTTCAAGAAACTTCATTTTCGAGGTATTTTTTGAATTTAATAAATTATTATAAACCAGGAAAAAACTTATGGAATGATGGAAAACAGAACCAAAAATAGAACTATAGAGGTTCTAAGAAATTCCAACAAGCAAATAACCAGTGGAAACAAAGGTGGAAGTGGTTAAAACAAAATTGCGGATGGTGAAAACATGTGTAACAAGGTGAAAACAAAAGTAAACATGATGAAAACAAATGTAGACATGGTGAAAACAAGAGTTGGGAAGTGAAAACATTGTTTTATTCATTTAAAATCACTTTGTTAACAAGGGTGATCAAGTCTTGTTACCAATTTTTTTTCATGAATCAAAACTTTGCATATCACTAAATAATTATGTTACCTCAACCTTGATAGACATAGTCCCAATCATAACAATTTCATATTCTTTTTGTGGCATTGGAATAAGATAATATAATTTCCCAATCTTGATGGTCTCAATATTTTCAATTGAATTTAGACCGTATTTTCTATCAATCTTCTTGGGAAAATAAATAGTGTGCTCTTTATCATTGCCATTAAAAGTTACTTTTCCTTGGTTGCAATCAATAACATCCCATGAAGTGTTAAGAAAAGGTCTCCCAAGAATAATAGACATATTATCATCTTCAGGCTTTTCCAACACAACTAAGTTAGTTAATATCAAAAAAACTAGTAGCCACCTGGACAGGAACATTCTCACATATACCAACATGTAGCAGTAGATTTATCAGCCATTTGCAAAGATATACCAGTGGGTATTAATTTTTCCATAGAGAGTCTCTTATAGACAGAAAAAGGCATAACAGTAACTCCTGCTCCCAAGTCGTATAAAACAGTTCTAACATAATTATTTTTAATAGAACAAGGAATTGTAGGAATACGAGGATCTCCAAGCTTCTTTGGAACCTTACCATTAAAAAAGTAATTAGAAAGCATAGTGGAAATTTCCTCATTAGGAATCTTCCTTTTGTTAGAGACAATATCTTTCAAATACTTTGAATAGGGAGGCACTTTAATAGCATCAGTCAAATGAATTTGCAAAAACAAAGGTTTAATCCACTCACAAAACTTGTTATAATGTTCTTCTTCCTTTGAATTATTTTTCTTATTAGGAAAAGGCATTGGTTTTTGTACCCAAGGTTCTCTTTCTTTACCATGTTTATTAGCAATGAAATCCTCCTTAGTATACTTTGCAATTTTCATTTGCTTTCCAGGTTCAACTACAGTTTCTTCTTTATCAGAAGCATCACTTCTATCATTACCACTTTCAGTTTCAGCATCAGAGATAGATATACTATTAGGATCTTTAGCAGGTTCAGGAGATTCTATAACAGTTTTATGGTTGTTCTTTTTTTTCTTAGAAGAAGCACTAATGTTTTTAGGTTGTTGAGAATCTTGTTCAATTATTTTAGGACGTCCTTTAGGATACAAGGGATCCTGAGTAGAAACACCACTTCTAGTAATTATTTCACAAACATGGTTTTCTCTGGAAGCATTAGCTAGCAAATCTTTTATCACTTTAGTGAGTTGATAAATTTGAGCCTGAACCATATGAAAATGTTTAACAAGCATCTTAACATCATTAGAGGTTCTCTCAATAATACCATGCAACTTATAAATAGCTCTATAGTTTTCCGTTAGATGATTCCGCATTCTCATATTAAAATTATCTTGCTTAACAACATAATTATCAAATTCATTTAAGTATTGATCAGGTGGTTTAGAATAGGGAATATCTCTATTATCAAAGTATTGGAGGGAGTGTACCTCAACTGTGGGTGGATGAGGAATTGGCTTACATGATTCTTCTATAGGTGGTTGATGACCCACAAGTAGATGGGTTGTATCTTAGTACTTTCGATAAATAAGAGTGTTGAACCCAACAAGGAGCAGAAGGTGTTGGCAAGCATGTTGGATAGAGAATTCACTGTAAACACTAGCAAACAGATTTTTGGTTGTTTTGGATATAGCAGATAAATAAAGTGCGAGTAAATAAATAACAATAATAATAATTGCATCGAGTGGCCCAATCCTTTTGAGAGCAAAGGACAAGCCGGTTGTTCTACTTATAATTATCAAACGTTCTCGAGGACATATGGGAATTTCCTCAAGTGCTTTCGCTTCATATAGTTGATTAATATTTATTGGCTTGTTAAGTGTTGTGTGGGTGAACCTATGAAAATGCACCGCCCAACTAGGACTAATACATACTTGTTATTATGCCCCTCATAAGCATCCGCAAATATAAGAAAGTAATTAAGATAAATCTAACCACAACCTTACAACTCCGGGATCCTACACCCCCTTGTGCATTGGTTTCGTAATGGGGGTTTAGGTTTCTATCACTCTGGCAACCCCATAATTAGTAGCCAAACACACAATGCATCCTCCTAGGCCCATAAAGGCGAAGTGTCATGTAGTCGACGTTCACATGACACAACTAGAAGAATAGCACCACAACTTAAATACCGAACCACAAGATATTACTTCAACATAACTTCACTACTAACATCATGACTTCGCCCATGTCCTCAAGAACTAAACTAACTACTCACAAGACATCATATGGATCATAATTAGAGGTGATATAATGGATAATAACAATCTGGTCATGAAGTGCAACACCGATAAATCTCACAAGCATCAACTACTAACAAGTAATCCGCATCAGGAGAGAGATCTAATGAAGAACAACGATAAATAACCATAATTGTTACAGCGGGATGAAGGTGGACGGTGTCGGTGCTGGTGTTGGCGATGATGATGATCTCGATGAAGCCCGGAGTGATGACAGCGATGATGGCTTCGATTTCCCCTCTCCGGGGAGAAACTCCGGAGAGCTTTTCTCTCTCTGATGTTTTTCGCCCCGAGGCGGCGGCGGAATAATTCTCCGATGATGTATTGGGGCTTAGGGTTCCCTGGGGGTCAAGTACGCGAATGGGGGCGCCCAGGAGTGGGCCAGGGGGCCTAACCACCCCCAGGCGTGGCCAGAGGGGGGCCGCCGCCTGGTGGTGGGGGCCTAGGTGGCCCCCTCCGGGTGCCCTTCTGGCTGGCTTATCATGCTTTATTTCAAATAGCTGAGAGTGTTTAATGTGCCATTGAAAGAATCATGAGTTGTTCTTGTCATATTGAAGCATAAATTTGTGGTGTTCTCCTTTGAATGTTTTATTTGGTTGACTTGGCACATGCTCACACCATGTTTATGAATACAAACCAGTCATTAATAGCATCCGTGGTCATTTAGTTTTTGAACTTCTGGTACCACTTATGCTTTGATTAATGATGTTTATGTCGCTATGCATGATTATGGCAATTATTGCTCTCTTTATTTGTCGCCCCCAGTCGTTTGCTATCATCCACCTGTACCGAGTATGAGCTCTACTCGTGCAATCCAACTCCCAAAAACCAAAGTATGCCAAATGTGTCCACCATACCTACCTATATGTGGTATTTAACTGCCACTAAAACTAAATTGCTCATGTGCTACCTTTTAAAACTTTCAAAATTGCTCTTATTTTGTGTTCCTGTTTTTGCTCATGAGGACGTAAATAGAGAATATTTATCTCACTTATTGATTGGATTTCACACCCTGGACTAGTGGCTTCATCCGCTTATCTAATTGATAGAAGAGCCGGTAGCGAGGTGCCCAGCCCGAAATTAATACAAACAAATTCTCTTCACTATTTTTTCTCCTGATTTATCAGTCAAAGCATAATTGTGTAAACAAAACAGAAAGAGGGATGACCTTCTGTGCTAGTTGCATCCTTCATATGGGAGCTGCTCTTGTGAAGTCTAGTTGTCTTGTGACGTACTGTATTTTCTGTTTACCATTCGTTGACATTAGCATAAACCTCCCTAAAGAATAGACACTCCTCCACGGTATGTGATTGCTGGCAGGCACCCGAGGATTCAGTTAGCCATGGTTTGTGTAAGATGGATGGGAGGAGTGTAAAACATTTTATACCTCTATTTAATAAAATAAATCTCTAGAACATGAGTTATCCATGCTCCCCTCTACAAAGGGCCTTTCATTTACTTTTTATGTTGAGTCTCCATCTTCTAACTTTATGCACAGTTGAGAGAGCATAGTTGCCATTCTGAGTTTAATGTGCATTTGTCTCTGAAACATTATTAATTGATTCATGGTGTGTTATTTGCTTGATCTCAAATTATTTGTTCTATTCTTCCTCATAAACTTTGAAGGTGTCCTGGCATTTATGTTTTGCCATGCTTTCTCTATAATTGAAACAAATGTATAACTTTCGATGCATTTCTATTCATGATCTTTATTTGTGTTACTTCTCATGATGCAAGGTGATTGCTATGCTTTAATATTAAAGTTTTATTTATCATGCTTGTGCTTAAATTCTATGATCTCAGGTTACATATGCTTTTACATTATTGATGATCAATATTATGTTAGTAGCATGTCACCTCAAAAATTATTTTGTTTTTATCGTTTTAGCTACTCGAGTACGAGTAGGAACTAAGCTTGGGGATGTTGATACGTTCAAAATGTATCTATAATTTTTTATGGTTTCATGATACTTTAATGCTTTTCATAATTGTTTTCATATTAAGTTTATGATTTATTTGTACTAACCTACTAATAGTTTCAAAAGTGCACAATGTTCTTGCTTTACACTTTGATGTGCAGGAATTACAAAAAATAGAAGAAGAAACCTTGTTGGAGTCGAATTGGGACTTTCCTGAAATCTGTATGAAAACACTTTTTAAAGATTGCCACGTTAAGGGTCGAAGAAAGAATCAAACGGAAATCTCATAGAAGAAGTTGTGGGGAATTTTGCGGCATACGTTCTAGAGTTGAAATTTGCCTGATTCCGAGTCCGGACGGCCGAGATACGCCCGATTTACCGCAGACCTAGATGGGATGACGGAAATATGTGAGACTATATAAAGGGAGGAAATATAGGTCATGGGAGACACCCCATACCACGAATTTCCAGCCACCAAAGCCACGTTTTAGCCTCCCCCATGGATCCCATCTCCATGGGGGAGGGCTCACAACGCCATGAAGGAAGGGGCTAAGGGCGACGCTCCCCTATGATGTCGGCGGCGCAGGGAAGGAGTTCCTACGCCACCGCCGCCCTACGCCCCGCGTTGTTCTCTCCACCATATTCACCGCCGTCTACATCGTCAATTCCTACTTGTATACGGTGGTTCATCCTCCCACACACCTCTGTACCGCCCTATGTAAACATGGTGTTTGACGTTATAAATTATTTGCAGATGATCTATTGTATCTATGTCATGTTTGTGTAGATCCCTTTTGTCATCTGATTGACTGTTGAATCTCTATGAATGATTTGAGCTATATATTGAATTTGTTACAGTCCTATGGTGCCATCATATGTTTATGCGCGCATGGATCACATCATAGGGATTGTAGTATGTGTATAAAGTTAGATGGATCTACAAGAAATATGTAGATGCATGACTCTAAATTTTTGTCACAGGAAAGTCATAGAGATTTATTCATGACCCCTTTTTTTTACCAAATTATGAAAGTTAGATACCGAGCGTCTTATTTGATTGTCAACGACCTTTTTAATGTAATGGTCATACAACCCTCTATGACCAACCAATTGTTTTGGTCATGGGTTGTCCTGGCATAGTCACGTCAGATCCTACGTGGCTAATCCTACGTGACAAAATTATGACCAAAGTAGTAGGTCATGGTTGAGATTTAGCCCAGCCCATATTGATCCTCTATATGGGTCAGTCCAATGTTTTGGCCCATTAAATTTCTCTCTTTGTAATTTTGACGTTAACGTTTCAGCGATTTTTTTCTGGACCATTCCCTTCTTAAGGTCCATTTGATCTCTGGGCCTTCGCATTTTCAGTTCATTTTTTCAAAATTTAATAAATTTATTCCATAATAAAGTCCAATGCTAGCTGGGCATAGGCCTTTTATTGCAGCCCAGTTATTTCGCGCAGATGTTTTCACCACAGGCTTTACACTCTAGAGCCCAGTTTCTTACAGCTAGCTCAGATTCAAATCTCAATAAACTCATTCGAATTGAAATTCATTTCAATTCCAGTAAATTTGAATTACAGAACATATTTTAGGAATTCAAATCTCAATAAACTCAATTGAATTACAAAACATATTTCAGGAATTCAAATAATCACATAGCAAAACATGACAATCAGTAACAAGGTCTCAACACATTAACAGATGGATTTGTCAGGTCTACCCTTGCAAATACGATCAACATCAAGGTACTAGAAATCTCAACACATGTGGCTAGTAATAAGGTACTGGAGTCTTCCAGTCGCAATCTGAAACATATGTTAGACCATTTCGCAGAGCTCGTGCATGCAAAGAACAAAGAAAAAAATAGGTCAAATAATCTAACATGGTGTAAAGTGCACGAAAAAAATTCAATATCTACAAGCATTAGAGTGTATATTGTCGTTGAATCACAGGCTTACTCATAAACAATATTATGGAAGGATCAATTATAAACATCACAAATGCAGATAAGCAATATCTCACACTATTTTACTCGGTTACTCATAATCCTAGTAGTTCACTAAATAACACAAGATTTTTTTTAGATCATAGCCCTGGTTTAAAAATAGATTTTATCAACATTGTTTTAATAACTTGCATTCCAACATTTAAGATAGATAGACATGCACAAAACAAAAGTGTCACGGTTGCTAGCTAGCTGGTTGCAAAGGAAAATAAATCTGTGTTTCTTTTGGATAATACACTTCATGTACAGATACCGGACTACACTAGGCAGTGCATATAGTAGTGTTTAAAAACAGAAAACATGATTTGGGCATGTCTTCACCACCACCACACCGTCGTGCTGCTGGAGTTTCGAGGGATCCTCTACTTCCGCTACCCCGCTGGATCGAGGGAACGGAGGTTACCATCAACCGTACGTGTGACCGATCATGGAGGCACCGCCGGATTGCGGTGCACATCTTCTCACTCTCGGGATCGGCATGAGTACGACTATGCCAACAACGAGATTTGATCTTGTAACGCTTTGTGTCTTCGAGGGTATGTTCTCATTAACCCACTCTTTGCTCGTTACCTTTCATCTCCTAGATTAGATCTTGGCCCTTCGGGTTTATCGCGCGTAGGAATTTTTTTGTTTTCTATGCAACATACCCTTCAATAGTCTCATACTATTTAATGTTTTGTAGAATATCAAGGTAAATAAGCGTACGGGATTTGTTTGCAATTAAAATTTCTAGTTATACGTGCTATGATACAATATCGACCTATGTTACTCTAATCTCCTCTCTCTTCGTTAATTAGATGCCACATCAGCATTTTTATGGGACCTGGATGCATGATACTAGCTAAAATACCACCCCTATGGCTGGTAAGTGCTAGAGTTTATTGTAAAAGTCTTATGTTGAAGTAATAAATACTCTATTTTAAGCGGAAAAAAACGCCCATAGGAGAAAAAATCATGTGTGTAATTCTACGCGAGAACCGAAGCGGGCCCTTACGAGCTTGTTTTTGTCACATTTCGGTAGAAGGTGGAACCGCAGACACTATTTATTGCTTATTGCGAGCGGTAACTCGGACTCGCCCACGGTAGATTCTAAACGGGTCGGCCCATATATTTTTGGGTAAAGTAAAACGATGAAAAAATACAAGGAAAGCATGGATTCGAACTTGGCATCTCAGCTTCGAAGTCATACGTGGCATAGCCACCGGGAAACATAGCTTTCGTGCAAAACTTTCCCTTTTAATATTTTTATTGTGTGCTGTTTTCGTTTTTCATTTTTCTATTTTCTTTTTTGCTTCTGTTTTTCTTTTCCGTTTTATTCTTTCTTTTCTGTTTTATTATTTATTTTTAGTTTTATTTTCCTTTAATTTGAAAACATTTGTTTTTTTGATATTCTAAAAATCCAAACCATTTTTTTTCATGTTTACCTAACTATTTTCAAATGTGGAACCATTTAAAAAATTGAATCATTGTCAGTTTGAAACCATTTTTAAAAATTAAACCACTTTTAGTTTAGAAACATTCTTAAAAATCAGAACCTTTTCAAATTTGCACTATTTTGGTTCACTGAAAATTTTCGTTCACTATTTTTTTTGCTCATCAGCATGTTTGTTCACTATTATTTTCTCATTTCATCAGAATATTAGTTCATTTTCTGTTCATTATAATTTCCGTTCAGTGGTATTTTCGGTTCACTTTTTATATTTTGTTCATTGGCATGTTTGTTCACTATTATTTTCCCATTTCATCAGAGTTTTAGTTCACTTTTTGTTCATTATAATTTTCCGTTTAGTGGTATTTTTTGCTCACCATAATTGTTCACTCGTAATTCTGGTTCGCTGTTATTTTTTGTTCACTATTATTTCCAGTTCACCCGAATTTTTTACGCTAGTAATTTTTAAAAATGATTTTTTATGTTAGCTATAAAAGGAAAAAAAAACTCATGATTAAGGGAGTTGGGTGTAGATCGAACCGGCAGCGTTACATTTTTCATTAGTGGGGTGTTGTAAGTTTTATCACTCACTTGTCTCTCGGTTTACGGCGGTAAGAAATTTATTTTGGGTACTGACGTCGTCATTATCTGAATCTCTATCCAAATGTTTAGACTTCTCCTGATAGGATTATGCATGCACGTGGACACCGCCACGATTTTGGTTATGAGAAATTTGGTGAATGCATGCTCTAATTAGCGTTTAGCAAAGGGTAAAAAAAAAGAAAAAAAATATGTGGCGGAAAGTCCGCTCTTCTCGGCCCGGCCGCTTACATCCCTAGTAGGATTGGCTGTCTCGTGTAATTGATTAGCGAATTTGAACGCGTAATTGTGCTCAATCCGGTAACGCACTATGCTTATATTATATGATATGATAATATACTTGATTTTTTCCCGATTGAGCAAGTCATTCACATGATCATATCCTTGTAATAGTGGCATATTACCATCGACTTTTCATGCACCGTGTACTCGACTAACTCTATAAAATACTAGACAGGGTGGTGCGCTTCGCTGCGCCGTATGTCTTGCGTCTGTGCACTGCGTGGCTGTTGTGCCTTTTGTTTCTGTATTTATCTAAAAAAAATCATGTGATTAATGTGGTTTGTATGTTATCCTGGCTGGTCGGTGCGGTTTGTGGTCACGTTGGCCAGGTATTAGGCCTTCAAGAATGCCAAACTCCTCATGGACGACTTGCAAACAATAAACACAAGAATCATCAGCAAGGAAACTGGTGACACTATTTTGCAACAATGAACATATGTGCAAAACATATTCTGTCTATATAATAGATGAAATGATAAAATGGATAACCTTGGCAAGAGGAGCAAGGCAATTGGTGGTACAGCTTGCATTAGATACGACATTCATGCTAGGGTTGTAACTCTTCTCATTTACTCCAACCACAAACATGGGAGCATCTCCCCGACGGAGAAGTTATGCCCACTTTCTTTGCACCACCCTATTTGAGTAACACAACAGAATCTCAACATTTGTGTTGTATGTAAATGGAATTTTTTCAGGGACAATTCTAGTTGCATAAAGCATTGAGGATACCAAAAAAAATTGAGTAATGAGTATCCAAGTATTCGCAGTAAAAAAACACTTGATATCTAAATCTAACACTTGGCAGAAATTTAGTTGATAAATAAAGGAGAGAGATCTGAAAATACCTAAAATAAAATTTGGGGCAAGTAAGTGCATCTAAGCAGCAAAACATATTCGGCTAAACCTGCAGTGGTTTCTATAAACCTATTGTTACCTTTTGCTTGTAACCGAGACTTTCTTCCTAATAATCTCCAAGGTTGACACATCCAAAATTGTTATGGTTCCCTTAAATGGATCGTGAGTAGAATCGTACTTAAACATATAAGCTTGGAAAAGGAAGAACACAATGGATGAACCAAATCTAAACCTTCATATGAAATATGATGCACCTGATATAGCTAGAGATTTAAATCCGTTGAATGGAAGGAAACAATAAATGTACAATAAAACATGCCGGGTTTCTGGCCGAGGACTGAACTTAACAGAATGACATATGCCAAGCTCCTACTTTCAAGGAAGATACGAGTCCAACATAGGTGAGAAAGCCCTCAGGTGGAAAGGACAACTCTGGCATCCGAGAATGAATAATCCTCGTTGATGACGACGAGACACATTAATGATTAAAATGCATGACGGGTGACAACAAAACGATAAAACAAGAATACCCACTAACAGGAAATGAATCTTGTCAATTAAATTTCTCAATATTCTTTGCAATTAAATTGCGATTAATGCAATAATTGCTTGAATCCGTAAGTTGTGCAGCAATAATCCTAAGAACATCTCGACAAACAAAGATGATGCATGCCATTATATATGAAAGAAAAGACATAGATTTCTTTTTTCAAATGTTACAGCATACAATTTGAATAGCAAGAAAACCAAATATAACTTCTTTTGCGACGAAGAGCCAGAAATTTATCTTACTCCATGAGTTATCTTCCGAAGTTTCCGCTCGAAGATGGAACTGAGCTTTCCATGTCGTGCAATGTGAGAAAGCAAATCCTTCCTATAGGTAGGCACATAAAACAGAAGTAGCACTTAACTGCATTTCCTGTTTGAACATATCAATTAGAAATTATTTAGAAGACATAACATCTAGTTAGGACATAAGAATAACATGAGAATCATATATTCTAAAGTGGTAGTCAGAAGTAGCTACGAGCATACACAAATGGTCAATAACAAAGGGACACACATATATGCGTGCAAATTTCCAACATACCTGCTAACTTGTTTGCTAAATTCAGAGGGTAGCTAGCATTTATTCACACATATTTTCATCGGGACTCCAGACCTTTTCGCTAAAATGTGATCGGAAAGAGCATTTTATTCAATAAATAAAGAATATAAGAAGGCATTTCACACCAGAAAATCTGAACACACCAGAAGATACATAGAGCCTTTCACAAGCAATACCTTAAGGGAGATTTTAAATCTCTTAACAAGCTACAGAAATCATGGGTGCTTTAATAAATCTGAAAGACATTCTGGGAATAAAAAGTAAGGACTTGTCATGAAGGCATAATCGCAGCCAGCAGCTAAGTTAAATATGGACCATGATGGAAAATCAATTAGAGGAATTTTTCCTCGTATTTCAAAGGTTCATACTTCTCGGCTGGAGAAACCGCCACAAATTAATCTTGGGATGGATGGCACGATTAAGACCTTTGTAGGCAACATATAGGTTAAAACAATATATTAACGACAATAATCTACATTTTAGAAATATACAGAAAGAATACAAGGCACAATATTCCATGTACCAAGAACACATTACTATCCACTAGGTATGAAATCCTTAATTAAACATAATATAATTTATTTATACTGCAGATGCTTTAGCAATAAAATTATCTAGCATTCAATTCAAGCATTAGATACCATTGGAAGAAAAAGCGTTACTCGGTGCATACAGATGAGAAATACCAACCTGAATAGCTCCGCTTGTGGAAATGCAGCAACAAACAAAAGCATTTTGTCTGATTGGAAGCTACAAAAGAAATACCAACCTGTAATGTTACACAAAAAACAAAATTCGGTATAGTCATCTGCTAGGCATATGCATAGCACAAGCTAGATGGCTAGTAAGCTCGAGATTCCATGCACATCAGCAACCAGGGTAAAAAATAACATATGGGTAATATTTTTAAGTTCTTCTGCAAATGGACGGTGGGCTCAAAATTCATATATATGCAAGTAATATGAGATAAAAAATAGCATCTCCTCATAATATAAAGAAGCATAAAAATATAATGATGCATAATAGTGTCTAAGAAACATTTCTCAACCGTATGCCTACTTTTTCTTCGTTAAATGGACACGGGTGTGGAGGTGTGGCGGTGTGCCATGTTTCCCAAAATATCTCAACATGTAGTTCATGGTGTTATTTGTGAATAGAAATTCAAAACTACAATGAACATCATCACATTTCTCATGCAACAGCTCATTAGAAATATCATATGCATCTGAAAGACAGATCATCACTTTCCCATTTTAGGTATTGTGTATCATTTGATGAAGAATCAAACAACTACAAATGAAAAACGATAGTCCAATCACTCATTATCTAACACAAGTTGCACACTGTTGATGTATGTCATTGCAAAAACAGTCCAACACAGGTTCTATGGTCTAAAACTGAATAATTTGGTGTTGCTACCTTACCATGTATTTAGCATCGATAAACGGATCATTAACAGCCACAACTTCAATGTCATCTCTACTGACAGCAATTCACAGAACCAACCCCCCAATTCGCCCAAAACCTGCAACGAGAACAAGAGTGTCCAATTGTAACTAAAGACTAAAACAATGCAAAGATCATGTACAACAACCAGAAAATTGAAGGGTTAAGTTAAAGCATAGAGCAACTATCTAAAGTATAAACCGTACATGCTAAACATTATGAGTCTTGATGTATCTAGACTAAATGACAGTAATGTGGAAATGCCATTTTTTCTTATCTATTAAAGGAACTCACCATTTATGTCGACCTTTTTCTTCTCCCCACTAGAAGATCCTATGGAAGGTGAAAAGGTAAAATTGTGTCAAACACAACTGCAGTCTGCACAAGGCTCTATAGATGTTTTACAAATTGAACTACTCATGAGGGGTGGTAGGGGGTGCTTGTGTGATTGTGGCTCTTACTGGCTCAATGCTTTTAGCACTGCAGAGAAAAGGCACAGTGTTACATAGAGAGAAAAACAACTGTAATATGCACTGGCCATCAACACGAGGCGGCCAAATCGCAAAACTGGTAAGCCAAGAGCGCAAGGAACTGATGGTATCATTCATTCCTCAAAGGAATCTACCCATTCCTGGAACAATCATGATATCGGTCGCCGATTTTAGCAATGCGGAACCGCTGGTAGCTACTTGGACGGGCCGAAGGAAAGGAAGCAACAAGAAGACAACTCACGGCAAGGAGGAAGCTCCGATAGAAGGAAAGCTGCAGGCAGCCTTGCTCCTCACGCATGATACCTGCACAATGCGCGAAACCGAGGGGAGGTTCATGGACAAGTTTTATGTGACAAAGTTGAGCACTCTGTAGAAGAAAAATAAAAAAGGTGCAAAAGTTATGACTGAATGAACTTGAACAAATATGGGGACTGAATTCAGGGTAGTACGAGTGCATTAAGGTTTCCCAGTCTAAAAAAGAAATATCCAAGAGAATAATCTAAATAAGCTATTAAAACGCAGTACAATATACATAGCTCCTCGTGGAATATGAGACCTATAATGGTCAACACTCTATCTAACTGCATCACCAAAACTAAGAGGAAAACATCTAGATATATCTTCACGGATACAGTTAGCACACATCAATAATAATAGATGGAAGATTTGTCGAGCGACATGCCGTTAAAGAAAATTATGAAGTTTTGCAAGATAAATTCTTCAGAGATCTTCCTTAGCAATATGCGATAATAAATTAAAAACCATCATGTAAAATTAATACAATCCTCAAAATAAAGGGAGAAACAATGGATTCTTTCAGTGGATGGTAGCACTACCTTCATTAAAAGTAACATGATTGATGAGATCTAGGGTTTTGAAACGCAGTCAGCTAAACCAAATTCAAGCAATGAAATTAAGGCGAAGTTGCAAATATGTATATGAATTGATATTAAACAACTTCTACCGTGAAGCCTGAAGTTGCAGCAGCAGTACGTACATGGCTACATCCACAAGAGAGAGAGAGAGGGGATGCGTAGCTGCTGCACCAGAAATAGGAAGAGCACCGGCCAAAAATCAGAGCAGCAGGACAGACGCACATGTCGACAGGCCATCCACAGCAGCCGAGAAAACACACAGAGGCAGCCGATAAGGCAATGCGCGAGGACATCCGGTCGGGAACCATGGGAGAGAAGGGCGTACCGCGGCCGCGCCGTTAGCCGCCTTGGGAAGAAGAGGAGGGCACCGAGATCCTCGTCCGCGCCATCCGCTACCTCGGGAGAGAGAAGCGCGTGCCGCCAATCTTGGAAAGGAGAAGAGGCTCTGGTCCCCAGTGGCGGGACGGAGGGAGAGGACGACACCGTACCCCGGGGGAAGACGTGGGCGGCGGCGATTGAGGAGAGGAGGGCGCAAGCCCCCATTGAGTCAATTCCTGCCTTATCCGCTTTTTTTTACGCGTGGTGGAGCTGTCGAGATGATGGCTCGTTCGGTGGTGACACGTGCAGTCGGCCGTCCAGTCCACCCACGATCCGCGCCGAACCTGGGCCCCATCACAGAGACAGCGGGAAAAGCAAATCGCTGAGAGGCCAGCTTGGGCACCCGGCTTAAAGCCTTAGAGTAATGTTTTTTTTTGAAATTTTTTCATTAATATAAGCTAGCAAGCCCGCCTCATTAAAAACCTCTCAGTCCCCTTAGGTACCCTTAGAGGAAAAGAGTACGTCTGAAAACTTGCAGCTGGACAAATTACAGCGTTTCCTCGAAGAGGTTTACATCATTAGCTAAGATACCTAACAAGAAATCGGGAGGATCCTCGATCCATCTAGTAGTGAAAAGTCCCTCAGACTTACTTGCCATAGTATATGGGCTACTACATTGCCTTCTTTCGGACAGTGATCAAAAGTTACATGGGAAAAATTGTGCGCTAGGAAAGAGCATTCTTCAAGTATCGCAGCCTCATTTCCTTGATAACTGTTGTTGTCCCGCATTGCTGTGATTGAAGGGGTCGTTGCATAGAAAACAAAAAATTTCCTACGCGAGAGACACCCGAAATGCCAAGATCTAATCTAGGAGACGAAGTGCAACGGGCAACGAGAGGGTTAAGGATAACACATACCCTCGAAGACTCAAAGTGGTACGAGATCAAATCTCGTTGTTGGCGTAGTCGTACTCACACCGATCCCGATAGAGAGAAGATGAGCACCGCAATCCGGCGGTGCATCCGTGATCGGTCACACGTACGGTTGATGACGACCTCCGTTCCCTCGTTCCAGCGGGGCGCGGAAATAGAGGATCCCTCGGAACTCCAGCAGCACGACGGCGTGGTGGTGAAGAAGCATCCCACGGTCAGGGCTTCGCCAAGCCGGAGACCATAAAATGGAGCAGCGGGTGGAGGGAAAGGGAAGTGGCCAAGTGTGTGGAGGAGGGAGAGCTCTCACCCTCCTTTTATAGGAGAGGGGGGAGGCAGCCCAAGGGGGGTGCGGCCAGCCCATGGGGGTGCCCCCACCTCTTCCCTCATCATGTGAGTGGACACTCCACTCACACCCACTCATTTCCCCATTATTTCCCACTTGGAAAATCCAAAGGTTTTCTTCTAATAAATAAATAAAACCTTTTTATTTCTTTATTTCAGCATTTGTTAATTCTATTAACAAACTTTTGCATATAGCACCTCGAATCATTTGTTAATTCTATTAACAACCATTCGACGAAAAACCCCTTGAACTATTTCAATTTTCCCCGAAACAATTTCGGTGCTGCCCAAAATATTCTTCGATATTCCGTATCCTCTCAAACGCGTCATCGAACCTTAAGTGTGTCACCCTACGGTTCGCGAATAAGATAGACATGATCGAGACTCCTCTCCGATCAATAATCAACAGCGGGATCTGGAGATCCGTGATGACTCCTATATATTCAACGATGACTCTCGTGATCGTGTGAACCAACAATGCCGTGAACTATTCCCTTTGTCTCGCGATATTTTACTTGTCCGAGATTCGATCATTGGTATCAACCATACCTTGTTCAATCTCGTTACCGACAAGTACTCTTTTCTCGTTCCCGTGATATAACATCCGTGTGATCGTATCACGTGCTTGCAAGCGGTTTCGATGTGATATCACCGAGAGGGCCCAGAGTATATCTCTCCGTCATTTGGATGGACAAATCCCACTCTTGATCCATGATCCTCAACTAATACTTTCCGAATACTTAACGACACCTTTATAGTCACCCTGTTACGGTGTGAGTTTTGATGCCATCAAAGCACTCTTCCGGTATCAGTGATTGACATGATCTCATGGTCTAAGGAATAAGTTACTTCGTATGTTTGATATAACAATGTAAACTAAATGACTTGATCGCATTGCTATATTCTCTTTGGGTATATGTTCATCACATCATTCTTCTAATGACATGACCCCGTTATTAATAACATCCAATGTTCATGATCAGGAAACCTTGATCATCTATTAATCAACGAGCTAGTTAAAAGAGAGGCTTTACTAGGAACCATTGTTTGTTTATTAAGCACACATGTATCAACGTTTCCGGTTAATACAATTCTAGCATGAGAAATAAACACTAGATGACCCGTTGCGCCCGCTTGGCGCAAATATCGGATTTATGTTATAATTTTATTATATAAGAAAAGAATTATTTACCATCCCTAAGTTCAGTTCTTTTTTATGTCAATGTAAGTCACTATATGCGATTGAGATTCATTGATTATAGGGTGACAAACTGGCTAGTTATTTTCAGTCACGGACATGCACCATGTATAACGAAAATACATAGTATAGTAGTCACAGAAGCTAAGTGAAATGAAAGCCTCGGTTAGTATAATTAAACAGACGAAAAATGCAAGCCAATTATATGGAAACACAGAAAATGTGCAAGCGGATTTCCCTCGGTGCGACTCCGCCAACAAAAAGGTCCAGGCTTGTATTTATTTTCTATTTTCGAAAGAAAGAACTTTACACCTAGCAAAGCTCCCTTATTTTTGTCCTTTGGTGATTAGTTTGCCAAGCTGCTCCACCGCGCGCTCTCTCAGTGTGTCGTTCTGCTGTTCCGTTGTCGGTGTAGGCTCAACTGAATGGCCCGCCAAAGTTGTATGAAATACACAATGAAATGAACTGGAAGAACACCTTGAACTTTGCTGATCCAAAGGGTGTTATCAGGAGCTTGAGCCACTGTCATCTTCGGGTAGTTGTTGGGACGAATGAAAGCTATCAGATCAGGGGAAGTGAGGGTGCCATCTCCAAATGCACATCTGGTCACCGCTAAGAACATAGCTTCGACACCAAGAAATTGGCTAAACTTCAGACCACTCCAAGCTCTTAATGACCCAAATTTTCTCCAGCCAACGCCATCTAATACGAAGTACATCGTTGAGAAACTTCAAGTTATGGACACCAAGTCACCCGAGGGCCTTGGGCATGTAACCCTCTTTCGAAGCCACCTTGCAATCCACTCTTGGCATCCTCAGACCCTCGCCAAAAGAAGCAGTGACACATCTTGTTAATGAATTGGATTACCCAAAGTGGAAGATCGAGGGCCAGCGTATAGTATAATGAGATGGTCATCACGACTGAAGCAACAAGCACCAGGCTTCCTCCCTTAGACAACATAGCAATTCTCCATGAGGCCAACCTTCACTAAGAAGTAACATTTTAAAAGTAAAGAACTAAAAATACAAGCATGTAAGATGGCAAAGTCAAAACAACAACAACTACAAATTATGAAAAATAACGGAATGGTGTGCATGCTGCTTCCATGATTTTTGGCTTCTCTGGTAGCAAACGCATTCGTGAAAAAACATAACTTATTGTTTGGTACAGATAATGTTAAAAAAAGTGACCAGAGAGCATATAAGAAAACAGGGGGGAAACTAAATTCTTCATAGGTGGGAGAATCATGCTGCAATTAGCATATATGCCTCATAATTTCCAAAGTTTTTTATTACAAATTGGAAGTGCAGAAGCCCATAAGAAAGCAATATAATTATAGGGAAAGGAACTGTCCACTATGAAACTATAATAAAATCAAACATGATTAGATTCTGTGTTGTACGACCTTGTCGTGTACCAAGATGTTTGCGTGTATGCTTCAAAATGTACTCTTGAAATTAGTGTATACCTGCTAAATTGCACATACCTTTTCGACCTTTTTCAGCCAGTATAGAAATTAAGCAAACAATGGACCCCTGGTTCATGCATTCAAAGAAAAAGTAATTATAACCCTGCTGGATTTATAAGGTGACCGAGGAAGAGAAAATTAGTGCTTGACTATAGGGTAACTAAGAAAGGGAAGGTCTAGAGGTTAGACTAACAGACATATAATAATATCTAGCCAATAAAACAAGCCATATTATCGAACAATAAAGATAATCCAGAATAGATTTAGCTCTTCGCAGAAAATCTGCGATGCGTCAACAATCCAAGAACAAGACACATTTGGATTAGAGAGCCTCGCACATTAAGGTTTAGTTATAACGGTCATCTCCAAAACCCTCCTTGGAATCTGAAACAAGAAAATGAGTAATATGGTGAGCACATGATATCATCTAAGTTGTGTCGATGAACTGCACAGGTCTACAAGTAATTTATTTAACTCTTTGCAAAAAATCACAGTAAAAAATCAGTGTAAATTTGAAATCGATGCACATAGAAGCTATTGGAGACAGTAAAGCTCAGTCATTTGCCATTATGTCAGAGCATAAAGAGATAGTGGTGCATTTACTTTTATATTACAACATATTAACAACCAACCGTACATAATCTCTGAGATAGATGGAAGAATCCAGAAAGCCCATTTTGGTGGATAAACAATTTGGGTAAGCTCTAGATACAATGTTTTGAGGTGGTTTACAAAGAGAACATTTCTGAATTCATATTTTTTCTAAACTACAACATACTTGGTAGGCTGCAGGACCATTTCATCCAAAGCTATGTCCCTGGCCTTGGTATTATCTTTTGACCATTTCATCAAGCATCATGTGCACTGTGGTGAGAGTGGGAAAATATGCAAGGGAAAGGGAGAGGATGAGCATACCTGCAGCAGCCATACAGTCCGCGAAGACCAATGGTGGCAGCTTGTTGTTAGTGAATCTGCTATACATCCAAATCCAACCTGCAAAACAAAATTATATTGGGAGGAGCGAATCAAAACAAGGAGCTGTGTGGGGAGGACCAACCGGAACCAAAAAGGGGTGTTGTTCTTTGGCGGAGGAGGCATGTGGGGGTCAGTGACTCCAATCCTTTGATAACCACGTTCTGGCAATGTTTTATAATCAATTTAGACTGGATCATCAATTGAAAAACCTCTTGTTCTTCACTGTTGCACTCTCTAGTTCAAGAGCTCATCACGAGTCTTTTTGCCTATTACCTAGACTTCTAGATATGTTTATGCTCCAAACCTGATCCTAGAAATACAATGATTGACTTAGAACCTACTCACACAGCCAAATCAAATAAACAGTGAAGCATGCCATGCATACAGAGCATCAACAAAGCAGTCATAAATTCCTGGGATAATTTTATATCGTGTTTTCAGAGATGTCCCATGCAGACTTGTACATCCATCAATCAAATATGATTATTCCGGTATTTAGTGCCCTTATGCAAATTCATAAGTCGTAGGTATGCTTGTGCACCTCTGCTGCATTAATTTCCACCTAGATCTGCAGTAAATAAGCATACAATGATTTTGATTCGGTTTCTAACTTCCTTGATCAAAGGCATGAACCGAAATTATATGGCATGATTTTCATGTGTAGCTACACAAATACGTGTCATCCAATCTCATTTCCCTTATCAAACCATAATTATTATCTCATTGCTGTCCTCTCTATACTTAGACACCCAGTCATTAGATTAGCATTATTCTTAAATACCAGAGGTCCATAAGGCTGAACCTTTTGGTAGCACAGATATAGCAAAGCACACGGGATTTAATACTTAATAAATAGTGCACGCTATGTAGCCCAGGGCACCTACTGTTTAGAGGAAAAATGAATTTAGCATAGAAATGTAGAAAAAATAGCTCAAAAGTCTCCAGAGCTCACGTAATAAGGTCTTGCGGCAAAAATAGTACGAGAGAAAACACATCATGTTAAGGTAACGCTTAAGCCAAATAAACATTATAGAAGCATCCTCTACGATCTGTGCAAACCAAGATAATGGTAGCCAATTTATAATACCTGCAAAATTCTGCAATTATATATGAAGATGAGAATGCAAAACAACTTATAATCACCACATTCCTAGTAATCTGTACAATGCACGTGTCGGGGGGTTACCCCCGAGTAGGGTAAAGACAGGTGGTAAAGGCCGCTTACAGAAGAGAGGTTTGGTCGAGTAGCCGACTACCAGGTACTCGCTACCCGGTCGACTGCTACTCGGTCTCACCTCAAGATGACCAGAAGGAGATATCAATCAGGTTCTACCCTGACGAGTAGAAGGTTTGGCCCGAGTACAATTGGCGGGAACCATTGGCGGGAACCTACTCGGGCCAGAAAGTCAAAGGAGCCGTTCTGACACAGGATCCCGCGTATCCTGGGTCCGTACTTGGCAGCATTCGAACTACTGTTCACGTGGGGACGGCCTGCCTGACAGTGACAGCATGGAAGCAGGCCGTGGCAGGATAAGGGGGCCTACTCTGTGCCTAGGTACAGTGATACCAGTCTGTCCCCTAGTTTTGCCCAACGACTTTACGGAAGCAGCCAAGGTTAGGAACCAAAGCTGTCAGCGGGTACTCGGAGAAAGGACGGTGTGCACACTATGTCGACACTTGTCTAGATTTGGACGTATCCGGCTGGGCACCGTGTATATAAGGTGCCCCGCCGCCTCCTGCGCGAGGCAGGCTCAGATAGACGATCTCATTCCATGCTCTCACATGCTCATAGTGAACCCTAGAAACCCTAAGTTCTTGACCTAGCTCTACTCGGAGAGGAGAGAAAGGCTACTCGGTAGCGATACCATTTGTACTGTGACTACTCGGAGAGACATCGAAATACATAGAGAAAGGCAGGAGTAGGGGTTTTACCTCCTCACGAGGGCCCTGAACCTGGGTACATCGTGTTGTTTGTGTTGTGTGGATCTTACCTCACGCGGCTACACGTCGCGTGATCCCTCCCCGGACACCTCCAGCGTCCATCGTCCCCACATCTTTAGCCATCCTATGGCATCTGCCGTGACACCACCACGACAGCACGGACGACTATTTTGTGCAGTTCTAAGCGAAGATAGAAAAAACGAAATGTTTAAATTAAAAACATTGCAATGATAGTTTAAACTATCCGCTAGCAGACATTATGAGGCAAAATGGATTCATGAGTATATCATAAAATAAAAAATTAGGACAAAATGACTCGCTAGTCCGTAATATAATTTCAAAGAAATCCAAGCTTTAGAACATTTTAACCTGAAGGCACATACAACAAATGGTATCGGTATCATAGGATAGTTTGGTACTAAAACCTATTGAGCAACCAAAGGAAAAATGAATAACAAGAAACATGCTACCCCTCATCAAGGGGCCTGCTAGCACAATTGACGAAAAAATTAGATGAATAAGGTTACAAAAAAAACTTACATAAAACTTCCATGAATTTGTGAAGAAATACATTTAGAAGATGGAACATGCTAATTCATGATAAGCATATGATTCAGAGCAACGATCACCTTGGTAGCTTAGATCTAATCACCTACAATACAAAATTGTGGCACATTCATACCATGTCCAACACAAAAAGGGTAGCCCGGGTATCTATTGAAGGGTAAGCTCCTACGCACCAGGAGAAGTACACAAACGACCAATAGCAAGCATGTATGAAATGTGGATGCAGAAAACAAACGGGTGGAAGATCACCTGGGACTTTGGACCTTCAATAGCCTGGGACACCATACATGGAGGGAAGGTCTTGCCCAACGGCGCATCTTGTCCCGTACTATGAAACCCTCTACGCCACCACCACTGACCTGCACTGCTATGCACCACCATTTTCATGAGTCACCGGTGAGGGAGGAGATGAAGGAATTCATATTTAAGAAATAGCATACGGAGGAGCAGATCACCTGCTTAACTATGCACCGACGGTCTGGTGCAACCCGAATCTTTTGGAGGAACAACAATACCATGCAAACTAAAGGATACTACCTTTCTTTAAAGTAAACCATAGTCCACAAACAAATTTGTCTACATGTGACACAATATCCAGTGCTTTGGTGGCCCTCCAAAAATAAAACACCGTCGACAATAAATCTATTGTGGATTATAACCTCCCTAGGAAATGAACCTGCATAACAACTTTAAGACATGAGACGAGGATGGGGGAAATCACGAAGAAGGGGGGGAGCTGCGGCATTTACTTGAACATAGACGAATCTTCCCTGTAAATGTTCCTGAATTTCTTGGAAATCTTGTATGGTTAAATAAAAAAAAGATCTGCAAACAAAGATGAATGTCCAGGTCTACTTCAGCCCAATATGCTGGGGCAGTTGCTGAACAAATCAAGAGAAAAAAAAAGGTGAATCCATGTGAAATTATAGGCAAAAAAATTCCAACTACGTTAGTTGAAATTTCTAAAACTGTGGTGCAGCGAGGTCACCGAAGGTCGGGAAGGTCGCCCGGTCACTACACGGAGCCGGCTCTAGCTCCGGCGCCGCCGCGATTCGCCTCCAAGTGGTGCGCCGCCGCCTCCCACCGTTGCACCACCTGAGATCCCGCCGCCTACCACAGCTGACGGCGCTGGAGGCCGCGTAGTGGCGCCGGAAGGTGTTGACAGAGGGCGGAGTCGACACGGAGGCCCAGACGGGACGGCGTCCTCCATGAGGAGGAGCTCACGGGCGGCGCCGAGGCCACCAATGTCCACCCGCCGTGCGCGCGGCCTCGCTTGGAGCCGACGAGCGCCATGTCGCAGCCGATGAAGATGAAGATCTAGGTGGGAGCAGCGCGACTCCCCTGGTTACTCTGCGCCGCCAGCCGTCGATGAAGTGGGAGAGAGAGAGGAAGAGACACGGGAGGGGATTGGGGAGGAGATACGCGCGCGGCGATAGGCTCTAGGGTTTCATCGTGTGCGCTACGCCTCTACAACGGGCGGACCCCACCAGCTCAGTTGACGCGAGGCGAACGAGCGCGAGCTTCTGATGATGCGCCGGACCATCGAACGTCTGGGAGTGGCTGGGAGCAAAAGAATGGACGGACAAGAGCACACCCACGTGGCAGCTCGGAGGCAACTCGGCAGGACGTCTGAGAACCCTCACAATCTCTGAGCCTTTATAGAAGTAATTCACCATAAACAAGGAATAAGATAATAACCATTTTATTATTGCCTCTCGGGCATATTCCCTTCAGTCTCCCACTTGCACTAGAGTCAATAAGCTAGTCTGTAAGCACTTTAACACATATGGCGTACCAGTGTTATTACCATGCTTCGCATGCGGTAAACATCATCAAAAAGATCTGAACTGTTCAGGTCCTATTGTATTTGCATGTCCTTTGCGTCTACATGCATCACTCATTCTCTAAATGAGATGACTTTGTATATATATGGTCAATTGGTGAAAACGTAATTCCTCAGCTTAAACTGATGTCACTAACATTGTGAAAATGTAGCTTCATAGTGTTAGCATTCTTGGAAACTCACCAAGTTCCGGTGATACCTTAATTCCTCAGCTTAAACTGATGTTACTAACATTGTGAAAATGTAGCTTCATAGTTTCAGCATTCTTGGAAATTCACCAAGTTCAATAAAGAACTCCTTGACACAAAATACACTTATAATCAGTTGTTAACACAATGATATACTTTAGCCTTTGTTGTAGTATCTGTCACAATATTTTAATTTTGAAACTCTTTCAAATCTAGCATGGAACTTTCTTCCATCCTATTGTGCTACCCTTCATCACATATTTTAATTGAGATAAAATTACTTGAATAAATGACAAGACTATTAGTGTAACATATTACAACTAATATTTTGTCATTACTATATAGGAAAACATATCCTTAGCATTTCTAAAATGACACAAGGATCTCTCCCACTGTTGTCTAATCATCATATGAATTATCCTACTATAACATTTTATAGCATAGGACTCATCTGGTTGTGTACATAGCATGGAAACATGACTTAGAAATCTCAATTTCAATGATGCTCATCATGTGTCAAAACACATGAATCTTGCTCAATTATTTTCCATGTGACAAGAACTCCTTCTTTTCATTTTCATATTGACTTACTTCAATATTTCATCTATGTAATTTGGCTTCAATCATATCAGGTGCGTCAATCCATCTTTTATAGATATCGATGCCCAATATCTTCTAAGCCTTTCATCAATATGAAATCAAAAATATTAACCGTAATAATTTAAAATGCATATTTTCCAATCAACCATATGTCATCTACATAAAGTATTGGAAATATGTCATAGCGCTCCCACTTAATTTCTTGTAACTCTACAAGCATCTTTATCATTCATGATGGAATCAAACTCTTTTGATAACTTCATTAAGCTAAAGATTTCAACTTCGCTATGATCACTTCAACCATTGAAGTGTGCATGCCTTTATAGCAACCTTTTGAATTTTACAAAACTCTCAGACTGTGTCAAGTACACATCCTTGATCAAACTTCCTCGAGAGGAGAGCTGGTTTTGTTATTCAACTGCCATATCATAATATGTAACCTTTTGCTAGAACTATCCGCAAAGACTAAAGCATCACTACGGAAGATCGAAATCTTGTAGTAGTCAACTCTTTGAACTTCGTCGAAAACAACTTTTCGATAAGTATCCATGTCTTTGTCGCTATATAGACCCTTTTGCTATCGTTAGGCATCATGCCTATTGAAAGGACTACCAAGTCACATACTTGATATTCATACAAGGATACTATGGCGGATATAATGACTCATAGTCAAGTTTACGAAGTCAGGGCCCATCATTTGCTTCCTTTATAAGGTCCAGGTCCTTTTGTTGTCAAAACAACACTTTACACTTAAACCACAAGTTGTTCTAAGTACAAAGTTTTTGGACTTTTCTGGTACAGTTCGCAAACTCATTTAAAGTATCTACAACATTTGTAGTGTCTTCTACTTAGTCAAAATAGTAAACCCCGGAACAACTTCCGGTGCTGCGCTACTCTTGACATGATAACAAAGATTCTCTAATCTCGTTGAGTTTGTACTGTGCTCCCACTCACTTGTTTCGCAAGAACTACTTTCTCGAGAAATCAACCCTTTCTGACAAACAACATTTGTCTTTTGGTTCGGTGATAGGAGAAATACCCAATGTTTTATTTGGGATAACCTTATAAACATATATTTATCCTATTTTGGTTGTAAACATTTTACACATGCTATGCATACCAAAATTTAAGAAAAATGACAATTCGGGTCACTACCCAAACCATATCTTATATGTTGTCAATTTCAACGGATCATGATGGTGCTCTTTTGAGTGTAAAAGCGGTTGTCCTTAATGTATAAACTACAAAATTATAATGGCAATTTTATTAATCTTACCATGTCAAACAGGGTTTGATTTTGTCTTTTGAATACTCCAATCTAATGTGGGGTATTCGAGAAGTGTAAGTTGTAGAACAATTCTGCAACTTCTCAGATGTTTTGCTGAACTTGTAACTCAAACATTATCCTTTATGATCCAATCATAAATACTTGATTATCTTGTTACATTGATTTTAACTTCATATTAACAACCTTTTGAACCGATTCAAAATGTCAAACTCTGTTCCCTTTAAATAGATATACTCACATATCTACTTAAATCATCGACAGAATTTTATGAAGGAAAAATTAATCCACCATACATGACTACACATAATGGACTATATACATCAATATGTATAATCTCCACTAAATTAGTCGTCCATTCTACTTTGGCCTATGAACGGAATTCTAGTCATCTTTTGGAAGAGGTCTCACAAGCGTCAATTTATTCAAAACAAAATGACTCCGGAAGTCCATCAATATGGAGTTCCTTCATGTTTTCCTTTTCGATATGAACTAAAATGGTGGTGTCAGAATTTAAGTGAAAATCTTTTACGTCTTGCAACATTTAGCATGCAGTCTTATAGATGTTTACTTTACCAACATGATTTATATTAACATATCCATCAATTATGGAATATGGTCATCGTTTGAACAATCTCATTTGTTCTCACAAAAGACTAGAACAAAATAACAACTTAATAAGTTCTTAAAATAAATCTTGAATGTTTGGTTCGATACGACAATGAACACAATAACACTTTATTTATGTTCTTGTCATAATCGATTCCACATCTATTACTAGTCCCTTTTAGGCCCTTGTATTTCTTGCATTGCGTTGCTTTGTATGACAACTCACACCAACCAATGTGGTATCAAAATACCCAAAAATACTTTGTTAACTAGTAATACATCTATAACTTGTATATCAAGCATATACTCCTGAGCTGGACTTTCCAGTTATCTTCTTTTTCTGCCATATATCTTTTTGTAATTCTATTTTCAATATTCCCTTTCCTTTATAGAAGAATCATTCAACATCAAACAATGCTAGTCTTACTAGCTCATTTTCTTTGGCGTGTTAGTCATATACTATCACCCATTGAGTCATACTTTGAGTTTGATTGTTCTACTAATATCACCATATTAATAGCATTCTTCTAGATTCCACTCATAGCAATTTCCAAGTAAGGTAAACTACTTTACCCATACTTCTAATCCATCCCCTCATAACAATTTTATGATTAAGCTACTATAGCTCGAAGGAAGGGATTTAGAGGATAATTTTCAGCGCCCAACTTCTTGGAATATTCAAACGCCTAGCGTCTTCAATCATTGCATATATTCAAATAATATAAGCATACATTGTCACGCTAAATTATACTCACCCATGTTGCCACAAATAAGTTTCTAGATATCAATATATCTTTCACTTGATTGTTTCTGAAAACAATTCTTTTCGGTTCCTAAATCACTTTGACCAACAAAACATTCTTTTGAAGATAAAGTAATACGGAAGTAACCATGACTTTGGATTCTAAGTAGGAATTGGTTGCTCTCTAGATCAATCAATCATTAATCACATGGAGGTAGGTAGGAAATACCGAAAATCTACAATAGGATTCAATTTTAAATTTCACTAATACGGTACCAATCTTAAATGGTATTTACCAGATCATAACAGTTATATCTCAATTAACAATCTATGTGTAAGGTAATTATAGATGCCAATGAATACTACAATTTGTGCAAATTCACTTTGATTAGTTGTTCATGATAAATAAGTTCAAGTTAATTCAAAATTAAACCATGAACTCCCACTCAAAAACAACATCCCTCTTAGTCGTCTTTAGTGATTACACGAACCAAATTCACTACACCAAAACCGATCATCACGTGAGATGATGTAGTTTCAAAGGCGAACATCGACATGTTCATCATATCATCCATATGACTCATGCTTTACCTTTCGGTTACGTGTTCCGAGGCCATGTCTGTACATGCTAGGCTCGCCAAGTAAAACCGTAGTATTGCGTGTGTTTCAAGGCCATGTCTGTACATGCTAGGCTTGAAAACACCCGTTGTATGCGAACGTTGAGTCTGTCACACCCGATCATCACGTGGTGTCTCGAAACGACGAACTTTCTTAACGGTGCATACTTTAAGGAAGAACACATTATTATCTTGATATTAAGTGAGAGGGATCATCTTATAATGCTACCATCGTTATCTAAGCAAAAAAAGATGCATAAAAAGGATTAACATCACAGACATCACATGAAAGGATAACGTGATATGATATGGTCCTTCTTGCACTTGATCTCCATCATGTGCATTATGGTATGATCTCAATCATTCCACCGGCGTGGTACCAAGTACCACGGTCCCCAAACTTGATTGTCCATCAATAAGAAGACAACCATATGGATACCTTCCGGTATATCAATAATTTACAAAATAGATCATCTCATAATCAAATTTGTAATATTGACCATATCACATCACATGCCCAGCAAAAACTAGTTAGACGCTTCTAATTTATTTTTGCATATTTTACGTGGCTTAGGGCTTTCGAGGATAGAACCGTTCATACCTACGAACATCAACCACAACGTTGATAAACATATTTTTAGCAACCCTTCGTAGATTAGATCTTAACTATAGTAGGAGAAATGGACACCCCCTTAGCCACAAGTGAGACAACTCTCGCGTACATAGTACACGTAAACTTAGTCTGGGGCAGCTTCATCCTACTATGCCACTAAGATCATAAAATACTCAAGGAGGCAATAACATGATCATCAACGCCCACATACTCATATGTGTTCTAACCGTACAAAACATCTACGCATAGATCTGGCTCTGATACCACTGAAGGGGTCGTTGCATAGAAAACAAAAAATTTCCTACGCGAGAGACACCCGAAATGCCAAGATCTAATCTAGGAGACGAAGTGCAACGGGCAACGAGAGGGTTAAGGATAACACATACCCTCGAAGACTCAAAGTGGTACGAGATCAAATCTCGTTGTTGGCGTAGTCGTACTCACACCGATCCCGATAGAGAGAAGATGAGCACCGCAATCCGGCGGTGCATCCGTGATCGGTCACACGTACGGTTGATGACGACCTCCGTTCCCTCGTTCCAGCGGGGCGCGGAAGTAGAGGATCCCTCGGAACTCCAGCAGCACGACGTCGTGGTGGTGAAGAAGCATCCCACGGCCAGGGCTTCGCCAAGCCGGAGACCATAAAATGGAGCAGCGGGTGGAGGGAAAGGGAAGTGGCCAAGTGTGTGGAGGAGGGAGAGCTCTCACCCTCCTTTTATAGGAGAGGGGGGAGGCAGCCCAAGGGGGGTGCGGCCAGCCCATGGGGGTGCCCCCACCTCTTCCCTCATCATGTGAGTGGACACTCCACTCACACCCACTCATTTCCCCATTATTTCCCACTTGGAAAATCCAAAGGTTTTCTTCTAATAAATAAATAAAACCTTTTTATTTCTTTGTTTCAACATTTGTTAATTCTATTAACAAACTTTTGCATATAGCACCTCGAATCATTTGTTAATTCTATTAACAACCATTCGACGAAAAACCCCTTGAACTATTTCAATTTTCCCCGAAACAATTTCGGTGCTGCCCAAAATATTCTTCGATATTCCGTATCCTCTCAAACGCGTCATCGAACCTTAAGTGTGTCACCCTACGGTTCGCGAATAAGATAGACATGATCGAGACTCCTCTCCGATCAATAATCAACAGCGGGATCTGGAGATCCGTGATGACTCCTATATATTCAACGATGACTCTCGTGATCGTGTGAACCAACAATGCCGTGAACTATTCCCTTTGTCTCGCGATATTTTACTTGTCCGAGATTCGATCATTGGTATCAACCATACCTTGTTCAATCTCGTTACCGACAAGTACTCTTTTCTCGTTCCCGTGATATAACATCCGTGTGATCGTATCACGTGCTTGCAAGCGGTTTCGATGTGATATCACCGAGAGGGCCCAGAGTATATCTCTCCGTCATTTGGATGGACAAATCCCACTCTTGATCCATGATCCTCAACTAATACTTTCCGAATACTTAACGACACCTTTATAGTCACCCTGTTACGGTGTGAGTTTTGATGCCATCAAAGCACTCTTCCGGTATCAGTGATTGACATGATCTCATGGTCTAAGGAATAAGTTACTTCGTATGTTTGATATAACAATGTAAACTAAATGACTTGATCGCATTGCTATATTCTCTTTGGGTATATGTTCATCACATCATTCTTCTAATGACATGACCCCGTTATTAATAACATCCAATGTTCATGATCAGGAAACCTTGATCATCTATTAATCAACGAGCTAGTTAAAAGAGAGGCTTTACTAGGAACCATTGTTTGTTTATTAAGCACACATGTATCAACGTTTCCGGTTAATACAATTCTAGCATGAGAAATAAACACTAGATGACCCGTTGCGCCCGCTTGGCGCAAATATCGGATTTATGTTATAATTTTATTATATAAGAAAAGAATTATTTACCATCCCTAAGTTCAGTTCTTTTTTATGTCAATGTAAGTCACTATATGCGATTGAGATTCATTGATTATAGGGTGACAAACTGGCTAGTTATTTTCAGTCACGGACATGCACCATGTATAACGAAAATACATAGTATAGTAGTCACAGAAGCTAAGTGAAATGAAAGCCTCGGTTAGTATAATTAAACAGACGAAAAATGCAAGCCAATTATATGGAAACACAGAAAATGTGCAAGCGGATTTCCCTCGGTGCGACTCCGCCAACAAAAAGGTCCAGGCTTGTATTTATTTTCTATTTTCGAAAGAAAGAACTTTACACCTAGCAAAGCTCCCTTATTTTTGTCCTTTGGTGATTAGTTTGCCAAGCTGCTCCACCGCTCTCTCAGTGTGTCGTTCTGCTGTTCCGTTGTCGGTGTAGGCTCAACTGAATGGCCCGCCAAAGTTGTATGAAATACACAATGAAATGAACTGGAAGAACACCTTGAACTTTGCTGATCCAAAGGGTGTTATCAGGAGCTTGAGCCACTGTCATCTTCGGGTAGTTGTTGGGACGAATGAAAGCTATCAGATCAGGGGAAGTGAGGGTGCCATCTCCAAATGCACATCTGGTCACCGCTAAGAACATAGCTTCGACACCAAGAAATTGGCTAAACTTCAGAACACTCCAAGCTCTTAATGACCCAAATTTTCTCCAGCCAACGCCATCTAATACGAAGTACATCGTTGAGAAACTTCAAGTTATGGACACCAAGTCACCCGAGGGCCTTGGGCATGTAACCCTCTTTCGAAGCCACCTTGCAATCCACTCTTGGCATCCTCAGACCCTCGCCAAAAGAAGCAGTGACACATCTTGTTAATGAATTGGATTACCCAAAGTGGAAGATCGAGGGCCAGCGTATAGTATAATGAGATGGTCATCACGACTGAAGCAACAAGCACCAGGCTTCCTCCCTTAGACAACATAGCAATTCTCCATGAGGCCAACCTTCACTAAGAAGTAACATTTTAAAAGTAAAGAACTAAAAATACAAGCATGTAAGATGGCAAAGTCAAAACAACAACAACTACAAATTATGAAAAATAACGGAATGGTGTGCATGCTGCTTCCATGATTTTTGGCTTCTCTGGTAGCAAACGCATTTGTGAAAAAACATAACTTATTGTTTGGTACAGATAATGTTAAAAAAAGTGACCAGAGAGCATATAAGAAAACAGGGGGGAAACTAAATTCTTCATAGGTGGGAGAATCATGCTGCAATTAGCATATATGCCTCATAATTTCCAAAGTTTTTTATTACAAATTGGAAGTGCAGAAGCCCATAAGAAAGCAATATAATTATAGGGAAAGGAACTGTCCACTATGAAACTATAATAAAATCAAACATGATTAGATTCTGTGTTGTACGACCTTGTCGTGTACCAAGATGTTTGCGTGTATGCTTCAAAATGTACTCTTGAAATTAGTGTATACCTGCTAAATTGCACATACCTTTTCGACCTTTTTCAGCCAGTATAGAAATTAAGCAAACAATGGACCCCTGGTTCATGCATTCAAAGAAAAAGTAATTATAACCCTGCTGGATTTATAAGGTGACCGAGGAAGAGAAAATTAGTGCTTGACTATAGGGTAACTAAGAAAGGGAAGGTCTAGAGGTTAGACTAACAGACATATAATAATATCTAGCCAATAAAACAAGCCATATTATCGAACAATAAAGATAATCCAGAATAGATTTAGCTCTTCGCAGAAAATCTGCGATGCGTCAACAATCCAAGAACAAGACACATTTGGATTAGAGAGCCTCGCACATTAAGGTTTAGTTATAACGGTCATCTCCAAAACCCTCCTTGGAATCTGAAACAAGAAAATGAGTAATATGGTGAGCACATGATATCATCTAAGTTGTGTCGATGAACTGCACAGGTCTACAAGTAATTTATTTAACTCTTTGCAAAAAATCACAGTAAAAAATCAGTGTAAATTTGAAATCGATGCACATAGAAGCTATTGGAGACAGTAAAGCTCAGTCATTTGCCATTATGTCAGAGCATAAAGAGATAGTGGTGCATTTACTTTTATATTACAACATATTAACAACCAACCGTACATAATCTCTGAGATAGATGGAAGAATCCAGAAAGCCCATTTTGGTGGATAAACAATTTGGGTAAGCTCTAGATACAATGTTTTGAGGTGGTTTACAAAGAGAACATTTCTGAATTCATATTTTTTCTAAACTACAACATACTTGGTAGGCTGCAGGACCATTTCATCCAAAGCTATGTCCCTGGCCTTGGTATTATCTTTTGACCATTTCATCAAGCATCATGTGCACTGTGGTGAGAGTGGGAAAATATGCAAGGGAAAGGGAGAGGATGAGCATACCTGCAGCAGCCATACAGTCCGCGAAGACCAATGGTGGCAGCTTGTTGTTAGTGAATCTGCTATACATCCAAATCCAACCTGCAAAACAAAATTATATTGGGAGGAGCGAATCAAAACAAGGAGCTGTGTGGGGAGGACCAACCGGAACCAAAAAGGGGTGTTGTTCTTTGGCGGAGGAGGCATGTGGGGGTCAGTGACTCCAATCCTTTGATAACCACGTTCTGGCAATGTTTTATAATCAATTTAGACTGGATCATCAATTGAAAAACCTCTTGTTCTTCACTGTTGCACTCTCTAGTTCAAGAGCTCATCACGAGTCTTTTTGCCTATTACCTAGACTTCTAGATATGTTTATGCTCCAAACCTGATCCTAGAAATACAATGATTGACTTAGAACCTACTCACACAGCCAAATCAAATAAACAGTGAAGCATGCCATGCATACAGAGCATCAACAAAGCAGTCATAAATTCCTGGGATAATTTTATATCGTGTTTTCAGAGATGTCCCATGCAGACTTGTACATCCATCAATCAAATATGATTATTCCGGTATTTAGTGCCCTTATGCAAATTCATAAGTCGTAGGTATGCTTGTGCACCTCTGCTGCATTTCCACCTAGATCTGCAGTAAATAAGCATACAATGATTTTGATTCGGTTTCTAACTTCCTTGATCAAAGGCATGAACCGAAATTATATGGCATGATTTTCATGTGTAGCTACACAAATACGTGTCATCCAATCTCATTTCCCTTATCAAACCATAATTATTATCTCATTGCTGTCCTCTCTATACTTAGACACCCAGTCATTAGATTAGCATTATTCTTAAATACCAGAGGTCCATAAGGCTGAACCTTTTGGTAGCACAGATATAGCAAAGCACACGGGATTTAATACTTAATAAATAGTGCACGCTATGTAGCCCAGGGCACCTACTGTTTAGAGGAAAAATGAATTTAGCATAGAAATGTAGAAAAAATAGCTCAAAAGTCTCCAGAGCTCACGTAATAAGGTCTTGCGGCAAAAATAGTACGAGAGAAAACACATCATGTTAAGGTAACGCTTAAGCCAAATAAACATTATAGAAGCATCCTCTACGATCTGTGCAAACCAAGATAATGGTAGCCAATTTATAATACCTGCAAAATTCTGCAATTATATATGAAGATGAGAATGCAAAACAACTTATAATCACCACATTCCTAGTAATCTGTACAATGCACGTGTCGGGGGGTTACCCCCGAGTAGGGTAAAGACAGGTGGTAAAGGCCGCTTACAGAAGAGAGGTTTGGTCGAGTAGCCGACTACCAGGTACTCGCTACCCGGTCGACTGCTACTCGGTCTCACCTCAAGATGACCAGAAGGAGATATCAATCAGGTTCTACCCTGACGAGTAGAAGGTTTGGCCCGAGTACAATTGGCGGGAACCATTGGCGGGAACCTACTCGGGCCAGAAAGTCAAAGGAGCCGTTCTGACACAGGATCCCGCGTATCCTGGGTCCGTACTTGGCAGCATTCGAACTACTGTTCACGTGGGGACGGCCTGCCTGACAGTGACAGCATGGAAGCAGGCCGTGGCAGGATAAGGGGGCCTACTCTGTGCCTAGGTACAGTGATACCAGTCTGTCCCCTAGTTTTGCCCAACGACTTTACGGAAGCAGCCAAGGTTAGGAACCAAAGCTGTCAGCGGGTACTCGGAGAAAGGACGGTGTGCACACTATGTCGACACTTGTCTAGATTTGGACGTATCCGGCTGGGCACCGTGTATATAAGGTGCCCCGCCGCCTCCTGCGCGAGGCAGGCTCAGATAGACGATCTCATTCCATGCTCTCACATGCTCATAGTGAACCCTAGAAACCCTAAGTTCTTGACCTAGCTCTACTCGGAGAGGAGAGAAAGGCTACTCGGTAGCGATACCATTTGTACTGTGACTACTCGGAGAGACATCGAAATACATAGAGAAAGGCAGGAGTAGGGGTTTTACCTCCTCACGAGGGCCCTGAACCTGGGTACATCGTGTTGTTTGTGTTGTGTGGATCTTACCTCACGCGGCTACACGTCGCGTGATCCCTCCCCGGACACCTCCAGCGTCCATCGTCCCCACATCTTTAGCCATCCTATGGCATCTGCCGTGACACCACCACGACAGCACGGACGACTATTTTGTGCAGTTCTAAGCGAAGATAGAAAAAACGAAATGTTTAAATTAAAAACATTGCAATGATAGTTTAAACTATCCGCTAGCAGACATTATGAGGCAAAATGGATTCATGAGTATATCATAAAATAAAAAATTAGGACAAAATGACTCGCTAGTCCGTAATATAATTTCAAAGAAATCCAAGCTTTAGAACATTTTAACCTGAAGGCACATACAACAAATGGTATCGGTATCATAGGATAGTTTGGTACTAAAACCTATTGAGCAACCAAAGGAAAAATGAATAACAAGAAACATGCTACCCCTCATCAAGGGGCCTGCTAGCACAATTGACGAAAAAATTAGATGAATAAGGTTACAAAAAAAACTTACATAAAACTTCCATGAATTTGTGAAGAAATACATTTAGAAGATGGAACATGCTAATTCATGATAAGCATATGATTCAGAGCAACGATCACCTTGGTAGCTTAGATCTAATCACCTACAATACAAAATTGTGGCACATTCATACCATGTCCAACACAAAAAGGGTAGCCCGGGTATCTATTGAAGGGTAAGCTCCTACGCACCAGGAGAAGTACACAAACGACCAATAGCAAGCATGTATGAAATGTGGATGCAGAAAACAAACGGGTGGAAGATCACCTGGGACTTTGGACCTTCAATAGCCTGGGACACCATACATGGAGGGAAGGTCTTGCCCAACGGCGCATCTTGTCCCGTACTATGAAACCCTCTACGCCACCACCACTGACCTGCACTGCTATGCACCACCATTTTCATGAGTCACCGGTGAGGGAGGAGATGAAGGAATTCATATTTAAGAAATAGCATACGGAGGAGCAGATCACCTGCTTAACTATGCACCGACGGTCTGGTGCAACCCGAATCTTTTGGAGGAACAACAATACCATGCAAACTAAAGGATACTACCTTTCTTTAAAGTAAACCATAGTCCACAAACAAATTTGTCTGCATGTGACACAATATCCAGTGCTTTGGTGGCCCTCCAAAAATAAAACACCGTCGACAATAAATCTATTGTGGATTATAACCTCCCTAGGAAATGAACCTGCATAACAACTTTAAGACATGAGACGAGGATGGGGGAAATCACGAAGAAGGGGGGGAGCTGCGGCATTTACTTGAACATAGACGAATCTTCCCTGTAAATGTTCCTGAATTTCTTGGAAATCTTGTATGGTTAAATAAAAAAAAGATCTGCAAACAAAGATGAATGTCCAGGTCTACTTCAGCCCAATATGCTGGGGCAGTTGCTGAACAAATCAAGAGAAAAAAAAAGGTGAATCCATGTGAAATTATAGGCAAAAAAATTCCAACTACGTTAGTTGAAATTTCTAAAACTGTGGTGCAGCGAGGTCACCGAAGGTCGGGAAGGTCGCCCGGTCACTACACGGAGCCGGCTCTAGCTCCGGCGCCGCCGCGATTCGCCTCCAAGTGGTGCGCCGCCGCCTCCCACCGTTGCACCACCTGAGATCCCGCCGCCTACCACAGCTGACGGCGCTGGAGGCCGCGTAGTGGCGCCGGAAGGTGTTGACAGAGGGCGGAGTCGACACGGAGGCCCAGACGGGACGGCGTCCTCCATGAGGAGGAGCTCACGGGCGGCGCCGAGGCCACCAATGTCCACCCGCCGTGCGCGCGGCCTCGCTTGGAGCCGACGAGCGCCATGTCGCAGCCGATGAAGATGAAGATCTAGGTGGGAGCAGCGCGACTCCCCTGGTTACTCTGCGCCGCCAGCCGTCGATGAAGTGGGAGAGAGAGAGGAAGAGACGCGGGAGGGGATTGGGGAGGAGATACGCGCGCGGCGATAGGCTCTAGGGTTTCATCGTGTGCGCTACGCCTCTACAACGGGCGGACCCCACCAGCTCAGTTGACGCGAGGCGAACGAGCGCGAGCTTCTGATGATGCGCCGGACCATCGAACGTCTGGGAGTGGCTGGGAGCAAAAGAATGGACGGACAAGAGCACACCCACGTGGCAGCTCGGAGGCAACTCGGCAGGACGTCTGAGAACCCTCACAATCTCTGAGCCTTTATAGAAGTAATTCACCATAAACAAGGAATAAGATAATAACCATTTTATTATTGCCTCTCGGGCATATTCCCTTCAGTCTCCCACTTGCACTAGAGTCAATAAGCTAGTCTGTAAGCACTTTAACACATATGGCGTACCAGTGTTATTACCATGCTTCGCATGCGGTAAACATCATCAAAAAGATCTGAACTGTTCAGGTCCTATTGTATTTGCATGTCCTTTGCGTCTACATGCATCACTCATTCTCTAAATGAGATGACTTTGTATATATATGGTCAATTGGTGAAAACGTAATTCCTCAGCTTAAACTGATGTCACTAACATTGTGAAAATGTAGCTTCATAGTGTTAGCATTCTTGGAAACTCACCAAGTTCCGGTGATACCTTAATTCCTCAGCTTAAACTGATGTTACTAACATTGTGAAAATGTAGCTTCATAGTTTCAGCATTCTTGGAAATTCACCAAGTTCAATAAAGAACTCCTTGACACAAAATACACTTATAATCAGTTGTTAACACAATGATATACTTTAGCCTTTGTTGTAGTATCTGTCACAATATTTTAATTTTGAAACTCTTTCAAATCTAGCATGGAACTTTCTTCCATCCTATTGTGCTACCCTTCATCACATATTTTAATTGAGATAAAATTACTTGAATAAATGACAAGACTATTAGTGTAACATATTACAACTAATATTTTGTCATTACTATATAGGAAAACATATCCTTAGCATTTCTAAAATGACACAAGGATCTCTCCCACTGTTGTCTAATCATCATATGAATTATCCTACTATAACATTTTATAGCATAGGACTCATCTGGTTGTGTACATAGCATGGAAACATGACTTAGAAATCTCAATTTCAATGATGCTCATCATGTGTCAAAACACATGAATCTTGCTCAATTATTTTCCATGTGACAAGAACTCCTTCTTTTCATTTTCATATTGACTTACTTCAATATTTCATCTATGTAATTTGGCTTCAATCATATCAGGTGCGTCAATCCATCTTTTATAGATATCGATGCCCAATATCTTCTAAGCCTTTCATCAATATGAAATCAAAAATATTAACCGTAATAATTTAAAATGCATATTTTCCAATCAACCATATGTCATCTACATAAAGTATTGGAAATATGTCATAGCGCTCCCACTTAATTTCTTGTAACTCTACAAGCATCTTTATCATTCATGATGGAATCAAACTCTTTTGATAACTTCATTAAGCTAAAGATTTCAACTTCGCTATGATCACTTCAACCATTGAAGTGTGCATGCCTTTATAGCAACCTTTTGAATTTTACAAAACTCTCAGACTGTGTCAAGTACACATCCTTGATCAAACTTCCTCGAGAGGAGAGCTGGTTTTGTTATTCAACTGCCATATCATAATATGTAACCTTTTGCTAGAACTATCCGCAAAGACTAAAGCATCACTACGGAAGATCGAAATCTTGTAGTAGTCAACTCTTTGAACTTCGTCGAAAACAACTTTTCGATAAGTATCCATGTCTTTGTCGCTATATAGACCCTTTTGCTATCGTTAGGCATCATGCCTATTGAAAGGACTACCAAGTCACATACTTGATATTCATACAAGGATACTATGGCGGATATAATGACTCATAGTCAAGTTTACGAAGTCAGGGCCCATCATTTGCTTCCTTTATAAGGTCCAGGTCCTTTTGTTGTCAAAACAACACTTTACACTTAAACCACAAGTTGTTCTAAGTACAAAGTTTTTGGACTTTTCTGGTACAGTTCGCAAACTCATTTAAAGTATCTACAACATTTGTAGTGTCTTCTACTTAGTCAAAATAGTAAACCCCGGAACAACTTCCGGTGCTGCGCTACTCTTGACATGATAACAAAGATTCTCTAATCTCGTTGAGTTTGTACTGTGCTCCCACTCACTTGTTTCGCAAGAACTACTTTCTCGAGAAATCAACCCTTTCTGACAAACAACATTTGTCTTTTGGTTCGGTGATAGGAGAAATACCCAATGTTTTATTTGGGATAACCTTATAAACATATATTTATCCTATTTTGGTTGTAAACATTTTACACATGCTATGCATACCAAAATTTAAGAAAAATGACAATTCGGGTCACTACCCAAACCATATCTTATATGTTGTCAATTTCAACGGATCATGATGGTGCTCTTTTGAGTGTAAAAGCGGTTGTCCTTAATGTATAAACTACAAAATTATAATGGCAATTTTATTAATCTTACCATGTCAAACAGGGTTTGATTTTGTCTTTTGAATACTCCAATCTAATGTGGGGTATTCGAGAAGTGTAAGTTGTAGAACAATTCTGCAACTTCTCAGATGTTTTGCTGAACTTGTAACTCAAACATTATCCTTTATGATCCAATCATAAATACTTGATTATCTTGTTACATTGATTTTAACTTCATATTAACAACCTTTTGAACCGATTCAAAATGTCAAACTCTGTTCCCTTTAAATAGATATACTCACATATCTACTTAAATCATCGACAGAATTTTATGAAGGAAAAATTAATCCACCATACATGACTACACATAATGGACTATATACATCAATATGTATAATCTCCACTAAATTAGTCGTCCATTCTACTTTGGCCTATGAACGGAATTCTAGTCATCTTTTGGAAGAGGTCTCACAAGCGTCAATTTATTCAAAACAAAATGACTCCGGAAGTCCATCAATATGGAGTTCCTTCATGTTTTCCTTTTCGATATGAACTAAAATGGTGGTGTCAGAATTTAAGTGAAAATCTTTTACGTCTTGCAACATTTAGCATGCAGTCTTATAGATGTTTACTTTACCAACATGATTTATATTAACATATCCATCAATTATGGAATATGGTCATCGTTTGAACAATCTCATTTGTTCTCACAAAAGACTAGAACAAAATAACAACTTAATAAGTTCTTAAAATAAATCTTGAATGTTTGGTTCGATACGACAATGAACACAATAACACTTTATTTATGTTCTTGTCATAATCGATTCCACATCTATTACTAGTCCCTTTTAGGCCCTTGTATTTCTTGCATTGCGTTGCTTTGTATGACAACTCACACCAACCAATGTGGTATCAAAATACCCAAAAATACTTTGTTAACTAGTAATACATCTATAACTTGTATATCAAGCATATACTCCTGAGCTGGACTTTCCAGTTATCTTCTTTTTCTGCCATATATCTTTTTGTAATTCTATTTTCAATATTCCCTTTCCTTTATAGAAGAATCATTCAACATCAAACAATGCTAGTCTTACTAGCTCATTTTCTTTGGCGTGTTAGTCATATACTATCACCCATTGAGTCATACTTTGAGTTTGATTGTTCTACTAATATCACCATATTAATAGCATTCTTCTAGATTCCACTCATAGCAATTTCCAAGTAAGGTAAACTACTTTACCCATACTTCTAATCCATCCCCTCATAACAATTTTATGATTAAGCTACTATAGCTCGAAGGAAGGGATTTAGAGGATAATTTTCAGCGCCCAACTTCTTGGAATATTCAAACGCCTAGCGTCTTCAATCATTGCATATATTCAAATAATATAAGCATACATTGTCACGCTAAATTATACTCACCCATGTTGCCACAAATAAGTTTCTAGATATCAATATATCTTTCACTTGATTGTTTCTGAAAACAATTCTTTTCGGTTCCTAAATCACTTTGACCAACAAAACATTCTTTTGAAGATAAAGTAATACGGAAGCAACCATGACTTTGGATTCTAAGTAGGAATTGGTTGCTCTCTAGATCAATCAATCATTAATCACATGGAGGTAGGTAGGAAATACCGAAAATCTACAATAGGATTCAATTTTAAATTTCACTAATACGGTACCAATCTTAAATGGTATTTACCAGATCATAACAGTTATATCTCAATTAACAATCTATGTGTAAGGTAATTATAGATGCCAATGAATACTACAATTTGTGCAAATTCACTTTCATTAGTTGTTCATGATAAATAAGTTCAAGTTAATTCAAAATTAAACCATGAACTCCCACTCAAAAACAACATCCCTCTTAGTCGTCTTTAGTGATTACACGAACCAAATTCACTACACCAAAACCGATCATCACGTGAGATGATGTAGTTTCAAAGGCGAACATCGACATGTTCATCATATCATCCATATGACTCATGCTTTACCTTTCGGTTACGTGTTCCGAGGCCATGTCTGTACATGCTAGGCTCGCCAAGTAAAACCGTAGTATTGCGTGTGTTTCAAGGCCATGTCTGTACATGCTAGGCTTGAAAACACCCGTTGTATGCGAACGTTGAGTCTGTCACACCCGATCATCACGTGGTGTCTCGAAACGACGAACTTTCTTAACGGTGCATACTTTAAGGAAGAACACATTATTATCTTGATATTAAGTGAGAGGGATCATCTTATAATGCTACCATCGTTATCTAAGCAAAAAAAGATGCATAAAAAGGATTAACATCACAGACATCACATGAAAGGATAACGTGATATGATATGGTCCTTCTTGCACTTGATCTCCATCATGTGCATTATGGTATGATCTCAATCATTCCACCGGCGTGGTACCAAGTACCACGGTCCCCAAACTTGATTGTCCATCAATAAGAAGACAACCATATGGATACCTTCCGGTATATCAATAATTTACAAAATAGATCATCTCATAATCAAATTTGTAATATTGACCATATCACATCACATGCCCAGCAAAAACTAGTTAGACGCTTCTAATTTATTTTTGCATATTTTACGTGGCTTAGGGCTTTCGAGGATAGAACCGTTCATACCTACGAACATCAACCACAACGTTGATAAACATATTTTTAGCAACCCTTCGTAGATTAGATCTTAACTATAGTAGGAGAAATGGACACCCCCTTAGCCACAAGTGAGACAACTCTCGCGTACATAGTACACGTAAACTTAGTCTGGGGCAGCTTCATCCTACTATGCCACTAAGATCATAAAATACTCAAGGAGGCAATAACATGATCATCAACGCCCACATACTCATATGTGTTCTACCCGTACAAAACATCTACGCATAGATCTGGCTCTGATACCACTGAAGGGGTCGTTGCATAGAAAACAAAAAATTTCCTACGCGAGAGACACCCGAAATGCCAAGATCTAATCTAGGAGACGAAGTGCAACGGGCAACGAGAGGGTTAAGGATAACACATACCCTCGAAGACTCAAAGTGGTACGAGATCAAATCTCGTTGTTGGCGTAGTCGTACTCACACCGATCCCGATAGAGAGAAGATGAGCACCGCAATCCGGCGGTGCATCCGTGATCGGTCACACGTACGGTTGATGACGACCTCCGTTCCCTCGTTCCAGCGGGGCGCGGAAGTAGAGGATCCCTCGGAACTCCAGCAGCACGACGTCGTGGTGGTGAAGAAGCATCCCACGGCCAGGGCTTCGCCAAGCCGGAGACCATAAAATGGAGCAGCGGGTGGAGGGAAAGGGAAGTGGCCAAGTGTGTGGAGGAGGGAGAGCTCTCACCCTCCTTTTATAGGAGAGGGGGGAGGCAGCCCAAGGGGGGTGCGGCCAGCCCATGGGGGTGCCCCCACCTCTTCCCTCATCATGTGAGTGGACACTCCACTCACACCCACTCATTTCCCCATTATTTCCCACTTGGAAAATCCAAAGGTTTTCTTCTAATAAATAAATAAAACCTGTTTATTTCTTTATTTCAGCATTTGTTAATTATATTAACAAACTTTTTCATATAGCACCTCGAATCATTTGTTAATTCTATTAACAACCATTCGACGAAAAACCCCTTGAACTATTTCAATTTTCCCCGAAACAATTTCGGTGCTGCCCAAAATATTCTTCGATATTCCGTATCCTCTCAAACGCGTCATCGAACCTTAAGTGTGTCACCCTACGGTTCGCGAATAAGATAGACATGATCGAGACTCCTCTCCGATCAATAATCAACAGCGGGATCTGGAGATCCGTGATGACTCCTATATATTCAACGATGACTCTCGTGATCGTGTGAACCAACAACGCCGTGAACTATTCCCTTTGTCTCGCGATATTTTACTTGTCCGAGATTCGATCATTGGTATCAACCATACCTTGTTCAATCTCGTTACCGACAAGTACTCTTTTCTCGTTCCCGTGATATAACATCCGTGTGATCGTATCACGTGCTTGCAAGCGGTTTCGATGTGATATCACCGAGAGGGCCCAGAGTATATCTCTCCGTCATTTGGATGGACAAATCCCACTCTTGATCCATGATCCTCAACTAATACTTTCCGAATACTTAACGACACCTTTATAGTCACCCTGTTACGGTGTGAGTTTTGATGCCATCAAAGCACTCTTCCTGTATCAGTGATTGACATGATCTCATGGTCTAAGGAATAAGTTACTTCGTATGTTTGATATAACAATGTAAACTAAATGACTTGATCGCATTGCTATATTCTCTTTGGGTATATGTTCATCACATCATTCTTCTAATGACATGACCCCGTTATTAATAACATCCAATGTTCATGATCAGGAAACCTTGATCATCTATTAATCAACGAGCTAGTTAAAAGAGAGGTTTTACTAGGAACCATTGTTTGTTTATTAAGCACACATGTATCAACGTTTCCGGTTAATACAATTCTAGCATGAGAAATAAACATTCACCATAAACAAGGAATAAGATAATAACCATTTTATTATTGCCTCTCGGGCATATTCCCTTCAGTGATCACCTCCAATGAATCACCATTGACTTCTAGTTTGTTGCATCCAATTTTACCCGCAAGTATTAGACCATCCCGCAAAGCCCATGCCTCCACCGTGTGGGCATCGGATGCATAATGGATATTGCGGTTACTAGCTGCAAGAAATATACCTCTATCGTCACGGATAACCACTCCAGTTGCGCCCCTCCGTGTATTGGAATTAAAGGCTGCATCAAAATTGAGCTTCACGTAGTCAGTTTTTGGTTTCACCCATCCATGCCTTCTAGTCTTGACGTTTTTCCTGCAAGACCTAAGATTATTAAGGGTCATAGCCATTATTGCTTGTGCTGTATACGCCGGTTTTGCAACAGTCTCATCACGATCGATTTTCCTCCTCTCCCACCAGAGGTACCAACATGCGGTTATGATCAGCTCATGCACATGGATTCCTTCGACATGCAGTGGTGGCAGGTGATCGTCTCTTAGAAGGAGTTCGAGGATACCCGACCCTTCCCTTTCCTGTGATGAAAAAGTACTTAAAACTGTCCATAGTCCAAGATTTTCCCAAATCTCCTGGGCTCTCCCGCAACCAAAGAAAGCATGGCGAGAATCTTCGCATTCCAGTTTACAAATTGGGCAAACAAACTCCGTGATAATGTGTCTATTGGCAAGAACACTTTTGCATGGTATTGTAGCGTGTAGCATCCTCCACCCGAAATTTTTAATCTTGGCGGGAACTCTTAATTTTCAGAGTCTCTCCCACACTGGGTTTATATCAGAAGTGCCAGGTCCACTCGTCCGGATCAGTTTTCTTCCATGTTGAAAGTCCCACTCATTATGATAAGCTGATCGAACCGAGAAAACACCGTTTCTAGTATTATTCCATGCCACAAAGTCTTTCGATAGACGGAATGATAGGGGGATGTTTAAGATCCGATTTGCATCAATGGAAAGAAAATTGTTTCGGATTATCTCCTCATCCCAGCTGTGGGTTTCAGAATTAATAAGATCAGAAACAGTTGTCACCTGTGAAGCCCCTCTCGCAGAAATAATCATCCTTGATGGGATAGAAGGCACCCATGGATCATCCCAGATGTTTATATTTGTACCTTTGCCCACTCTCCAAATGCATCCCTTTTTGAACGTCTGAATACCTGCCCATATGCTTTGCCACGTAAAAGAAGAACCCTTCTTGAGGCTAACATTAAGGAGATCACCCGAGGGAAAGTATTTGGCTTTTAGGATTGTAGCACACAAGGACTCGGGTTCACTTATTAGTCTCCACGCCTGTTTGGCAAGCATTGCTAAATTGAAACAGTGTAGGTCTCGAAACCCCATACCTCCTCTCTTCTTTGGAATACACATCTTCCACCAAGCGAACCAACGCATATGTTTTTGTCCTTCCTCATCTCCCCACCAATAACGGGTCATAGCATCTGTGATCCCTTTTATTACTAGTTTAGGAAGCTTGAAAACTGACATCGCATATGTAGGGATGGCTTGGGCCACCGCTTTTAGCAAAATCTCTTTCCCACCATAAGATAGTAATTTTTCCTTATATCCTCTCAGTTTTTGTACTATCCTGTCAATAATATGTGAAAAACAATCCGATCTGTCCATACCCACCTGTGCTGGTAGCCCCAAATAGGAATCTGTAATTGCCTCAGTCAGAATATTTAGTTGTAGACATATAGCTTCTCTCATATCCACACCTGTGCAGGGACTAAAGAAGATACTAGATTTTGCCTCGCTAATCATTTGTCCAGAGGCATCACAATAGGCTTGGAGAATATTACTGAGGGTTGTAGCATTTGCAAGGTCTGCGTTCATTAAGATTAAGGAATCATCAGCGAACAGTAAATGTGAAACCGCAGGGGCATTACGGCATATTTTAACTCCAATAATGTCTCCCCTGTACTCTGCATCTTGTAATAAATTTGTTAGGGCTTCAGCACATAATAAGAATAGATATGGTGATAGAGGATCACCTTGCCGCAACCCCCTGGATGGACTAAACTCATCCGAATCAGTACCATTGAACCTCACGTTATATTTAACTGATCTGACACATGCCATAACAAGTTTTATCCATCCTGTGTCAAAACCCAATTTCTCCAATGTTTTTTCCAGGAAAGACCATTCAACGCGGTCATAAGCTTTGTGCATGTCAAGTTTGATAGCACACCACCCATATTTACCAATTCTTTTCCTCTTAATAGTATGGTATTCTTCATATGCTACCAGCACATTATCAGTGATCAATCTTCCCGGTATAAAGGCACTCTGAGTTGGAGATATAATTTCCGGAAGAATATTCCTCAATCTAGCTGCAATGATCTTTGAAATAATTTTGTAAGTAACGTTGCATAGACTAATGGGTCTGAACTGGGTTACCTTCTCAGGACAATTTATCTTTGGTATAAGAACAATGGTAGTTTGGTTCCAGCCTTCTGGAATAGTTGCAGAATTGATAGCATTAAGAACTTCATCAGTAACCGCATCTCCAATGAGGGTCCAATATCTTTTAAAAAAAATGGCATGAAGTCCATCGGGGCCCGGGGCCTTGAGATCACCAATGTTGAATAACGCTTTTTTCACTTCATCTCTCGTATACGGGCCCGTGAGATTAGAATTCATTGCTCTTGTAATTTTTGGCCGAATTCTTGCAATCACCTCCTGGTTCGGGTCATTGATCTCTGAACAAAATAACCCTTTGAAATAGTTAGAAATATGAATATGTAATTCATCTCCTTTCACCTCATTACCTGCCTTGTCCTGAAGAGATTTAATATGGTTTCTCCTCTTCCTCTCGGAAGCAAATTTGTGAAAAAATGTGGTGTTGCGGTCTCCGTTTTGTAGCCAATTAGCTCTACTCCTCTGTACCCATTTGATTTCTTCTTTATCATGTGCTTGTTCAATAAGAATTTGTAGCTTCTGTTGTTTAGCGGTTGCGTCATCCGATAAAGGCCTCGATAATACGTCGTTGAGCTCGCGCTGCAATTGTGTGAAAGAGTTTTGAGGTTTACGTAGATCATGCATGTCCCATGCATGGAGAGCCGCATGGACATGGGCCAGCTTCCCCGCCAGATCAGTTGGGCCGCTGCGTTGGGCTTCTAGCCAGGCTGAATCCACGATCGAATTTACATCATCCTCGATGAGCCATTTTGCTTCGAACATATGCCGTCGAGAACTTGGACGGGTGTCAGAGTCCTCGTGGTAAAGAGTGTCCACGGACAGTGGCCGATGGTCAGACTTGAAGAACGCCTCATTGATCACTCCCGATAGCGGGAATTTATCCATCCACCTCTGGTTTGCCGTGGCCCTATCCAATCTTTCGCGAATACGCCCTCTTCTCCATGTAAAAATGTCACCTGTATAACCCAAATCAAACAAGTTGCAATCAGTCAAGGCATCTCTGAAATTTTGCATACACCGTTGTGTTCTGATAACACCCCCCTCTTTCTCATTGTTGCTTAGGATTTCATTGAAATCTCCCAGCATGATCCACGGTAAATTTGCCATATTGTTAAGCGATCGCATGTAATCCCATGTGAGATGTTTTCTCTCTCCACTTGGTTCTCCGTAAATCCCAGTGAATCTCCACTCATCCTCTGTCCCTTCATTAATCCTGATATCCAGATAGTTAGTATGCTCAAAGAAAGAAGTAACTTTTAACTCATGTTGCCAAAATAAAATGAGACCCCCACTTCTCCCATCACTCTCCGAGATAATCATATTGTCAAAATGTAGTCTTCTTTTTAGATTCTCTGCTTTCGCCTTTGATAAGTGGGTTTCTCATAAGAACAGTTTTGATACGCTCCTTCACAGGGCCGGCCCTGAGATTTCGGTGGCCCGGTGCGAAGATAAAATATAGGGGCCCTTAGTATAAACAAGTAGGATGTTTGCGAAATAAAGAACAGATAAGAAAAAATGTGACACAAATTTTTTACGTAAAACACCCTTACGTTTTTTTTTTCACAATAACGTGTTTGAAAATAAAAAAAAATAGAAACTAAATATAGGCCATAATCAACTATTAGAAATTAAAAATGATATAATCATTAAACTAACCAGTCAGCGGTACCCGTGTCTGCCGACACGACCGGCGAGCTCTCGTGCTTGGTCTTGAATCGGGCAGTTGGATGATAAGCAGCGGCGCGAAACAGGCGCTCAGCTATTTCCGAATTCCGATTCGTCGTCGTCGTCCCCTCGTCGAGCACTTGTACGTGGTGTGCGGCGTGTGGGGTTACGGCGTACGCGGCGAGTGCGAGTAGGCGACAGACTACATTGTTCGTTTCTCGTGAGTTGTGATCGACGAAACGCAAACGCTTAATCAGCTAGCGATCGTGGAACCATATTGGAATTTTTACGGCCCACTTGGCCCATGCTGTACGCCATGGGGCAAGAAAACAGAACATGCCCTGTTTTCTTTTTTTCTTTTTACACATACATACACCGACCTACTATATGTACGTATATATGGGGCCCCCAAAAATTTTGGGCCCCGTGCGGCCGCCCCCGCGGAACCCCCCAGGGCCGGCCCTGCTCCTTCACACCTAGGAGCGATCTTACTACCGATGGTTTTTCAAACCCCGGCAGTTTGCTCCGCATAGTTTCATTGCGCCAGGACAAACTCCTCTCGGGAGCCCGCCGATCGGAGTAATGCTTACATGGTATTTAATCACGCAGTACTTTATGGAGGCTGCTATGTAGACGAGCGATCCGTTTGCCTGGCTGGTCGGCGGACGGCGGTTGCTCCTTGGTCTCTTTGGTGGAGCGCGGATCGCTGGCCGGAAGCTATGGCCCAGGCCCATATAGCGCATACACATGAGCGAGTTTACAGTTGTGCTCGCTTGAAGCGAGATACATGGATCCCCGGTGGAACGGCAGGAGAAAGCGGAACAGATTGGTTTCCTGGGCCTCGCTGGGCCGTATCCAGTGGACTCGGAGACGGAAACGCTCCGGCAAAACAAAATCAAAGAAAGGAGCAAGCGGAAGACACCGCTTACGCACAAGAAGACCCAGCGCAAACCCTAGACTCTGCCGCCGGCCGCCGGCCGCTCAAGCAGCAGCATCATGGCGCTGCGCTCTCTGTCGAGATTGTTTCCGTCTGGCCTGCTCCGGCAGGCATGGGGCCCCGTACGCGAGATATCGCCGGCGTCCGGCGGCCGTCTCATGAGCACCCGGTGTCAGGTTCGTCTTACCCCCGCCGCTTCTTCAGCGTCGTCTTGTCAGGCCCAGACTCGGGATTCGACTGACAAACAACGAAATTCAGAAGAACAGAATAGCAGGTAACTTCAGAGTTCGATTATAGCTCAATAGATTCGATTACAGAGGAATTATCGCCAGACCCTCATAGAGGCGGCTAGGGTTATACCCAAGTAATGTCTAGATGACCAAACCCTAGAAGGATTGCGACTAAATAGAAGGGAGAAGGAATACAGCCAAACAAGTGGGCAGGTGAGCAAGGACAACAGCTGGAAAGAAGAACAGCGATGGCCAGGGAGTCTCCAGCCGTAGGATGGAGATGGACGGCTGAGCTTGTTTCACTTTGGCGCGAACCGTTACGGCCTATGCTTGCCATTCGATTCCTCATCAACGGCTGACATTCAAGTAGTTCTTCTAACGGCTAGTGTGGGAGCAGTTTCACAGTTCAGAAAGGAACAGGGCATGACAATACCCCCGTTCTGAAGATCCAGCTTGTCCTCAAGGTGTAAAAGCAGGGAAAGCCTTCTGAATGAAACTTGCATCCTCCCATGTTGCCTCTTCGTCTGGTAGGTTCACCCATTTGACCAGCCAACGAATCACTGGTACACTGATGTCTCCTTGCACTCTTGGTATTAGCTTCCTGTCAAGAATCTTTTCTGGAGCCACCATAATGTTGCCTTCATCATCAAGCAGTGGTAGTATAGGATTTGGCACAGCTTTAGGCCCTATGTGTTTCTTTAATTGGCTCACATGGAAAGTGTGGTGGAGTTTACAGCCTTCAGGTAGCAGGATTTTGTAAGCAGTAGGTCCTACTTTAGCTAGCACTTTGAAAGGTCCATAAAACTTGGAGTGGAGTTTCACACACCTATGAATGCTCAGTGAAGTGTGTCTGTATGGTTGCAACTTGAGATAGACCATGTCTCCTACTTGAAATGATCTTTCAATTCTGTTTTTGTCAGCAAACATCTTCATTCTTTCTTGAGCTTTCAGCAAGTTTTCCTTGATTTGCTTGGCAATATGGTCTCTGTTTGTGTCTTGGAGAAGGGAATCCTCAGAGATGCTGCCTGGTAGGAGCATTTCAGCAATAAGGGGGGGTGTTCTTCCATACAAAGCTTGAAATGGTGTCATTTTCAGTGAAGTGTGGAAGCTGGTGTTGTACCACCACTCAGCCATTGTCAGCCAGGAATGCCATTTCTTGGGCTGTAAGAAGGCCATGTGTCTTAAGTAATTTTCTAAGCACTGATTCACTCTTTCAGTCTGCCCATCTGTTTGAGGGTGGTAAGCAGTACTGAAATGCAACTGCACTCCCAAGTTAGTAAATAGTTTCTGCCACAATGTGCTGGTGAAAATCCTGTCCCTGTCAGTAACCATCACCAGAGGGAGTCCATGGTATTTGAACACATTATCTGTAAAAGCCTTAGCCACTGTTTTGACACTAATTGGGTGCTTCATTGAAATAAAATGGGCATATTTAGTGAATCTATCCACCACCACCAGAATCATGTCTTTATTTTCAGACAATGGTAGGCCCTCCACAAAATCCATGGAAATGTGTGCCCAAGCAAAGTCAGGGACTGGCAAGGGTTGTAGGAGGCCAGGGTACTTAGTATGTTCACCCTTATTGATTTGGCATATTGGGCATAACTTCACAAATTCACTCACTGCCACTTTTAAGCCAGGCCAGTAGAAAAGGAGCTTAATTCTGTGATAAGTGGCTTTTTCTCCAGAATGCCCTCCCAGTTCAGATGTGTGCATTGCTTGCAGTAGCTTTTGTTTGAGGTCACCAGTGTTCCCAATATAAATTTTCTTCTTGTGCCTCAGTACTCCACTAGTGAGTGTGAAATTTGGGATAGCTTGAGGGTCCAACAGCAGTTTAGTGCACATTTCCAAACTCTTTTCATCTTCTTTGTAACTGTCAGTTACCTGTTGAATCCATAATGGAATAGCAGTGCTTGCAAAAATGTGGTGCAATTTATATTTGACCCTAGATAATGCATCTGCCACTCTATTTTCTCTTCCCTTTTTATATTCCACACTGTATTTGTATCCCAATAACTTAATGAGGAGTTTGTGCTGGATGCCATCAGTGATTCTCTGTTCTTGGATATGTTTCAGGCTTTGCTGGTCTGTCCTGATAATTACAGAGCTTGCTGCAAAATAGTGCTTCCATTTCTTAATTGCTTCCAAAATAGCTAATGCTTCCTTATCATAAGTAGAAGAAGCTGCTGCCTTTGGCCCAATAGCTTTGCTGAGATAGGAAATGGGTTTGCCCTTTTGCATTAGGACTGCTCCAATAGCATATCCACTGGCATCAGTCTCCAAAACAAATGGCTGTGAAAAATCAGGCATTGCTAAAACAGGAGTTGTCATTTTCTGTTGTAATGTAGTGAAAGCATTCTGCTGGTCTTTGCCCCAAACAAATCCATCCTTCTTAAGTGCTATGAATAATGGCCTGCAGATAAGGCCATAATCCTTCACAAATCTTCTGTAGTAGCCAGCTAAACCCAAAAAACTCCTTAGCTCAGTGATATTTGTTGGAACAGGCCAGTTAACTATAGCAGAGATTTTACTAGGATCAGTTGCCACCCCTTGGCCTGTGATAATATGTCCTAAATACTCAACCTGCTGTTGTGCAAAGGAACATTTCTTTCTTTTGGCAAACAACATGGTCACTGAGGGACTTGCTGTATATAAGTATATCATCAAAGAACACCAGTACAAATTTCCTCAAGAATTTATCCAGTACTGTATTCATCAATTGCTGGAATGTTGCAGGAGCATTAGTTAATCCAAATGGCATAACTACATACTCATAATGTCCTTGATGAGTGCTAAATGCTGTCTTGTCAATATCATTTTCACTCATTCTTATCTGATGATAACCACTTCTTAAATCAATCTTGGAAAATAGCTGAGCACCATGAAGTTCATCTAATAAATCCTCAATTACTGGAATAGGGAATTTGTTCTTAATAGTAATTGCATTGACTTTTCTAAAGTCTATCACCAATCTCCAATCAAAATCCTTTTTCTTGACCACAATGGCAGGGGAAGAGTAAGGACTGTTGCTATATCTGATGAATTTATTCTTTAGCAATTCATTCACCAAATTTTCCATTATATTCTTTTGGTGGTGAGGTACTCTGTAGCACCTTTGGTTTACTATCTTAGCATCCTTTTCCAAAGCAATGACATGATCACACTGTCTCTTTGGTGGTAATTCCGTTGGCTCTTGAAAAATGTCAGCATATTTTTCCAATAACTGAGTAATTGGTGCTGGAACATTTTGTTGGGCATGTTTGTCTTCACTGCAAGGGTTGATCAACAAGAAGGCCCCACAAATGGAATTTTCCAATAATTTCTGTAAATTTTTGCTCTGTGGAATGTCTGAGGAATTTGGCAAACTAGCATCATAGAAGGTGATTTCTTCATTCCCTTTCTGTATTTTAAGTGTGAGAGCTTTTAAATCCAACTGAACTGGGCTGTGGTTATAAATCCAGTCTGCCCCAAGGATAATATCATAACCTTGTAGTGTGAGCACTCGAAAGCTTGAAGAAAATGGGATTCCTTGGATGTAATATTCAGTGTCCTTGCACAAGAATTCAGTCCAAATGATATCTCCATTAGCCACTTGAACTTTTTCTCTTTTGGCTGGCCAAAACTGGCATTTTGCTTTGTCTGCAAACTTAGGGGAAATAAATGTGGAAGTGCTGCCAGTATCCACTAAGGCTAGTGCTTGCTGGTCTCCAATAGTGACATACAATTTAAAAGTATGTTTAGAAGCTTTTGTGCCCTTGAGAGCATGCATGGAAATGCTGAGTGGAGTGTCAGTATTGTTTTCCTCTTCAGATTCAGACTCATACTCCTGCACATATATAATTTCTGGTTCTTCCTCTATCTTGTGCTGCAGTGCTTGCACTTGTGCCTTGTTTGACATCTTACAGACCCTTTTATGCCCAGGAAACCATGGTTCCTTGCAAGTATAGCATAGCTTGTTCTGTTTTAGCTGGTCAGTAACAGTAGCTGTCACTCCTTGTGGCTTGGCTTGCTCAAATGGAATTTGCCTTCTTGCACTTGGAAAATAATTTCTTTGAGGCTGTGTTGGTATAGATTTTTCCATTCTTCTTGCATACCAAATTGCTTGCTGCATATCTACTGGTTTGAGGCACTGCAAATGATTTTGAATATAGGATTGCAACCCAGAGATGAAGCTAGTAACATAGTAATCATCATTAAGGGAAGGATTATCCCTTCTCATGAGATTCATTGATTTCTCAAACCTTGTTATATACTCTGCCACTGTGCCAGTTTGCTTGATGGAGTGAAATTCCTTGACATTGTCACAATTGGAAGTGACAGAAAACCTGTCAGTTAAAAATCTGCAGAAACTGTGCCAATGAGTATTACTGGTAGAAAACCCAGTGCTTCTCCACCACTGAATAGCTGGGCCATTTAAATAAGTTACAGCTATAGCAGTCCTTTGATCCAATGGTGTTCTAGCAGAAGCAAAATATTCTTCAGTTGTTTGCAACCAGGAGTCTGCATCCTCCCCCATGAACTCAGGTATGTTGAGTTTAGCAGGCTTGACATTAGGTATCTGTTTCCGAAAAGATCCCCTTTTTGCCTCATGATCATATTCCTCTTCATCCAATAACTCAATAGCAGAGTGGTACTGTTGTTGGTTTTCTTTAGCCTGCTGTTCAATCCTTTGTTGCTGAGCATGTCCAGGATTCCTCTGTTGCCCATAGTGTGGATGCTTGTAGGTAGCTTTGTATGTGCCATCCAGGTTTTGCTCTCTTCCTGCCTTGTCATGCAAGGTGGCAGAAGTCATGGGCAAGCCTGTGTTCTTTGCTTGCTCCTGTACCAAAACTCCTTTTAACTGAGGATTTTGCTGATGGCTAGGTCCTTGGGGAGTGATCATGTAGACACTGCCTTGTCCTGGAGATGAATTTGGCCTGGGGCCTGGCTGTCTTTTCTCCATTTCATCCTGCACTAGATTCTCCTCCATGGGAGTAGTGGCAAACATAGGAAGGGCTAGCAATTTGTCAAAGTTGGAATGCAGTACATTGAGGTTTTCCTGTATACTGGCAAAATTGGACTGCACCGAAGTGGAAAATTCAAGAAATTCCTTCCTATCCTCTTCCCTGTGCGCTCTTAGCCGTGACACATCCAGCTGTAAGGAACGCACCTCAAGACCTTCAGTAGTTTCTGAATCAGTTTGTTTTGCCATGACTGACGAGGATTTTACAGTTTGTGCAAGGTGCAGAAACAACTCGAGAGTCCAGATCTTGTTCTACCGCCGCCACGCCGTCACCAGTCTCCAACACGCCTCCGATGTTGCACGAATCAGGGAGGGAGGTGGGATTTAACACCAAGGAAAAGTTCCCTGGAAACCACTGCCACACCCAAGATTTGCAACCGAGCAGTGCCTACACCGTCGCCTGGCCGCCACCACAGCTCAAGAACAAGAGCTCGCTCCGCCTCCGGGATCCGAACAAGAAGAGGGATTTTACGAGAGATCCCAACCTCAACGTGCTCAAGATCCAATCGCCACCGAAGATCGTTGGCTCTGATACCAATTGTCAGGCCCAGACTCGGGATTCGACTGACAAACAACGAAATTCAGAAGAACAGAATAGCAGGTAACTTCAGAGTTCGATTATAGCTCAATAGATTCGATTACAGAGGAATTATCGCCAGACCCTCATAGAGGCGGCTAGGGTTATACCCAAGTAATGTCTAGATGACCAAACCCTAGAAGGATTGCGACTAAATAGAAGGGAGAAGGAATACAGCCAAACAAGTGGGCAGGTGAGCAAGGACAACCGCTGGAAAGAAGAACAGCGATGGCCAGGGAGTCTCCAGCCGTAGGATGGAGATGGACGGCTGAGCTTGTTTCACTTTGGCGCGAACCGTTACGGCCTATGCTTGCCATTCGATTCCTCATCAACGGCTGACATTCAAGTAGTTCTTCTAACGGCTAGTGTGCGAGCAGTTTCACAGTTCAGAAAGGAACAGGGCATGACACGTCTGAATTATTGTCACGTCTTAAACGGTTACTTTTCTTTTAGCGTCCAATTACGGTAGATCTTCTGTCGGCGAAACCTGGCAACGCCGGATTGGGCTAGATTCCCCTTTTGTTTGGACTGTAGATCTATTTCGGCATGATTGAGTTCTTGGCTGTTCATTCGTACTAAATCGATGTTTTCCTCTCTGTAGAAGAAGTCTATAAAGGAGATGCAAGCTGCAGCCTACGATGACCACCTCTTGTTACGCCAGGAGTTGGCCGACGTTAAGCAAAAAACGATGTACATATTTGAATCACGCTTTATTTGTTTATCTGCAAGTTTCAAGACTTGCAATTTTAACCACTCCCCCATTTGCTTTGTGGATAGGAGCGAGTTGGATAAGCTGGTGGATTCTGCCAAGTTCTTGAATAAGGCTGCAAACGTAACTCTTGGTGTGGTGGTTATTGGTTGTCCATGTTTTCTCATCCTGGGAAGCAAGGATCAAGCTTGATTGATAATAACCTCTTTGATTGTGGCATTCAGTCTTCTGGTGACCGGCCAAGAGTCTGGCTCAGTAATTGTTTTAAGGAAAGCTTCCACTGTTGTCGAACTAGTCCAAGGTGTGTATATTGCCCTGGAACCAGTCTATCTAATGTACTCTGTCTATCTAGTCCAAGGTGTGTATTTTTTACCTTGGTATGTAAACTCTATCTAATGTACTCTGTCATGGAACTGGTTGGAGTTTTATATTACCTTAAGTATGTTAGTCATCATCTCACACTTACTCTGTTATTAGTTAATCACTTTGTTAAACCAGACTATTTCTTCTATGAAGAAGAGTCTATATGTAAACCTTTTAACTCTTTGTGAGGTTCACATCGCAACCTTCCAACTCTTAAACCGTTTATTTTCAACCCAGGTCTAGAAATCTGTTCATTTTACTACCCTTGTCATGTTTCCTGCTGACTTTGATGCAACATGGCTGAACAGCTTATCTGTTTGCTCACGTTGATAAGTTCTCCACCTGAGAGCAGAGCGAGGTTGTTAACAGACTTCACAATTCAAGCTAAAAATTCAACGGTTTATGAGTTGAAGGTTGTAATGTGATCTTTGGCAAGAGTTGAAAGTTGCGGTGTGAGTTTTTTTTCTTAGGTTTTTACTACTATTACTAGCAAGTTTATTGAAAGTGCACGCTGTATTGCGTATGTACGATAGAGGATGTATACTGGGGTATGTGCTCATAGTCAAATCTCCTTGAATAGATGTACACAACCAAGTTTAAGGATAGCGCTGATGCAACTGACCCTCAACCTATGTGCCTTGCAAACTGAGTAGCTGACCCTCAAGGATTGCGTGGAATCTAGTAATTGTCTAACAATTTTATTGCTGTTTCAAAAAATATGAAAAAGTCTACACGCCAGTTATATGTCTAGTTGAGAGGAATTCTACCAATTTTTCGCAAATTCCTTCAAGCTAGCATCCAACACCTGAACCCCGTGCAGCAAAATTGCTCAGTTTGTGACGTTTAATTGTGTGGTGAATTAGAACCGTGGTCTTCTTTTGCTGGCGTTTTAATCAATTGCATATCTCTGTTGTTTGCTTGTTTTGACTTCAAGTAATCAGAACATCTGCTACCTAGTTTTGCCAGCGAACAGGTCGCTCGCATATCACTGCTTCCATCCATGGATTTTGGATTACAGATAACAGTTTCCTAGTGTGTTCTAGTTACACTGGTTTCTTTCCGTACTGAGCCCTTCAGTTGCAACGGGGACTAGCAGCAGGCAGTGTCAGTTTGGCCAGAAAGTCATTCAGACAGTATTATAACAAAATAATGCCGAATTCTGCACAATGAATTTGTGAGTGAATGAATACGCCCATCGCAATTCACAAAACGATTGAAACCATTTAACTCGGAGCATAAGGGTACAGATCATTGGTATTATGGTGTTTACTTCACTCAAGCCCGATGAGCCCCATTATCATATCATAGTACGATTCTCAAACCACCTCTGCATGAAATATTTGCTCTTGGTCACCATCGTCATCAGCACTGGTATCACCATCACGCCTTAGCCTATGTTGCCGTTTGCCCCTCAAGGCTCTGCCCACGGCCATGTAGTGAGAACCATGATCAACAGCTAACAAAGCAACTAGAAATAGCACCCTGCAAATTCTAAAATTCTGCAAGGATGAGTGAAGCTAGCGACAACTTGACAAGGTACTGTAGTCAGATATTTTTAATTCCGATCTTATGTGACATGAAAAAAAAGAAACTAAGTCGAAACAACAAATGGTACTACCTCCGGTCCGAAATAATTGATGCAGGTTTATGAATGGTTTAGGCAAAACTTTGCCTGACTCGCCGACAATTAAATCGGATTAGAGGGAGTATATGGTATGACTGAGCCAAAGCTATTGAGTTGCTTCAATTTTGCTCTGTTTGTTAAAGGTGATGGTACATGCCTAACATCCCCGTTGCCATAGGCGGGACGGCGGCGTGAGATCAGTGTGTACAGGAGTAGAGAACTGGGGTTAGAACATGGAGCAATTTACTATGACAAACTATCCACTTGAGGGTACTCAGAGTGCAATAGCTCGCCCCCTCTGGACATGAACTAGTGCACAGACAATTGTTCCTTGAAGCCTTCCCAGAAAGCTAATATCCAGCTGCAAGTTGACAATCAGAAAATGTCCATGAGATGCGCGTGTTGTAGCAACCTTTAGAAGTGATGATGACTGACCGAACCAGGGACATCGAGTCACATATCCTCTTAGCCCTAGTCATGTTTTGTGCAGACTTTGATGCAACATGTTTCGTGCAGAGCAACCCTTTGCGGCGTGGGTTGCAATAGCTGGTCATGAGATTTCGAGGGTATAGGACGAAACTAAAATTTAGGGCTCCTTATTATTATTATAATAGGTATTGAATGTTAGAGAAATAGAGTGTAAAGAAGAAAAAACGAGACACAAATTTTTACGTAAAAAACCCTTACGGGAAAAAACCACGACGCACATAGATATACGCCTATGTATGAGTTTTACGATTCGAACACACTAAAATTTACCTTTTTGCATTCCTACATGCAAAGTTGTCGATGATTATGTGGGATATGAATTAAATACGTGGTCGTGAATCGTGATCAGTCACGTTGTTAGGCTGGTGCCAATGCATCACAGCTTCTCACGGGCTATAGCCTCGCCATGTCACCTTTTTTCCTCACTCTCACGCCACTCTCACAGCACGGTGCCAGTGCACGAGCTATAGCCCACACTATCACACTCCTCTCCCCACTATCGTCCGGCCTATCGCCCCCATTGGCACCGTGTCGCCCCGCTATCGCCCGCCCTCTCGCCCCGCACCCCTCTTATCGCCCCGCCAACGCGGGCGGTAGCGCGCCCTCTCGCCCGCTCTCGCCGGGCGAGCCTGCTACCGCCCGGCCCGCTCCTCTCGCCCCTCCTCTCGTCCCGCGCGGGGCGGTAACGCTCCTCTCGCCTCCTCCTCTAGCCCGCATTGGCACCAGCCTTATCGTTTACGCTGATGTCAACATTGTCTTCTGTATGGATATCATCTTATAGATTAACATTACTTCCCCCCACCCACACACACAAGAATTACGCCGTTTGATTTTTTGAAGCGCTCGGGTTTATCCTCTTTCCTCCTTTTTCTTATGAAGATGTCCTCTTTATGAATCGACCAATTTTTTATCCTCTTTCCTCTTTTTTCTTTTAGCAGCACCGTTTTTGGTCTTCGTAATGATACTAAAATAAAAAAAGGAATCAAAATTAGGGCATAAACTATAAGAAATTAAAGAAGATCGAATTAACTAAACTACAATTGCCTTACCTGACTCTAGCTGCGCGAGCACGGGCGGCGGTTTTGGTCTTGATTCTTGAACGATCGTGGAGACTAAATTTCCAATCACCGGCGGGCAGGCAGCCGTCAAACGCCAGGGCGAGTTGGCGAGACGAGAGAGGCAAAAAAGCGATCGTCTATTGCGTCACGGCGTCAGGTTAAGTACGTACTCCTCAAAGCGTGGTAGGCTGGTACTCGTTAGGCCTTGTTTACCTCTCTCGTATTTGGTGGGTTGGGAAGTTTGGTGTTGGAAGGAGATTTGATGATCACCAAATCTCTTCAAATACTCTTCCCCCACAATACACTAGAGGTAGAGTTTTCAATCTAGAAAAAAATGAGGTGGTTGGTGGGGTATTTGTAGGGATTATCCCCTCTAAAACCGGAGTAGTAAACGGACTAGTGGAGATTTTTCGGGATTCGTCAAAATCCCCTCCATTCCACTATAATACACTAGAAGTAAACAAGGCCTTAGCTAAGGCCCCATGGATGCGAAGGTGGTGCCCAGTGCTGGGTGGTTGGTGAGTTGCCACTTAGTCATCTTTTTTTTTTTTGAGGAAAAGAGTTAACCCTTCAATTTCATTAACGAAAACAAGCTTTAGCTACATCATTACACCATGACACAGAACCATCAGTTTCAAAAAAAAAAAGACACATAACCGTCAGCCTCATGAAAAAAGAAGAAGAGAAAGCGGGTAGGAACGACATGTTAGTTCCGAGCTCAAAACTCACGCGGTGGATTTGATCGGCGATGAACTCGAGAGAGGATTTTGGTGCTGGGTAAAATGTACAACTTTTGTCTTTCTTTCTCTGACTTTTTATTCAGCTGTTACATGCGCAACTGATTTGATCGGGGATGATAGAAACTACTATAGAGACTTGTAGGAGGGCTATACATGCATAAAAACTAAATTATTTCACACAAATCAAGCATGATAGCTCACACAACCTGTCACCTACAGTACCAAAATGCTCAAGAAATACTCCACTAAACAAAATTCTACTTGGATAATCGGAGGAGTCACATACCAGAGAGCAAATGCTCCAAATTTCAGCAACAAAGATGGGCTGAGCAAAGAGATCAAGAAATTTGCGAAGAAGAACAACAAGAGCTTGGGTTCCAGGAATAATTTTGAATTTGGGAGAGAGAGTGGAGTGTTTGGCACAAAGGAGAGGAAGTGGAGGGCCAGGGGACCACACCATGTGCTGGCGCCACCAGGGCCAGGCCGCGCCAGCCCATGGTGTGACTTCATGGTGGGTCCCCCTGGGGTGTCCCAGGTGCCTCTCTGCCTCGATTTTTACATACAAACTTAATATAATTTTTCTATAATTTTTCAAGAAACCTCATTTTCGAGGTATTTTTAGAATTTAATAAATGATTATAAACCAGGAAAAAACTTATGGAATGATGGAAAACAGAACCAAAAATAGAACTATAGAGGTTCTAGGAAATTTCAACAAGCAAATAACCAGTGGAAACAAAGGTGGAAGTGGTTAAAACAAAATTGCGGATGGTGAAAACATGTGTAACAAGGTGAAAACAAAAGTAAACATGATGAAAACAAATGTAGACATGGTGAAAACAAGAGTTGGGAAGTGAAAACATTGTTTTATTCATTTAAAATCACTTTGTTAACAAGGGTGATCAAGTCTTGTTACCAAAACAATTTTTCATGAAGCAAAACTTTGCATATCACTAAATAATTATGTTACCTCAACCTTGATAGACATAGTCCCAATCATAACAATTTCATATTGTTTTTGTGGCATTGGAATCAGGTAATAGAATTTCCCAATCTTGATGGTCTCAATATTTTCAATTGAATTTAGACCGTATTTTCTATCAATCTTCTTGGGAAAATAATCAGTGTGCTCTTTATCATTGCCATTAAAAGTTACTTTTCCTTGGTTGCAATCAATAACATCCCATGCAGTGTTAAGAAAAGGTCTCCCAAGAATAATAGACATATTACCATCTTCAGGCTTTTCCAACACAACAAAGGTAGTTAATATCAAAAGACTAGTAGCCACCTGGACAGGAACATTCTCACATATACCAACATGTAGCAGTAGATTTATCCACCTGGACAGGAACGTTCGTTCAGCACAAAGACGGAATCGAGAGCCTAAGTCCATTTACCCGAAGCGTTGTCATCCAGTACAAACCATAGTCTAGCTTTCTTTTCATGTCCGCCTCTTTGATTTCTTGGAACACATTTTCTATGATTTCACTATACACCTGAAGTTTGGTATGCTCTGGTTCTTGCAGTTGCGGCTTCTTGTCTCTCTATTTTTTAACGTTTAAGCAAAAGTTCAGTTTGAATTGCTTTAGTTTCCTCCAATTGCACATATTTTCTTACTCTGAAGATTAAGTTGGGTGTGGATTAGATAAAAATAATTGGTTTGGAAATATGTGTGATATCCAAATGAATTGTATTTTTCCATATAATTTGACAAATGACTTTATTCATGATGATATCATACTTTTGGAAACAATGATATATATACATAGAAGATTAGAAAGTAAGTGGTGATTTTTTTCTGTTACTTTGTACGGATCCTTGTATAATTGGACATGTAAGAGAATTGAAATATGCAAGAAAACCCGCGATAATAGAACCAAAATAAAAGTTTACATCAACTAAGATGCTTGATTTACTTCAAACCCGTTGCATCGCACGGGTACTTTGCTAGTATATTATATGATACGATAATATACTTGATTTTTTGCCGATTGAGCAAGTCATTCACATGATCATATCCTTGTAATAGTGGCATATTTCCATCGACTTTTCATGCACCGTGTACTCGACTAACTTTATAAAATATGCTTACATGGTATTTAATCACGCAGTACTTTATGGAGGCTGCTATGTAGACGAGCGATCCGTTTGCCTGGCTGGTCGGCGGACGGCGGTTGCTCCTTGGTCTCTTTGGTGGAGCGCGGATCGCTGGCCGGAAGCTATGGCCCAGGCCCATATAGCGCATACACACGAGCGAGTTTACAGTTGTGCTCGCTTGAAGCGAGATACAGGGATCCCCGGTGGAACGGCAGGAGAAAGCGGAACAGATTGGTTTCCTGGGCCTCGCTGGGCCGTATCCAGTGGACTCGGAGACGGAAACGCTCCGGCAAAACAAAATCAAAGAAAGGAGCAAGCGGAAGACACCGCTTACGCACAAGAAGACCCAGCGCAAACCCTAGACTCTGCCGCCGGCCGCCGGCCGCTCAAGCAGCACCATCATGGCGCTGCGCTCTCTGTCGAGATTGTTTCCGTCTGGCCTGCTCCGGCAGGCATGGGGCCCCGTACGCGAGATATCGCCGGCGTCCGGCGGCCGTCTCATGAGCACCCGGTGTCAGGTTCGTCTTACCCCCGCCGCTTCTTCAGCGTCGTCTGAATTATTGTCACGTCTTAAACGGTTACTTTTCTTTTAGCGTCCAATTACGGTAGATCTTCTGTCGGGGAAACCTAGCAACGCCGGATTGGGCTAGATTCCCCTTTTGTTTGGACTGTAGATCTATTTCGGCACGATTGAGTTCTTGGCTGTTCATTCGTACTAAATCGATGTTTTCCTCTCTGTAGAAGAAGTCTAAAAAGGAGATGCAAGCTGCAGCCTATGATGGCCACCTCTTGTTACGCCAGGAGTTGGCCGACGTTAAGCAAAAAACGATGTACATATTTGAATCACGCTTTATTTGTTTATCTGCAAGTTTCAAGACTTGCAATTGTAATCACCCCCCATTTGCTTTGTGAATAGGAGCGAGTTGGATAAGCTGGTGGATTCTGCCAAGTTCTTGAATAAGGCTGCAAACGTAACTCTTGGTGTGGTGGTTATTGGTTATCCATGTTTTCTCATCCTGGGAAGCAAGGATCAAGCTTGATTGATAATAACCTCTTTGATTGTGGCATTCAGTCTTCTGGTGACCGGCCAAGAGTCTGGCTCAGTAATTGTTTTAAGGAAAGCTTCCACTGTTGTCGAACTAGTCCAAGGTGTGTATATTGCCCTGGAACCAGTCTATCTAATGTACTCTGTCTATCTAGTCCAAGGTGTGTATTTTTTACCTTGGTATGTAAACTCTATCTAATGTACTCTGTCATGGAACTGGTTTGGAGTTTTATATTACCTTAAGTATGTTAGTCATCATCTCACACTTACTCTGTTATTAGTTAATCACTTTGTTAAACCAGACTATTTCTTCTATGAAGAAGAGTCTATATGTAAACCTTTTAACTCTTTGTGAGGTTCACATCGCAACCTTCCAACTCTTAAACCGTTTATTTTCAACCCAGGTCTAGAAATCTGTTCATTTTACTACCCTTGTCATGTTTCCTGCTGACTTTGATGCAACATGGCTGAACAGCTTATCTGTTTGCTCACGTTGATAAGTTCTCCACCTGAGAGCAGAGCGAGGTTGTTAACAGACTTCACAATTCAAGCTAAAAATTCAACGGTTTATGAGTTGAAGGTTGTAATGTGATCTTTGGCAAGAGTTGAAAGTTGCGGTGTGAGTTTTTTTTCTTCTTAGGTTTTTACTACTATTACTAGCAAGTTTATTGAAAGTGCACGCTGTATTGCGTATGTACGATAGAGGATGTATACTGGGGTATGTGCTCATAGTCAAATCTCCTTGAATAGATGTACACAACCAAGTTTAAGGATAGCGCTGGTGCAACTGACCCTCAACCTATGTGCCTTGCAAACTGAGTAGCTGACCCTCAAGGATTGCGTGGAATCTAGTAATTGTCTAACAATTTTATTGCTGTTTCAAAAAATATGAAAAAGTCTACACGCCAGTTATATGTCTAGTTGAGAGGAATTCTACCAATTTTTCGCAAATTCCTTCAAGCTAGCATCCAACACCTGAACCCCGTGCAGCAAAATTGCTCAGTTTGTGACGTTTAATTGTGTGGTGAATTAGAACCGTGGTCTTCTTTTGCTGGCGTTTTAATCAATTGCATATCTCTGTTGTTTGCTTGTTTTGACTTCAAGTAATCAGAACATCTGCTACCTAGTTTTGCCAGCGAACAGGTCGCTCGCATATCACTGCTTCCATCCATGGATTTTGGATTACAGATAACAGTTTCCTAGTGTGTTCTAGTTACACTGGTTTCTTTCCGTACTGAGCCCTTCAGTTGCAACGGGGACTAGCAGCAGGCAGTGTCAGTTTGGCCAGAAAGTCATTCAGACAGTATTATAACAAAATAATGCCGAATTCTGCACAATGAATTTGTGAGTGAATGAATACGCCCATCGCAATTCACAAAACGATTGAAACCATTTAACTCGGAGCATAAGGGTGCAGATCATTGGTATTATGGTGTTTACTTCACTCGAGCCCGATGAGCCCCATTATCAGATCATAGTACGATCCCCAAACCACCTCTGCATGAAATATTTGCTCTTGGTCACCATCGTCATCAGCATTGGTATCACCATCACGCCTTAGCCTATGTGGCCGTTTGCCCCTCAAGGCTCTGCCCACGGCCATGTAGTGAGAACCATGATCAATAGCTAACAAAGCAACTAGAAATAGCACCCTGCAAATTCTAAAATTCTGCAAGGATGAGTGAAGCTAGCGACAACTTGACAAGGTACTGTAGTCAGATATTTTTAATTCCGATCTTATGTGACATGAAAAAAAAAGAAACTAAGTCGAAACAACAAATGGTACTACCTCCGATCCGAAATAATTGATGTAGGTTTATGAATGGTTTAGGTCAATATTGTCTTATGTATGGATATCGTCTTATAGATTAACATTACTTGCCCCCCCCTCCCCCCCCACACACACAAGAATATGCGCCTTTTGAATTTTTGAAGCGCTCGGGTTATTCTTTTAAAAAACTTATGAAGATGTCCTCTTTATGAATCCACCATTTTTTTTCCCTCTTTCCTCCTTTTTCTTTTAGCAGCACCGGTTTTGGTCTTCGTAATGATACTAAAAATAAAAAAAGGAATCAAAATTAGGGCATAAACTATAAGAAATTAAAGAATATCGAATTAACTAAACTACAATCGATTTACCTGACTCTAGCTGCGCGAGCACGGGCGGCGGTTTTGGTCTTGATTCTTGAACGCTCGTGGAGACTAAATTTCCAATCACCGGCGGGCAGGCAGCCGTCAAACGCCAGAGCGAGTTGGCGAGACGAGAGAGGAACAAAAGCGATCGTCTATTGCGTCACGGCGTCAGGTTAAGTACGTACTCCTCAAAGCGTGGTAGGCTGGTACTCGTTAGGCCTTGTTTACCTCTCTCGTATTTGGTGGGTTGGGAAGTTTGGTGTTGGGAGAAGATTTGATGATCACCAAATCTCTTCAAATACTCTTCCCCAACAATACACTAGTTTGAGGTAGAGTTTTCAATCTAGACAAAAATGAGGTGGTTGGTGGGGTATTTGTAGGGATTATCCCCTCTAAAACCGGAGTAGTAAATGGACTAGTGGAGATTTTTCGTGATTCGTCAAAATCCTCTCCATTCCACTATAATACACCAGAAGTAAACAAGGCCTTAGCTAAGGCCCCATGGATGCGAAGGTGGTGCCCAGTGCTGGGTGGTGGTGAGTTGCCACTTAGTCATTTTTTTTGCTTAGTCATTTTTTTTTTTGAGGAAAAGAGTTATAACCCTCCAATTTCATTAACGAAAACAAGCTTTAGCTACATCATTACACCACGACACAGAACCATCAGTTTCAAAAAAAAAGACGCAGAACCGTCAGCCTGATTAAAAAAAGAAGAAGAGAAAACGGGTAGGAACGACATGTTAGTTCCGAGCTCAAAACTCACGCAGTGGATTTGATCGGCGATGAAATCGAGAGAGGATTTTGGTGCTGTGTAAAATGTACAGCTTTTGTCTTTCTTTCTCTGATGCGCAACTGATTTGATAGGGGATGAACACGAACAGGGGAACAGTGTTGCCATCCCAACGTCTCCTGCATGTTTGCCTGCGCCAGCTGTCGCACCCGGACTTCTATAGGATACTCACCGGGCCGCTAAAAAGTAGATGATTGGATTACGGGGCCTACCTGCACCCGCACCTCTTACGAGTAGGCCAACACGTATACGTGTGACAACCAATCTCTACTATTCATCGTCGGCGCAAACAATCCCATAGAAATCCGACTACTTCCATTGACGTACTTCATACCATACACACTAAGACACAAAGAACTAGAAATAAGTGGCAAATAGCTCTCACTAGAGCAGAGATAGAAAATACAATCATGCGGAGGACACATGTCCCAACAATTCATCATTACATCACAGCGGAATCATCCAAAGTGTCTGAGTACAGACAAAATCCAAATAGGCCTAAGAGGCCAGAAATGAAAAGGAAACGGAGCCCATCCACGAAGTCTCGGATCCTGCCCGGTTCCGCTATCTACTCGTCAACAGCCTCGTCATACTCCACGTAGTAGCCACCATGGGGATCCTCGAAAACGTAGTCTGCAGAACACGCAGCCCCAAAGGGGTCAGTACAGACGAGTACTGGCAAGCAAAACGCACAAGATACCAAAGTGTACCCGGCAACACCAAGTACAGATGCCTTGGGTTCAACGGAAGAAATAGGTGATACAAAAGATGCGGCAGCGGGCTGCACTAACCAACTACAGAGACACGCTACAACTTCCGGCTAACAGAAACAAGATAAGATAGCGTATCGTAACCAACTACAACTATCCTCAAACAAACCCATCCAATGTTACCCCTACTAAGGAAGCAACCCAAGGAAACTCACACTGTTGATTAGGGTGACATCATTCTTATGGTGGAAGTAATCTATATTACTAGTCAAGTTATTATAGTTAGGTGTAAGTTGTCTGAGTACTTGTTAGCCAGCACTTTCACCAAGTCATCCATAACCGCGGACAACACGGCTTCTCGAGAAGATTTAACCCTGCAGGGATGCACCAATTTGGCCGTACACGTAAGAATATCCCGCCAGGCAGAAATCAAACCCACCAAGCGAAGCACTCAACACAACCCAACTCTTCTTCGCATCAAGCCCAAAGAACCACGTGATGTGCGTGCGCGGCTAATCGAGCCCCCACGAAGAAAAGGGGGACCCTCATAGCACTGGAAGACCACGCCGCCCTAAATGCCGACTACAAAAGTTCCACCCTGGCCTCGGGTTCGTACCTGCATATGCGTGCATCAAATGGAAATCCCGAACTAAGTGTGACGATTTGGACGAGATGCGAATCGAATCAAATTGAGGGGGGGCGCCCATACACGCTTCCCACATGCGGTTAGTGCGCTCATCATGGATCAGTAGACAAGACCCTTTTCCTAATTAGGGTCGACACTAGCAGGCCTCAAAACCACGCCGGGCCTCCTGCTGGTGCCTTATCATCAAATTATTATTACCCAAAACATTAACATGATTGTTGTTTAACATCGAGCCTCAGAACATAATAAAATATGGTAAAAGAAATAACGGACATCAGACTCGAGCACAACAACCCTAAGCATGCTTGTAAGACACATGCAACAAGCAACAAGATTATAGGTGTGGAGGTGAGGCAATATTAGGGTTACAGGATAACATGTGATAGGATCGGGACACAAGCAACGTATCTTAAGGCTAGCAGGATAGACAACGGAAAGTATCGATATCCAGTGTGGAAAGGACACAATGGTTCATGTGAGTGAATACTTGCCTGCAAACTCAGTAGCCTGGTACTGGGCTAACTCCTCTGAAGTAGTGTCGTAAACCTCGTCTATCTCAACGTCGTCGTCTAATCGAGAAGAAGCAAACAAACAATGCAGAGAGACAAACAATCAATACCATGGCATAATGCACAAACATGGGATGATGCATGACAATTTAATTGGTGCATCAAAGATAAGCTAATTGACATGGTAACATAATTAAATGGGCCCATCTGCAATTTGGGTTGCATTTGGAAAGCCCATGAATTAAGGTTGAATTAAATGATCTACAAATAACCATCATGTGAAGGTTGATTAGAATGATGCATGGATGATGTTAACAAAAAGGAAACATCAATAGCTTCAATTTGAAATGTTGTTTTCCAATTTTGGAATTTTTATTTATTAAGTTATGAAATTTGGCTTCTTAAAGGAGTTACACAAGAATTTGTTGTTTTCACCAATTTTAATTGTTCAAAATAGATAACAAAGTTCATATTTGGAAAGAACACAAAATTTTAGGTGGAATACATGTTTCATTTGTTGTGAAAGGAATTAAAATGAATTACTTATGAATTAAACAAGTTTAAACAAGATTTAAATGGATTTAAATCAAGTATTAATATTATTTGAATTTTATATGTTCAAAGCATTAAATAAAATTCATATTTGAAAAGATTATATTTTTCTGGTTTGAAAACATATTTTATATGTGCCATTTGAATTAGATTTGAATTAGTTATGGATTTGACCAAATTTAAATGAGTTATTTGAATTTGAAATTTTGAAAGAATTTGAAATGTTCAAAACAGTAAACAAATGTTTTAAACATATAGAGAATTAAATTTGGTATGGAAAAATAAATTTTATTTATTTAATTTGGATTTGAAATGCACAAGTTATTTGAATTTGAATTTGCAGGGGCTATTCTGTGATTTAAACAGTTACAGATTTGGTCCAGGGGCTTAGCTGCGAAAAGAAAATTCCAGACAGGCCCCTGGGACTTTTTATACGCGGGCAGAGCGGCCCCTGGGTCACTGGCGCGTGGGTGGAGGCTGACTGGGCTCGCAGAGCCGCAGACAGGTGGGCCTCCCTCTCGCGCGCGTGGCAAAGTGAAAAAATGTGGGTTTTAAATGCGCTGCGGGGGACTCGAACCCGCGACCGGTGGCTCGCGTGCGCGGTGCGTTGCCACTGCGCTGTCGCTGCGGATCGTGACAGTACGGCTGCCCACGGTGTTTTGTGGTGGTGTTCGTGACAGTTCACTGAAACTGAATAAAATTCAGTTAACTGAAATCATCGAGGGAACGGTGGTCGCCGGCGGCGAGCTCGCGAGCTACTGCTGCTCGTGGTTCAGGTGCAGGGTGGGTACGCGCGGGTGATGTCGAGGATGCAGTGAGGGAAAAGAAGGAGGGGAACGTGCTGCTCACCGAGGGGAAACAGAGGGAGGAGGAGGTGCTCGGGCTCGGTGCAGAGGCGACGACGGCGACAGACGGAGACGGCGGCGGCAATCCAGGCGCTTCCCGTCCCCACTGCGGTGTCGAGGAGGAAGAGGACGACACGGGGATGCGATTCCCGCAGCTAACCAGGCCGGAGAGGCATCACGGAGACGGCGATCGCCGGGATTTGGTTGCGGTGGTGGTGTGGTGGTTCAGAACAGGGAGAGAAACGGAGGAAGGAGGAGGGGAAAACGGCGGCGGCGGCGGAGAGATTGGAGGAGGGGGTCTAGGGCAGAGGGAGGAGCTCGGGGGTGGCTATAAGGAGGAGGGGGAGGCGCTGCAGGCGTCACATCCTCTGTCAGCTCGACGTGGACACCCCCGATGCTCTGCCGTACAGAGGTGGGCGAAGGGGTACGCAGGTAAGGGGGCTGGGCTTTGGGGCTGGTGGGCTCAGCCCACTTGGTTGGCCTGCCCCCTCTCTCTTTTTTTTTTGTTTTTTTCTGTTTTTTGCTTCTGTTTTTTTTGCAGAAAAAGAAAAGGAAGAAAAGGAGAGAAAAAGAAGGGTTTTTGGGGTTTTAAAAATGTGGTGATAATTTTTATAGTTTGTTATTTGCAAAAGCCCAGCTGTGCCATTGTTTGTTTTTCAAAATTTGAATCTTGTTGTTGTTTTAAAATTCAAAGGAATTTGAGTGAATTTGGTATAATTAAATTATTGAAACTTAAGCAAATTAATAGCTTGAACTTTCAAGTTTAATGGAAACAATTTGATGTTTTGATTTGAATATTACATTTGAAAAATTGTAACAGGACAAGTATGAAACAAATTGATTTGTCATTTGATTTGGAAATTTAAAATCAACACATGTGTGGATATGATGACATGATGCATTTGAAATAAATCAAGAAACAAACATTCTAGGATTGTTTTCATACTTGGGATGTTACAAAACGACCCCTTGAAGGAATCGCGCCCCGAGATTCCTACTGAGAAGAGAAAAGGTCCGGATACTTCTTGCGAAGATCCTCTTCGGTCTTCCACGTTGCCTCTTTATCGGAATGATGAGATCACTGCACTTTTAAGAACTTGGTGCTCTTGTTGCGAGTTTTGCGCTCGGTCTCATCGAGAATGCGAACAGGGTGCTCTTCATAAGACAGATCTTCTTGCAGATCGATGGAATCATGATCAACTGCACGACCTGGATCTTTGAAGCATTTCTTGAGCTGTGACACGTGAAACACATCGTGCACCTTGGATAGCTTTTCTGGAAGTTCAAGACGATAGGCATTTTCTGCACGCCTTGAGAGAATGTTGAAAGGACCAATATATCTTGGTGCCAGCTTTCCTTTGACACCAAAACGATGAGTGCCTCTGAGGGGAGTTACACGGAGATATGCTTTGTCACCAGCTGCATAGACCATGTCCCTGTGTTTGATGTCATAGTAGCTTTTCTGACGAGACTGAGCAATCTTGAGACTGTCACGTATGATGCGAACTTTCTCTCCGGCCTCGTTAACAATGTCAGGGCCTAAGAGTGAACGTTCACCAGCTCCAGACCAATTGATTGGACTCCTGCATCTACGGCCATAGAGAGCCTCAAATGGTGCCATGCCTAGGCTTGCCTGGAAGCTGTTATTGTAGGAGAATTCAGCATATGGAAGACATTCCTCCCATTTCATGCCAAAGGAGATACCACATGCTCTTAGCATATCCTCGAGAATCTGATTGACTCTTTCGACTTGCCCTTGAGACTGAGGGTGATAGCACTAGTAGGGAAACCCTCTTCTGTGGCGCACCAAAATCCTATTCTGTGGCGCACCCTGGGGCCAGAGGGGTGCGCCACAGAACACACGCCACAAAAATAATTTCTGTGGCGCACCTCAGCCGTGCGCCACAGAAATGTCAATTCTGTGGCGCACCTCAGCCGTGCGCCACAGAAATTTGCAATTCTGTGGCGCACCAAGGGGGGGTGCGCCACAGAATTTTTTTTTGAATTTCAAAAAAAAAGGCGGCCAGATCTGGCCGCGGGAAATTTTCGAAATTTCGAAATTTCGCCGGATTTCGTCGGATGCTCGCCGGAGTTGGTGGGTGGAGGATGGGGGTCACCGGAGTTGGTGGGGAGGAGAAGGAGAAGCTCGCCGGAGGTGGTGGTGGTGGAGGAGGAGGAGGAGGAGGAGGAGAGGTGGTGGTGATAGAGGAGGAGGAGGAGGAGAGGAGGAGAGGTGGTGGTGGAGGAGGAGGAGGAGAAAGAGGAGGAGGAGAGGTGGTGGTGGAGGAGGAGGAGAAAGAGGAGGAGGAGAGGTGGTGGTGGTGGAGGAGGAGGAGGAGAAGGAGCTCACCGGAGGTGGTGGTGGTGGTGGAGGAGGATGGTGGTGGTGGAGGAGGAGTGGTGGTGGTGGTGGAGGAGGAGAAGGAGAGGTGGTGGTGGTGATGGTGGTGGTGGTGGTGGTGGTGGAGGAGGAGAGGTGGAGGAGAGGAGAGGAGAGGTAGAAGATGAGAAGTGGGGGAGAAGTGGAGGGGAGAAGTGAAGGGGAGAAGTGGAGGGGAGAAGTGAAGGGGAGAAGTGAAGAAAAGGAGGGGAGGAGGCAGATTTCGAATCTGCCTCCCAATTCTGTGGCGCACCCCCCCTTGGTGCGCCACAGAATTTTTTTTTCTTTTTTTTTTCATTTTCTAGTCAAAATCTTAAAACGGCCATAACTTTTGTTCCTTTTGGAATTTGGCAATTCTAAAAAAAGCTCACAGGCCGAAGGCCAGTGAGGTTGGGTTTCTTTTTTTCTCTAGTTTTTTTTAATATCTTGATCATTTTTTTTCGACATCGTATGCAAAAGTTATGCCCATTTTACTTTTTTTATAAAACTTTTGCTCAGAAAGTCGAAATTCATATTTCAAAATTTGATAAAAAAGTAGACATTAAACTCTCCGTGCATCTATAAGGGATTTATTTTTTGATGTTTTTTAGACCGCCAACTCTTCCGTCAAAAACTAGAAAAGGCGTTCCCGGGGGGGGGGGGGGGTGGAGTTGGTGCGTGAGGGTAGAATTTTTTCGGATGGGAATTCTGTGGCGCACGTGGCAGTGGTGCGCCACAGAAATGTCATATTTCTGTGGCGCACTGACCACCATGCGCCACAGAATGGGAGTGTAAAGTTATTGGTGTGGGCCCCCAGCTCATTTCTGTGGCGCACCCCCATCCGGTGCGCCACATAATTCCTGTTTTCTGTGGCGCACCACGGTCCCGTGCGCCACAGAATTCCTGTTTTCTGTGGCGCATGCCCACCCGTGCGCCACAGAATTACATTTCTGTGGCGCACCGAATAGGGGTGCGCCACAGAATCGATTCCATAGAAAGGCACTTCTCTACTAGTGTAGGCTGTGCTGAACAGAAGTTTGGTGCCCAATGCTTCTTGAAAACTTTTCCAGAAATGAGAAGTGAAGATGCTTCCACGGTCTGAGCTTATTTCCAATGGAACACCATGAAGAGGAACAATCTTTGCTGTGTATAGCTCTGCTAACTGACTAGCTGAGATTATCTCTTTGACAGGAAAGAAGTGAGCTACTTTAGTGAGTCGATCAATGACAACGAAGATTGCATCGTTGCCCCTCTTGGACTTTGGAAAACCAGTGACGAAATCCATTTCAATCATGTCCCACTTCCACTCAGGGATTTTCAGAGGTTGGAGAAGACCGGCTGTTTTCTGATGAACTGCCTTAACACGTTGACAAACGTCGCATTCAGAAACGTATTGCGCAATTTCACGTTTCATGCTAGGCCACCAATATAGTGTCTTGAGATCCTGGTACATCTTTGTACTTCCAGGGTGTATGGAGAGAGGAGTTTCATGAGCCTCCTTGAGAATGACATCTTTGAGACTTTGAATTTGAGGAACTGCAATGCGTCCTTCGAAGAACACAGTTCCCTTGTCATCAATTGAGAAGGACTTAAATTTCTCCTTGCCTTGTTTGATGTTCTCTACCATCTTCTTGATTTCAGCATCACGAAGTTGTTTAGAACGAATCTTGTCCTCGAGAGTTGGACTGGCTGTCAAGTTCGCAAGATAGCCTTGAGGAACAAGATTAAGGTTGAGCTTCTGGAATTCTTCATGAAGAGGAGGTTGGCTTTCCATGATCATGAGATTATTGCAATACGACTTGAGACTGAGAGCATTGGCCATAACATTAGCCTTGCCTGGAGTGTAAGAAATGGTTAGATCAAAGTCTTTAATCTTTTCAATCCGTCTCCTTTGCCTGAGGTTTAGATCTGGTTGAGTGAAGATGTATTTCAGACTCTTATGTTCGGAAAAGATTTCAGTGCGATTACCCAACAAGTATTGTCTCCATTTCTTGAGGGCAAACACAACTGCTGCGAGTTCAAGGTCATGAGTGGGATAATTGAGCTCATGTGTGTTCAACTGACGTGAAGCATAAGCCACAACTTGACGTTCTTGCATAAGAACTGCACCTATACCTTGGAGAGAAGCGTCATAGAATATTTGGAAAGGTTTGGTAGGATCTGGGCCAACCAGAACTGGTGTAGAAGTGAGTTTAGTCTTCAGGAGATTGAAACTTTCATCACATTGTGGAGACCAGACGAACTTCTTGTCCTTCTTTGTGAGGTCAGTGAGAGGTTTGGCAATCTTGGAGAAGTTTGGGACGAAGCGACGGCAATAGCTAGCCAAGCCAAGAAAACTTCTTACTTGCTTCACCGTCTTTGGAGGTTTCCAATCAACAATTGCTTTAACCTTTTCTGGATCAATGTCTATGCCCTTGGCAGAGATGACATGACCAAGATAAACGACTTCGGAAATCCAAAACTCACATTTGGAGAATTTGGCATAGAGACGATGCTCGCGAAGTTTCATGAGAGTGAGACGAAGATGTTCTTCATGCTCTTCCTCGGATTTGGAGTAGACAAGAATGTCATCAAGATATACCACAACGAACTTGTCGAGGTATTCATGGAAGATAGAATTCATGAGTCGAGAGAAGGTCGCCGGTGCATTGGTGAGACCAAAGGACATGACAGTGTATTCATATAGACCGTAGCGAGTGGTGAAAGCTGTCTTTGGAATATCCTCTTTTTTGATCTTTATTTGATGGTAACCCATTCTCAAGTCCAACTTGGAGAATATTGAGGCTCCAACAAGTTGATCAAAAAGATCATCGATACGAGGAATTGGATACTTGTTTTTGATGGTTTTCTCGTTAAGAGGACGATAGTCAACAACGAGTCTCTTTGTTTGATCCTTCTTCGCAACGAACAGAGTTGGGCAACCCCAAGCCGAGGAACTAGGTTGAATGTAACCTTTCTCCATGTACATATCAATTTGTTCCTTCAACAACTTCAGCTCGGGAGTTCCTATCTTGTAGGGATGCTTAGAGATTGGAGCAGTACCTGGTTCAAGTTCGATCACGAACTCAACAGCTCTGTCCGGAGGCATTCCTGGTAACTCTTCTGGAAAGACGTCAGGGAATTCGCAAACCACCGGAACATTTTCAAGTGAAGGTAGAGGTTTTGCATTGAGGGTGCATAGCTGAATGGAACTTGATTCCTGTGGAGAATAGATTATCTGGCCAGAAGGGTGGAACAGAGTTATTGACTTTTGAGCACAGTCAATTCTTGCTTTATTGGCCTTCAGCCAATCCATACCAAGAATGACATCAATGTCAGAATTGCCAAGCAGTATGAGAGAAGCAAGGAATATGTGGCCTCCAATTAGAATTTGATTTTTGTGACTGATCTTGGAAGTTTGCATAGTTGCTCCAGGGGAGTTGACTACTAGCGGGGAACCCAAACCAACAAAAGGGAGTTTACTTGCTGTAGCAAAGATCTTTGACACGAAAGAATGTGATGCTCCGGTATCAAACAACACTTTAGCTGGAAAAGAGTTTACGGGGAATGTACCGAGAAGGACGTCAGGAGCTTCCTCAGCTTTGTCGATCTTGACATGATTCACCCTTGCGGTCCTCCCGACAGGCCTGTTGTTGGAGTTGAAGGCCTTAGTCGGGGGAGCGCGCACCATTGCCTGGTTTGTGTTAGGACGAGGTGGTGGTGGAGGTAGCTGCCTCTGCGTGCACTTGTCGGCGTAGTGTCCCGTCTGCTTGCACTTGTAGCATGTGACGACACGAGGAGGCCCTGGCCTTCGCTTCCCCATCGAACCCCTTGGATCATGCATCTGAGCAGGGTTGGGTGGGTGGGGAGCGAAGCCTGGAGAAGTTTGGGCGTATGGAGCCCGAGTGACAGCACCATTTGGCACCCAGGTGCGGCGCTTCTGCGGAGGGGTGGTCATGTTGGAGGAGGAACCACCCTCACGTGAGTGCTTGCGAGACTCATCGAACGCCTTGCGCCCATTCTCTTCATTGAGCGCGGTGTTAACGAGATCCTCGAAGTTGTTGGCCTTGACGTTGGTGAGGGCATACTTGAGTTCCGGGTAAAAACCTCTGCGGAACCTTGCCATCTTCTTAGCTTCAGTGGACACCTCGTCTCTAGCGTATCGAGCGAGGCGATTGAACTCACTCTGATACCCGATGACGTACAGCTTGCCCTGCTTGAGAGAGCAAAACTCTTCACGCATTCTTTCCATAAGACCATATGGAATGTGGTGCTTCAGGAAGGCTTCCTTGAAACAATCCCACGTGACTGGCATCCCAGTTCTCATGGCTTGGAAGTTTTCCCACCACGAAGCTGCCTGACCCTTCAGCAGATAGGAGGCATACTTGACCCTGTCTTCTTCAGCTACGTGTGCAATCTCCAAAGCCCTGGCTATCTCACGGATCCAGTCATCAACGTCCAGAGGCTCGCGTGTGGCCACGAAAGCTCTTGGGCCCAGACTGAGAAACTCCTTGATGCTGACTCGTGGAGCTGTCTGGTTGATGTGCTGATTAGCCTGAAACTGGGCCATCTACATCATCACTTGGGTCATCTGAGTCAACAGCTCCGCGATTGGCGGTGGATCAGGCGTGTTGTTCCTTGTTGGAGGCATCCTGAATGGAAATGCGTTTTAGCACAACAATAGAAAGGGATAGACTTTGCAACCGAAAGAGAGATTATTCCGACACATTAATAGATAACCAACAGGTACACCATCACATGTTCAATTACATCAGAATATCCAACACACCATAAATGGTTCGAATACCAAAGGATAACTAAACATAGCTAGGAATGGATACATCGGTACTCCCATGCTCATCACGCAGGACGGCGGCTAGGAGTACGGCGAGAGGTACAGTTAGGAGCACGCCCACGAAAGTATGTGGAACGACGATCCACGTAGATCTGACGTGGTCTGAGACCGACTCTAGGTGTGGTGAAGTACATAGCGTCGACTCCCTGTGCTCCAAAGCGGGGAATCCCAGTGTAACCAGCACCAAGGTTAAGGAGTGGACCTCTGATCGGCTCGTAACCTCCAGCATCTGGCAGACGACGCCCAACTGGCTGATCGAAACGTGCAAAGCGCTCGTCTCCAACAAAGTCTGTGGTGTAAGTCGCCAGACGAGTCAACGCAAGGTAGAGCTGCTCCCTGACTGAAGCCAACTCCTGAGATAGTGTGGTGGCAACTGCGTCACTGTGTCTCACAAACTGAGCGGTGGTGTGCAGCCTGGAGTTATCATGCTCGTAAACATCCAAGTTGTCGTAGAGAGTGAAGTGAGCTCCCTCCAAAGTGATGTAACCACGGGGGATGTGGAGATAGATAGAATCGTCAAATCCCCAGTAGTCAGCACGAAGGACTGTGAGACTCACATAAGCTGCCTGCGGCACAGCCATATCCACTGTGGAACCCACTGCCTCGTAGCGGTGGACTATGCTCATGCCACCATCTGACAGAATGTAGACGATAGCCTGGTAGTAGGTCTGCTCAAACTCTCGCTACTGCTCGTAGACCTGGTACTCTGGTGCCCAATGGAACCCCAGATAAGTGACCATGTCTCTCAGCATCTCCGGATAACCGGCAGTGCTCTCGCAACGAGTCATACCAACCACCTGCGGGTAGAACCTGAGATCCATCTGCAGATGATTTGAGAAGCTTTGATTAGACGCCGGTAGAAGAACTGAAGTGGCAAGCAACAACAAGGTTTCAACGGACGAAAAGGATCTTGAGAAGAACAGGATATCGAAGCAACATTTGGGAAACACGAGACCAAAACTCCTGAGGTACTACGGAAAACCCATCCGGGCTTCTAAAGGATCAATATCTACTGCTTAAGGAATAGAGGATCTGCTTCCGGGGCTTACACGCCTCCGTTCTCAATCGTGAGTAGGCAACATGATAAATCATGTCACAACCACCTCCATTCCTATGGTCTAGTAGATATAACCATCCTAGAGAAACCAGGATACGTGAAATCCTAACTTGAAAGTTTAGATGAGAAGAGAAAACAACGTTGCACTTCCTTACCAGAAAAGGGAGGGTGGGTGGGGAAAGAAATAAAAGAACAGAATTCCTACTCTCACGTTTCATTTTTCCTATATAGCTACAAAATAGTTTCTAGACTCAACTGCGACCAGTAAAAGGGATCCTACAGGCAGACAGGCTCTGATACTATTTGTCGCACCCGGACTTCTATAGGATACTCACCAATCCGCTAAACAGTAGATGATTGGATTACGGGGCCTACCTGCACCCGCACCTCTTACGAGTAGGCCAACACGTATACGTGTGACAACCAATCTCTACTATTCATCGTCGGCGCAAACCATCCCATAGAAATCCGACTACTTCCATTGACGTACTTCATACCATACACACATGGTACGTCAACGGCGTTTTAACAAGTGATATCACAACAGATCTCTAAGACACAAAGAAATAGAAATAAGTGACAAATAGCTCTCACTAGAGCAGAGATAGCAAATACAATCATGCAGAGGACACATGTCCCAACAATTCATCATTACATCACAGCGGAGGCATCCAAAGTGTCTGAGTACAGACAAAATCCAAATAGGCCTAAGAGGCCAGAAATGAAAAGGAAACGGAGCCCATCCACGAAGTCTCGGATCCTGCCCGGGTCCGCTATCTACTCGTCAACAGCCTCGTCATACTCCACGTAGTAGCCACCATGGGGATCCTCGGAAACGTAGTCTGCAGAACACGCAGCCCCAAAGGGGTCAGTACAGACGAGTACTGGCAAGCAAGACGCACAAGATAGCAAAGTGTACCCGGCAACACCAAGTACAGATGCCTTGGGTTCAACGGAAGAAATAGGTAATACAAAAGATGCAGCAGCGGGCTGCACTAACAACCTACAGAGACACGCTACAACTTCCGGCTAACAGAAAGAAGATAAGATAGCGTATCGTAACCAACTACAACTATCCTCAAACAAACCCATCCAATGTTACCCCCTACTAAGGAAGCAACCCATGGAAACTCACACTGTTGATTAGGGTGACATCATTCTTATGGTGGAAGTAATCTATATTACTAGTCAAGTTATTATAGACAGGTGTAAGTTGTCTGAGTACTTGTTAGCCAGCACTTTCACCAAGTCATCCATAACCGCGGACAACACGGCTTCTCGAGAAGATTTAACCCTGCAGGGATGCACCAATTTGGCCGTACACGTAAGAATATCCCGCCAGGCAGGAATCAAACCCATCAAGCGAGGCACTCAACACAACCCAACTCTTCTTCGCATCAAGCCCAAAGAACCACGTGCTGTGCGTGCGCGGCTAATCGAGCCCCCACGAAGAAAAGGGGGACCCTCATAGCACTGGAAGACCACGCCGCCCTAAATGCCGACTACAAAAGTTCCACCCTGGCCTCGGGTTCGTACCTGCATATGCGTGCATCAAATGGAAAGCCCGAACTAAGTGTGGCGATTTGGACGAGATGCGAATCGAATCAAATTGAGGGGGGAGCCCATACACGCTTCCCACATGCGGTTAGTGCGCTCATCATGGATCAGTAGAAAAGACACTTTTCCTAATTAGGGTCGACACTAGCAGGCCTCAAAACCACGCCGGGCCTACTGCCGGTGCCTTATCATCAAATTATTATTACCCAAAATATTAACATGATTGTTGTTTAACATCGAGCCCCAGAACATAATAAAATATGGTAAAAGAAATAACGGACATCAGACTCGAGCACAACAACCCTAACCATGCTAGTAAGACACATGCAACAAGCAACAGGGTTATAGGTGTGGAGGTGAGGCCATACCAGGGTTACAGGATAACATGTGATATGATCGGGACACAAGCAACGAATCTTAAGGCTAGCAGGATAGACAACAGAAAGTATCGATATCCAGTGTGGAAAGGACACAATGGTTCATGTGAGTGAATACTTGCCTGCAAACTCAGTAGCCTGGTACTGGGCTAACTCCTCTGAAGTAGTGTCGTAAACCTCGTCTGTCTCAACGTCGTCGTCTAATCGAGAAGAAGCAAACAAACAATGCAGAGAGACAAACAATCAATACCATGGCATAATGCACAAACATGGGATGATGCATGACAATTTAATTGGTGCATCAAAGATAAGCTAATTGACATGGTAACATAATTAAATGGGCCCATATGCAATTTGGGTTGCATTTGGAAAGCCCATGAATTAAGGTTGAATTAAATGATCTACAAATAACCATCATGTGAAGGTTGATTAGAATGATGCATGGGTGATGTTAACAAAAAGGAAACATCAATAGCTTCAATTTGAAATGTTGTTTACCAAGTTTGGAATTTTTATTTATTAAGTTATGAAATTTGGCTTCTTAAAGGAGTTACACAAGCATTTGTTGTTTTCACCAATTTTAATGGTTCAAAATAGATAACAAAGTTCATATTTGGAAAGAACACAAAATTTTAGGTGGAATACATGTTTCATTTGTTGAGAAAGGAATTAAAATGAATTACTTATGAATTAAACAAGTTTAAACAAGATTTAAATGGATTTAAATCAAGTACTCCCTCCGTCCTGGTGTATAGGGCATAATATCAAATACATGCAGTCCCATCTATTAGGCATATTTTGCATTAATTCTCTTCTAATTAGTGGTTGGTTGCCTTTCTCCACCCCTCTCCACCAATGCATGCAATCTTTAAACCCCAATGAATGAATACCTTGGGCCTAGAGATTTGCTATATGTGCCCTATACACCAGGACGGAGGGAGTATTAATATTATTTGAATTTTATTTGTTCAAAGCATTAAATAAAATTCATATTTGAAAAGATTATATTTTTCTGGTTTGAAAACATATTTTATATGTGCCATTTGAATTAGATTTGAATTAGTTATGGATTTGACCAAATTTAAATGAGTTATTTGAATTTGAAATTTTGAAAGCATTTGAAATGTTCAAAACAGTAAACAAATGTTTTAAACATATAGAGAATTAAATTTGGTATGGAAAACATATTTTATTTATTTAATTTGGATTTGAAATGCACAAGTTATTTGAATTTGAATTTGCAGGGGCTATTCTGTGATTTAAACAGTTACAGATTTGGTCCAGGGGCTTAGCTGCGAAAAGAAAATTCCAGACAGCCCCCTGGGACTTTTTATACGCGGGCAAAGCGGCCCCTGGGTCACTGGCAGTGGGCCAGCGCCCAGCTGGCGCTGCGTGGCGCGTGGGTGGAGGCTGACTGGGCTCGCAGAGCCGCAGACAGGTGGGCCTCCCTCTCGCGCGCGTGGCAAAGTGCAATAATGTGGGTTTTAAACGCGCTGCGGGGGACTCGAACCCGCGACCGGTGGCTCGCGTGCGCGGTGCGTTGCCACTGCGTTGTCGCTGCGGATCGTGACAGTACGGCTGCCTGCGGTGTTTTGTGGTGGTGTTCGTGACAGTTCACTGAAACTGAATAAAATTCAGTTAACTGAAATCATCGAGGGAATGGTGGTCGCCGGCGGCGAGCTCGCGAGCTACTGCTGCTCGTGGTTCAGGTGCAGGGTGGGTACGCGCGGGTGATGTCGAGGATGCAGTGAGGGAAAAGAAGGAGGGGAACGTGCTACTCACCGAGGGGAAACAGAGGGAGGAGGAGGTACGCGGGCTCGGTGCAGAGGCGACGGCGGCGGCGATCCAGGCGCTTCCCGTCCTGCTGCGGTGTCGAGGAGGAAGAGGACGACACGGGGATGCGATTCCCGCAGCTAACCAGGCCGGAGAGGCATCACGGCGACGGCGATCACCGGGATTTGGTTGCGGTGGTGGTGTGGTGGTTCAGAACAGGGAGAGAAACGGAGGAAGGAGGAGGGGAAAGCGGCGGCGGCGGCGGAGAGATTGGAGGAGGGGGTCTAGGGCAGAGGGAGGAGCTCGGGGGTGGCTATAAGGAGGAGGGGGAGGCGCTGCAGCCATCCCATCCTCTGTCAGCTCGATGTGGACACCCCCGATGCTCTGCCGTACAGAGGTGGACGAAGGGGTACGCAGGTAAGGGGGCTGGGCTTTGGGGCTGGTGGGCTCAGCCCACTTGGCTGGCCTGCCCCCCTCTCTCTCTTTTTTTTTTTTTTTTTTTTTCTGTTTTCTACTTCTATTTTTTTTTGCAGAAAAAGAAAAGGAAGAAAAGGAGAGAAAAAGAAGGGTTTTTGGGGTTTTAAAAATGTGGTGATAATTTTTATAGTTTGTTATTTGCAAAAGCCCAGTTGTGCCATTGTTTGTTTTTCAAAATTTGAATCTTGTTGTTGTTTGAAAATTCAAAGGAATTTGAGTGAATTTGGTATAATTAAATTATTGAAACTTAAGCAAATTAATAGCTTGAACTTTCAAGTTTAATGGAAACAATTTGATGTTTTGATTTGAATATTACATTTGAAAAATTGTAACAGGACAAGTATGAAACAAATTGATTTGTCATTTGATTTGGAAATTTAAAATCAACACATGTGTGGATATGATGACATGATGCATTTGAAATAAATCAAGAAACAAACATTCTAGGATAGTTTTCATACTTGGGATGTTACACCAGCACCGTGGCCGTTGCTTCGTGCCATCCCACGAAAGACCAGGAAACCCACCTATTCTACTTAGAATCCTAGACTACGAATGAGTCACAGCTCATCTTATTTGCTAAGGAAAACAAACACTGACTTAACTAAACTTGACGAAAGTTCAGTCTAACACTTACTGAAAACGAAAACTGGATGAGCTACAGTGAGCGAAACTGACAATCTCCCCCTCAATTACTTCTTAGCTCAATGACTCCCATCTTCCCGCGCAGCTCCTGGAACTTGGCCTATGGCAACGCCTTGGTCATGATGTCTGCCAGTTGCTCGCTGGTGGGAACATATTCAACAACAATCTAGCCTCCCTGCACACACACTCGCGAATGAAGTGATAGCAGGTTTCTATGTGCTTACTTCTGTCGTGGAAGACATGGTTCTTGCATAGCTGGATTGCAGATTTATTGTCGATCAGGATCATTCCCACCCCCTTTGTGCATCCAAGGAAATCAACCAGCATCCGATGAAGCCAGACTCCCTGACACGCAGCCGTCGATGCTGAGATGTACTCTGCCTCGCATGATGGGAGTGCGATCACCCTCTGTTTCTACGACTGCCAGCAGATCACACTCCCCCAAGCATATAGACCATGCCAGAGGTGCTCCTCCTCTTATCCACGTCGCCGGCGAAATCTGCGTCACTATATCCGATCAGCCGCGACTCCCCCGTTCTCCGCTCGTACATGCATCCGAAAATGCGGTATTCCTGCTATGTAACAGATCAAGTGCTTGGTTTCTGCCAGTGCTTTGTTGTGGGTACCTCCATTTTGGGGCGCCGCAGCCACGACCAAAGCCAGACGAGAATCGGCGAACTTGGCAGGCTGCTCCATTTTGGGACACTCCTTGCCCCGCACCTCCGGCGAGGAAGGGACCTGGCCTAAGGATGCGGAGGCGGCTGGCTTCTTGGTCTTCGCAGGCTAAGCAGCGCGCCCTGAGGGACGTGAAGGAGGAGGCTTCGCACCACGGCACCCACGAGCCTTGTGCCCAAAGCCCTCGCACAACAAACACCTGGCCAAGTTCCAGCAATCAACCACTCTATGATCTGGAGAGAGACACTTGAAACATTTGCCCCACGCCTTCCTTAAAAGGAGAACCCTTGAAGTGTGAGGGCCTTGAATGTTTGTATCCCGGCCGCTGGGTGTCTTACGCTTGCCGTAACTGACGGTCTGCCAACCACCACCATCAATGTCCTCAGCAACGGGCACCGATGCACTGGGCACGACCACAACAGACCTGAGTTGCGGACGCGGAACCTCGGTGGAGGCAGCACCAACCCTTGGATCCAGCAGATCAGCCTTGAAGGAGGTGAGGGACAACCCCAACAGGAAATTGGGTGTAAGGGGCGAGGCCAGAGGTGGGGGAGGCGAGGAGGACAACAAAGGGGACGAGCGCGGGGACCGGGCCATCATGAGCCGTCGCTGAGAGGGCGACGCCGGACGATGGCGCGTGCGCGGGGAGGGGAGGCTAGCTAGAGGGAGTGGGAGATGTCGAGAATAGGTTGTTAGTAAATTATTACTCCTTCGTTTCTTTTTAGTGCGCGTATTAGCTTTGTCCAAAGTCAAACTTGCTAAACTTTGACCAATTATGTAGGAAAAGATATCAACAATCATAATACAATCTTAGTATCATTTGATTCATCATGTAATGTGCTTTCATATTATTTCGATTTGGTGTTATAGCTATTGATATTTTGTTATACAAATTTGGTCAAACTTTGCAACTTTTGACTTTTTTTTTGAAATTTAGGCAACTTTATTGAATAATAATACGATCACCGACTAGTACATGAAAAATAAACTCAGGAGGATCCACAAACCAAACCTCCCTTAAGCTCTGACTAGCTCCATGGCGAGCAAGCAATTGAGCGGCCTTATTCGCTTCTCGTGGACAATGCTGAATAGTCGCCATGCCGAGCGTGGCTAGTAGCTGCCGGCAATCATCAGTAAGCACCGCTCCAGTGCCTCTGTACTCTGCAGGGTTGAGAATAGCTTCCACAATATCCATCGAATCAGATTCCACCGTCCAAGAATGGCCTCCATATTGTTCCGCTAACTTGAGTCCTGCAAGCAGTGCTGATGCTTCCATTGAGGCAACATCAATGGCGAAGTCATTGAAGTCACAACAGGCTGCTATGAAATTTCCTCCCGCATCTCTAATAATAGCACCTGTTGCTCCTTTGCCAGTATCGGGATTATAGGCAGCATCTACATTCAGCTTGTAGACTCCCGTAGCAGGTTTCTTCCAACCTTCTGTATGAAACATGTTTCTAGCACCCTTCAGCTTACTAAAATTTGATAGAATACCATTGATATTTAACACGGTCCTTTCTATAGTTGGGGCAGGTTCTTTATTCTTGATCTGTCTCCTAGACCACCAGATATACCATCATGTGAACATTAAGGTAGCTTTGATGTTTTGCACCGCACATAATAAGTCACCTGGCATGCTTGAACATAATAGCTCCTCCAAAACTATGGAACCTGAGCGATCAGAGGAAGCTGCAGCACGCACACAGTCACCAAGACCTAAGCCTTGCCATATCTCCAGTGCTCTCGGGCAACAAAACAACATATGTCTCAGATCGTCCGCATCAATTGAGCACACAGGACAATTAACCGATGAACCAATATGTCTGTTTGCCAATGTACAGTAGCACGGTACAATACCATGTAGGGCACGCCATGTAAAAATCTGCACCTTGCGTGGCACCCCAACTTGCCAAACCTTTCCCCATACCTCATGTGGTGAGGATCTATCTGAACTATCAGAATGTAAATCTCTCCTCCTGTATTCCGATCTCCACTCCATATAGTACGCCAATTTCACCGAGAAGCAACCATATTTATTTAGATGCCAAGCAATGAAATCCGGCTGTCCAAGACTCGGTAGAGGTATGCGTAAAATTCGTTCCACATCGACCCCCCAAAGATTATCCCTAAGTAATCCTTCGTCCCATTCTCCCGTCACAGGATCAATCAACTCCTGAACAGTAGTTAGGACACATGCTCCTCGTGGTGTCGCCACCATTCTAGTCGGGCTAGATGGAATCCAATGGTCAGACCAAATGTTGATTGAAGCTCCATCACCTGGCCTCCATATACAACCCCTTTGGAGGTTTTCAGCCCGGACATGATACTTTGCCACGTAAAGGACGAGCCCTTCTTCAAGACTGCATTAATCAAGTCCCCATCCGGGTAGTATTTTTCTCTAAGTACCTGCGCACAAAGAGAGTCAGGATCGCTTAGTAGACGCCAACATTGTTTTGGCCAGCATCGATTGGTTGAAACAATGGAGATCACGAAAACCCATTCCTCCCTCACGCTTGGGTATAGTGGTGACCTAGCACACCACTGCATGTGTAGTGTGCAAGTCGGTGACATAATACTCACAGAAGAACTTATCCGTGAATATTACATCTCTCAGAGTGGTACAACAGAAACACATCGGGTCCAAGCAAAGCTATAGGATACAAACTTCATTATAAAATCCTGAGAATCTCCTTGATGAATCAAGAAGATCTCCTGCAAATGAAACATCAGAAGAAGCAATCCGAAGCTCCAAGCCGGAGAAGAACTCTAGCTCAGAACTAATCCACTACGACTGATGTCAGTCCTAATCTATGGCTTATAACTGCTAAGTCCAATAATGGTCTCCACCTACACCTTGATAGCTTCTCCTCCACCAGCGTTGTTGATGACGATGCTTTACCGACTAAGTAGTAGATCACTCCACCTAGCTTCATGAGGTAGAGATGGCTTCACGATGACTACTTCCAAAGGCTTCAACTCTAAGCAGGGGGTCAAACGGGAACGAATGAGTAACGAGCGTTACTCAGCAAGTTCATGATATATAGTGGGTAGTTTGATGCACTAACTACAGCTTTAGACTCGAAAGAGTCATAAGATAATGTAAGGTTTTGTAAAACTTTCTTCAAGAGGTTGCTTTAAATTCTGAAAACTATGCCCGCCAGATCTTCACACGATTAGAACTTCATGGAGTCGCCTTTCCTGCGGCGTTCGCAGCTTCTTCCCGGAACAGGGGGTAACATGCCACATCCTTTTACACTCTGCAGAGGTGTGTTACTTTACCCATGGACGACCAAGACCATGTTGCACAACCAGGTGTACATTCCTGTCCACTCCCACTCAGGTGTGGGGCCCGGTTGTTGGTACAAGCCAAACCATGCTTCTCCGCACAACGCATGCCCACCCATTTCTGCCAGCAGGTTGAACGCCCGATTCCACCCCTCACGATGGATATCTACGCGCCCCTGGCAGACCATCATAGACCCACAGAGTCCGTGGGAATTAAGGGATCCCACCCATGTGCATGTAGTCTCGCAAGACCTACAGCGTACGTCTCTGGCATCCCGTTGACATGCGAACGAGAAAAGATCACATCTGACTTACTCCCCCCATAGAAGACCCATGGTTAACGCGAATTTACGGCGCAAGAATCCTGACAGCAGTTGTTATTAATTCCTAGGTAATACGTTCCCATGCAGATGGAACCTTCTTTTGACCTATTCATCTTACCATGGTCCCATCCGCCCACCAAACAGAACACTACCACTCGGGTAGTCATTCAATTATTCATATTGTTATAAAAATAGGATCATGCATTCTTTTGAGAGTAGGTGATAATACGATAGGGTTTTTGCAAATAGTTTGTTATGAGATACTGCAAAGGATATGAGCAAGTGATGAACTTGCGTGAGATTGAAATAACCATAATAAACAATGTCTTTGGGGTTCGAGGGTCGCGTAGAGAAATTCTGAGATCTGAAAGACAGCAAAGTAGTCCCAGTAAGGACTACAGAAAACACTGGCAAGATGATACATGCATAGTAGTAAGATGCATCGTAGAATACCCTGGAAAATACCCCAGCTTACAAGCGTAAGCCACGTTTGATATGATGAGTTAATCACAAAGTTTTTAGGTGAGTTGTTTTATTACTTGTGGTGATGTTGTTATTGCTTCTTTTATACTTCCATGTGTTTCACTTTTACTTATCAAAAAATTGTTATCATGTTTAAGTAGAAGTGTTATTACTTGGTTGGATAATAAGACAATGACACATGGAAATCAGCTATTGAAAAGATACGGTCCCATTTTATTTTATATTCAAAAAGGGTAGAGCTTATGACAAAGAGTTTAATTGAAAATGATGAACCAACACAACCACTCTATCATCACATAACTTTCTAGTGACTTGTGATGATGGTTTTAGTATGTGTGAAAACATGAGGGTTTTATTAATAAGGAAAATAATGTTGTGGCAGTTATTTTTGTTTATAATGGAATATTATAGAATTCCATTATACCATAAGAAATAAGTTTATAAATTAAACAAAATGTTTCATGTTTGACATATTTGAGTTGTAAATGCTTTTCTCTTTAATTTGGTATATTATTTTTAGTTTTCTGAAAAGATTTGAATTAGTTATTAAATTAATAATTTTAAATGAATTAAATGACCAGTCAAAATATTGCACACATAAAAACTTAGTCAAATGACTATTAAAACATCATAGATGATTTGCATTTGTCATTTGGATTATTTTGGTATATAACTTGTATTTTTCTGATTTTATGAATTTATTTATTTATTATTTTTCTCAATTTTAAATGATTATTTTAATTAAAGAAAATGTTTAATTTAAAGCTTTATAAATCATTTTTGAAAAGTTTATAAACAATTATTTTATATTTTTATGATTAATTTGGTATATTGTTTATATTTTTCTGATAAGTATTTTTAAAGATATTGAATTAATAAATTTTATTCCTATTCTGCCCTTTTTAAATTGATAGGTGGGCCCACCTGTCATACTGATTTTTAAATCAAAAATAAAATAAAAAGACGTTATGACATCATCATGACGTCACAACCAAATCATCCTGAGGGGATTCTTCACAAATGAACTCAATTCGAGTGATTGAGTGCAAAGTGTTTGGTGTGGTTTCTTCCAATAGCTAGAGGTGCTCGTGGCGAGCCAAGGGGTAGCGGCGCGCTGACCAAATGGTCACCGGCGGCTCGCCGGCGTGCAAGGGCGCGGTGGCGAAGTACCGTCTCCGGCGACCACACGATTTAGACGACCAAATGCTAAACGGGAAGCACCAACAGATGCGTGAGCTCACCCTGAGCATGATGGTGCATTCTAATGGGCACGGAGAGCTCCACAGAGACGGCGAGCTTCCATGGCTACCGGTGACGGAATGAAAAGGAACGGCCAAATTCTTCGGGCTCCCTTCATCCCGGCTTGCGAGGTTCTTCAAGGAGAGGGAGGAGGACCCGACGCATCCAGTGGTGGCCACCGTTCTTCGCGAGGTGGACGGAAATGACGGCAATGACCGGCGGCGTTAGGGTTTTCTTCGGGTTCAGAGAGAGTGAGTGCGAGGGAGTGAGGAGAGGAAGTGGAGAGGAGCTTGGCCTCTCCTAGATCTTATCCTCGCGGAAGAGCGGCAAGTAGGAGGTGGCACATCGACGATGACTCAACGACGACCGCCTCTGCCTTCTGGCCGGAGGTGGAAGAAAGAAGAACTAAAACGTTTTCTGAATAACCCCCTGGAAACTCCTATAAGTTGCAAACCACTCCTTCTGTTACTCAAAACTGAAAAGAAAATCTTGTTTTCGTGGCTTTTTTGTGAACTTAAAAATTATTAAAAATCATATTTGAATTCCTTATCGAATTACACATCTCACCATGTTTTGTTTTGGTGAATTTGAAGGAATATTTGTATTTTTTATTTAGGGTGCTAGATTAAGTGGTTTTGTTGTTTTCTCTTTATTTTTTTATTTAATGGCTTTAAATTTATGCTTAGGTATATTTAATAAAAGTACACACTCCAATAATGTGGATCCAAGGTGGTGTATCATGATTGGACAGATTTGGATATAATCCCTTTTGGAAAATAGTTTGATAACACTACATAGTAATGTTTTTATATGTTATGGAAACTTCACCAAATATGGAATATTCTTCCTAGCCCTACCAAATACTTTGGTTAGTAAATGTACTTGTTTTCTTTTGTAAAACTTTGTAATTTTTATAATTGAACTCTTAGCAATTTTGGTTGACATTTTACTTAGGTGTGTGTAAGCCATGTTTGCTGTTTTTAGTACTTTATCTAATGGAAAATATGAGTGGCTTTGGGAGTCTCCCTTGTTTGTTTTCCACATAGGTTCCAGTATGGATTTTATCCCATGTTTGTTTAGGTAACATGTGATTATTTACATGGTTATGTGTAGATGAATTTTTGTTATCATCTGTTAGTCTTATGTATGAAAAGGATATGGAAAACAAGGTATTAAGCATTTTACCATTAACATCCACACATCAAGACATGTGGATGCAAGGGCTGGTTATTATTTCATACTTGATATTTATTTCCATTTGAGATATTATAATGAGTTCCTCATTTCTGATGAGCTGAATAGGGGGTACTGGTTCTCTAATATTTCCTAGTGATTCACTGGATAATTCCTTATGCTCCCATACTGAGGCAATGTTGCTTCTTGTGATCTTCTGTTGCTTGACGTTCTTCTCTCTAGTTGCCACTAGTCTTCTGTTATCATCTTTGTCCATTACAGGTAGGTTCCTCTCTTGGTTTCCAACCTCAACTGTCTCACCATTGTGGTGAAAACATCCAATTACTCCAAACAAATATTTTACTTAGGTGATTGTAAAGGAATGTGGGTTTATTTTATGACATCAAGTTTGCATATGTATATAAGAATAATTTGTTAACAAGTGGGCCAGACTTGCCTCCAAATTACTACTCATATACAATTGGCTGAGATGTACTAAGTTATTCAACCTTCTGTTTGTTTGTGTATGACACTCAATTGTTTGAGGATACAAAAGTGGTCTGTTAACAAGGTGTACAAGTTTGTTACCGAACTACTTCTATATAATACTAACATTGGAATATCACACTATTTCCTACGGAGTTAATAAGATCATATCAAGATATAATAGTTGCCAAATACTCTTATGATAAAATGTAATAACACTTCTAGAATCCTTCTTAAGATCTTCTTGTGGTAGTTCCTATGTTCTTTTGGTTGCTTCTCTTGCAGAATGACTTAGAGAAGATTGGGAGATAACCAGATAGAAATAATCTAGACAAAGTAATAAGATCTAGGTTAAGAGTTAGTTCAGTTGTTATTCTTCTTTCATATACTTCTTATTTTGTTTCCCATAGGATAAGTACTTGTTTCATCCATGATTTGTTTTACTTGGTTTTCAATTAAATTTCTCTGGTAGAGGTTATAACTTGTTGTTATTCAATAGTTGTATTCAAAGAAACTATAGTTGTGGAATTATTTGAATTTGAGTAGAGGTGTGGAATGCTTATGGAATGATGACTTAATAGTAAGTTGATCAAATAGCTCATTGATGTGTTGAGATTCTAGATACTTACTTGTATCAGATGAATGAGACAATGAGCATGTGAAGCTTATTGGGTTTTAATGACTTATGTCATAATTGTTATTTGTTTTCTCTGGTGTCATGATTTTACTTTATATTCGCCTCTTTATTAAATTTGTCATTCCTAATTCAGATATAGGGATTTGGGAATATCATATGTAATGATCAAGGTTTAAAAGTAGTTTAATAAGATTTATTTCTTCTTTAAGATACTTCTTTTATGATTGATGAGATATGTACATATTCGATAAATATGTTAATACAATTATTATGTCATTTCCCACTTGTGGGTTTTGAGTTAAGACTTGTGGGTTTCATTGGTATTCTATTAAACCTTTGTTATTTACTTGTGAAGGTTAGCTTAGTAGTTCCTAAATAATTTGGAAAGATGTGGTGTGAATGATTGATATCTTAAAGAGTAATTGTTTGAGAGGACATAACACCTCTATTAATGAGATGTATCAATTGTGTATTACTCATTGGTGGAAGTATGATTATCAATTGTGTAATTTGGGTACTCATCCCTTTTTTAGTTGTAGATACCTAGTGAGTTATCCCAAGTCACTTATAGACTTAAGGTTAGGCTTGTTGAGAGTTAGTGTTGGTCATAACCAACTATGGTTTATCTTATCAAGTGATTTGGTTTCTTAAGATACTTGTTATAAAGATCACTCCAAATGTACTCTTGACTAGATGAACTAGACCTATTTCATCATGTCAAGTGGAACATTGGTCACTTTGATTCGTTTAAACTTTCGCGCCAAAATTTCCCGTATTTTTAGATGCATGCTTTGCAAATGCACATATTATATTTAGATCTTTATAACCTCCCAAACACTGGGATGTTACAGCATCTCCCCCTTAACAAGAACTTCGTCCCGAAGTTCAACCTCTCTCACGTAAAGATAGGTAGAGAGAACTTATGTAGACCGTTGATTCTTCACAGCTATTTCCTTGTGTTGACCTTTTCATGTGTAGCCTCTTGTCTTGATTGTTCACCTTCCACTATCTTGCATAATAATCTAGTACTAAGCCTGTTGCTATGAAAACTCTGTTTTGTTACTAGGCCTTCCTAATGGTCTCACGAAGAACACGTGGTATTTCCACCATATAGTGGATACCAGGTTTCATTCTCCGATGAATAGGTATGGTTTTCTACCTCTCACAACTTTCTGAAGAACAATTGGTACATCTACCAGGTGATGAATAAGCAATAAGATTCTTCCAGTACACTGGATATTGTCTATGGTTAAGATTCCAATTGGGTTCAATCTAGTGGTCTCAAGAGAAATACTGCTCAAAGAAACTAGTACAACATAGTGTACACTGATTTTGACTCATCTATTTAGTGAAAATATCTTCGAGTTTCCTCGAGTTTAAATTTTTTCCTACACATGATGTCGGATATATACCAAATAGGGGTATAGTAGATGGTAGACAAAGTGCCGGATTACCAGGGTGGCCTAAGTGGTAGTGGGCTTAGGTCCATTGGGCGGCCCAGTAATCCGACGCACAGAAGCCGGATTCTAGAAGAACCCGGATCACGGACCATGTGATCTGGCTTGGAGGAGAAAACGGATTCCTTGCTTTCCAAGTTACAAGTTACCGTAGTCTTCTAGGTTTCCTATTCTGTAAGCCCTAATCCGGCTATTATATAAAGCCGGACGGGAGATAGATTAGATAAGAAATGAATAACAGAGAAGCTCTACGCCAACTCGCCGAGAAGCTCATCCTCGTCGAGTAGCTTAGATCTAAACCCTCACATTGTAACCCTGTTTACAGGATTTAGTACTGATTAGGGAGAAGTGCAGGAGTAGGCACGTCGTACTGTCGCGACGTACCGTACCTGGGTAAATCCTGTGTTCATTGTTCACTACGCGATCCCGTTACCCCACGTCTCTACCGTAGTCTCATGGCACCCCCGTCTATGAAAACTACTACGATGTCTCGACAGTTGGCGCCCACCGTGGGGCAAACGACGTCAGGCGTGAAGTTTCGATCTGGGATACTCGGCGGAATTGGAAGGTCAATTACTGTCGGAAGCCTGGAGTTCGACAACGACGTCGGACGCTTCCTCGACAACGGATCCTACATACCGGCGCAGAACCACCTGGTAAGTGCCTGCGTGTTACCGATTGGATCTGCTAACATCTTTATCGGACTAACCGTAGAAGCAATGGGGTTTTCCGGTGGAAGCAAATATTTCCCACCCGCCCTATACCCAGTCGAAGACGACTATGATGCCGGATTTTGCTCGGATCGCCGACAAAAAAGTGATACACACTTTATCGGCATGGTGCAATCTGAGGTCGCCGAAAACACGGATGACGGAAATCCCGTGCAAGAGGCAGACAACAATACACCCATCACAGAGACGGAAGATCTGATACCCGTCATCCAGACGGAAGATCCGACATCCGTCAGCATGACGATGAACTTGGAAGCCGAGTCTGTGCTAGCCGCCATTGAGGCGAGGTTGGAGTCGGACACCGGATCGGATAAATTCGACTCCGAAGATGAAGATGAGGATGCCTTCGAAAGAAAGGTAAAATCTCTTCAAGAGGGATTCCACGAAGTGCTAATGGCAAAACCGGCTGAAGTCACGGATACCGGCAGCCAGGCAAACCCCAAAACTCCTCCGCCAGAGGAAGAGAGGGAAGACGGAGAAACTTCTCCGGTATTTCCCAATGTCAAGGAGATGACAGAAGATGAGCCTGTCAAAAAGCCTCCCTCTTCCAAGAAAAAGCACCGTGCTGCTAAGAAACTCCAATACAAAATCCGGAAGAAAAAATCAGCCGATCTTGCTGATGAAAACCTGGAAGTGGGAGATGCTAGCAGAACGAAGCCTGCGGAGAAGAAGTCCAAAGAAATCCCTGCTCCACCAATGACGGAACAGGAAGAGCAAGAGCTGTTGCAAACACTAGTGGGACCAGATGAACCCCCTGAGATGCTGGAAGCCAGGAGACAAACCTTCCAAAGGCAACAGCAACATCTACTCAGATCTCGGCAACATCTCCAACAAACCCAGCATGATATCAAAATCATGAAGGAAGAAATAGAGGAGTACGAGAGAAAGAATAGATCTGCGTTAAAACCTACTAAGTTACCCGGAATCGTAAGACCGGAAGAACTGCCGCCAAAAGAAAGGTTCCATAAGCCATCTTGGCAAAAGCAGGTAAACGGCAAAGGTGCCAAGGGCGAACCAATATACAAAACCGCAGCAGAAAACGCGGAAGCAGCGTTCGCCATCCTCAACAACGATCTGTACTCCAACGGGGAAAAACTTCAAGGGGTGTATGCTTTCTTAGGAAAAGCATTGCCACAACAATAGCGGGGCCAAGAGCGATCAGGGAGGCTGCACGATAACTCAGCACTATGCAAAACAGCTACTTGCGCTGCTGGAGCACCTGGACCGGAAGAACCCGGAGATTCAGACAATTCAAAGGATAAAAAAGAGGGTCCGAGAAAAGACAAGAAAAACCCCGACAACCGGGATGCAGCGTCTAGGACCGGATCCCATCTCCCGAAAGATGGACATAAACCCCATGATCGGGAAGACAAATACCGGAATGACGGCAAAGTAATGCCACCTCCGAGAAACCCAGCTGAGAAAGCTGGAAGATATGATATACCTCACAGACGTGAAAGATCCCGGACACCTCCTACGGATAAAGAAAGGCACAGGAGCAGAACTCCGCCTAATCCAAAAGGGCGTGACCACGGAAGAGATAGAAATAACCCCGGAAAAGCGCGTCCGCGCAACAATGGAAAAGAAAGGAGCAGATCCCCTTCTGTCCATTCAGCCGGAAGATATTCTGCACACATTGATAGAGCAGAAAAGGATGATCTATACTTTGGTCCTAAGTGCTTTACTGGCAGGATCCGAAGGATAACCCTGCACTCTGGCTTTGCCAAGGTCGGTCCAACGTACCAGAAATACACCGGCAACACAAACCCGGATACCTGGCTCTCAGACTACTATACAGCCGTCCAGATCAACAATGTGACAGACCTGGAAGCTGTCAAGTTTCTTCCCCTAATGTTGCTAGACGGAGCCAGAGATTGGATCAATGGATTACCATCAAGAACTGTTGACAGCTGGGATGATATGGCTAGAGTATTCACTCAACATTTCCGGGGAACGTACAAACGCCCGAACAGCATCAACCAGCTAAACCGTTGCACCCAATTTGAGGATGAACCATACGTGGATTTCATCTCCAGATGGACAGCAATGAAGAATAGTTTCTTTGGAGTAACTGACGTACAAGCAATGCATGCTTTCGTCAATGGCCTAAAACCCGGACTCGTACCGTTCATGGTTGGTCCAAACAGCACAAAGATCTCGGATCTATGCTTACAACCGCCAATGAGCACGCCGCAGCCGAAGACGACATCAGAGCAAGAGGAGGCAATATCGAATCATTGATACTCGCCAAGAAAACCCCTCGTTCTGACAAAAAAGGAACTCCAGAAACAACGACAAAACCTAAACATGTCAACATAGCCTTTGGAGGAGAAAAGGGGAACAAGTGGAAAGGACGCAGCCCAGATCCAATCAATTACACTCCTGAAGAATGGGAGAGGATTAAGTCGGAACCCTGTGTCCACCACTCGCAATTTGGGAAACCCACCCATACAAATGCGCAATGCCAGCTGAATAAGCACATGAAAGGAAGTGCAGGATCCGGAAGTAAGGGGAAGGGTTCCAAGAGGAAACCCGCCAAACAAAAGCCAGAAGCTGATAAAGAAGACAGTGAATCGGACACTGACGAAAAAATCCAGGAACAACAGCGAAAGGGCGAACCCAAATTTCCGAGAGTTGATGGAGAAGCAATGCTAACTTTCTTAGCAACTCCGTCAGCAAAGGTGGCCAAAAGAACACTTCGAGAAATAAACGCGGTTGTTCCAGCAACCCCGAAATTCTTGAAGTACTCCAACACACCAATAATCTGGGATCAGTCTGATCATCCCGGAAATATCCCTGAACCCGGCACACAAGCTCTTGTTGTAAGCCCTATTGTTCAAAACACTAGGCTAAGAAGAGTGCTGATGGACGGAGGATCCAGCATCAATATAATGTACCTGGATACACTCAAGCACCTGAAGATTTCCGAGTCCCAGCTCAACTACAGCAACATACGCTTTCATGGCATTGTTCCTGGCAGACAAGCACGGTACCTAGGAGAAATTTCCCTAGATGTTACCTTCGGAGATAAAGATCACTTCCGGCAGGAAAAAGTATCCTTCGAAGTAGTGCTGTTCGAAAGCGTGTATCACGCAATACTCGGACGTCCAGCTTTCGCCAAATTCATGGCAAGATCTTGTTATATCTATAACAAGCTGAAGATGCCAGGACCCAAAGGAGGAGTAATCACTATAGCCGGTGATTTCAAGCTGGCAAATGAGTTGGAGAAAGAAAATGCCCTTTGCGCCCAGAGAGTTATAGCAAAGGAAGAACTGAAGGAATTAGCCAAGGAGGTATCGCCGTCAGAAATGCCGGCAGGAAAAGAAACCCGGAAGCCAACAGACAGCTTCAAGGCGTCCGAGAATACAAGACAGGTAATCCTAGATCCCAAAGATCCGACAAAATTTGTCGTCGTAGGGACTGGGATGACTGACAAATAGGAAGGCGAGCTCATCAAGTTCCTCCGTGAGAACTGGGATATTTTTGCCTGGTGTCCAGCTGACATGCCAGGTGTACCCAGGGAACTTGCTGAGCACCAACTCAAGGTTATTCCTGGATCAAAACCCGTCAAACAGGGTCTCCGTCGATTTGACGGAAGAAGACGGAAGGCTATTGTCAAGGAAATTATCCGGCTTTTAGCAGCGGATTTCATCAAGGAAGTAATCCATACTGACTGGTCCGCAAATCCGGTATTAGTACCGAAGAAAGACACTACTGCTCTTAGAATGTGTATAGATTACACAGGCTTGAACAAGTTGTGTCCGAAGGATAGGTTCGCTTTACCGCGAATCGATCAAATAATAGATGCCACTGCAGGCTCCGAGCTTTTATGCTTTTTGGATGCATACTCCGGGTACCACCAAATACGCATGAAAAAGGAAGATCAAATCAAAACTTCTTTCATAACTCCGTACGGGACGTACTATTACGTAACCATGCCATTTGGCCTGAAGAACGCAGGTGCAACCTACCAGCGTTGCATGCAACGTTGTTTGCATAGTCAGATTGGCAAAAACGTCCATGTTTACGTGGACGAAATTGCTGTCGTAACCAAGGAAAAAGATACACTCCTTGAGGATTTGCGAGAAACCTTCGAAAATTTACGCACTTACAAGATGAAGTTGAATCCATCTAAGTGCGTATTCGGGGTTCCCTCAGGAAAACTTCTGGGTTTCATCGTTTCTCACAGAGGAATAGAAGTTAACCCGGAAAAGATCAAGGCAATCTTGAACATCTCAAAACCTACATGCGTAAAAGATGTCCAAAGATTGACGGGTTCCGCCGCAGCCGTCAGCAGATTTATTAGTCGGCTGGGGGATAAAGCCTTACCACTCTACAAGCTGCTGAAGAAATCCGACAAGTTCGAATGGACAGAAGAGGCCGATGCGGCGTTAACCCAGTTGAAGGAAACCTTGATGAAAGCTCCGATTTTGGCATCTCCAAAAGACGAAGAACCCATGTTATTATACCTTACGGCTACAAATCGGGTTATTAGTGCGGTAATCGTTGTGGAACGGATGAAGGAAGAACAAAGCATACCAGACCAACATCCGGTATATTACATAAGCGAAGTTTTCTCCGAATCCAAACAAAGGTACCCACACTACCAGAAACTGGCATATGGTGTATTTTTCGCATCTAGAAAACTGCGCCATTACTTCCAAGGGCATTCCATAACAGTGGTGAGTAAAGCACCACTAGGGGATATTATAAACAATGCGGAGGCAACCGGCCGAGTAGCCAAATGGGGCATTGAGCTGGCAACCTTCGACATTAAGTACCAGCCAAGGATGGCCATAAAATCCCAAGTTTTGGCAGATTTTGTCGCCGACTGGACAGAAGCAATGGAAAAAACACCAATGCCGGAGTCCGAGTACTAGATCATGCACTTTGACGGATCCAAGATGAAGGAAGGAGCTGGAGGTGGCGTAGTCTTAAAATCCCCTAAGGGAGACACAATGGAGTACGTATTGCAAATACACTTCAACGCCAGTAATAACGTGGCAGAATACGAAGCTCTCCTTCATGGCTTGCATATTGCAAAAGAAATAGGAGTAAAGCGCATCTTGTGCTATGGAGACTCGGATTTGGTACAGCATCAGCTCAACCAAACCTGGGACGCAAAAAGCCCTATAATGGCCGAATATCGGAGAACGGTGGACGAGTTCGCCATCTGTTTCTTTGGATTCGAGGTCCTTCACATCAAAAGGGAGGAAAATTGGAACGCGGATGCGCAAGCTCGCATGGGATCAGAGAGGGTAAAAACCTTACCACCAGGGGTATTCGTCCAGCACTTGCATGAGCCGTCCATAAAAGGTGGAGACGTTTATTATCCTCTGGCGTCTGAATCAATCGAAGTCATGCTCGTTAAACCGGACTGGACAATTCCATACTTAAACTTCTTAGTCAATCAGAAGTACCCGGAAGGAGCAGACGAAGTCTTGCAAAGACAAATACAGCGTCGATGCAAAGGATACGTGGTAATTGACGACTGCTTGTATAAACGCAGTACTTCCGGAATTTTTCAGCGGTGCATCTCACCAGAAGAAGGAAGAGAAATACTGGAAGAAATCCATGCCGGCGATTGCGGACATCATGCTCAATCAAAAAGCATAGTCAAAAAAGCATTCCGTGCTGGGTTTTTCTGGCTAATAGCCAAGACAGATGCCGAGCATATAGTTAATACATGTGCAGGGTGTCAATATTACGCCAAGCAGACCAATTTGCCGGCCCAAGCACTTAAAACTATCCCCATCACATGGCCGTTTGCGGTCTGGGGCTAGATATGATAGGACCGTTCAAAACTGCAAGAGGCGGACTTACACATCTACTCGTAGCAGTAGATAAGTATACCAAATGGGTGGAGGCTAAACCCATCAAAAAGCTGGATGGTGCAACTGCCAGAAATTTCATCATTGATTTAGTAATGAGGTATGGCGTCCCACACAGCATAATAACTGACAACAGGACAAATTTCTCCATTGGAGAGTTGGCAAAATATTGCCAACAAACGGGAATCCGCCTAGATCTTGCATCTGTGGCGCACCCGCAATCCAATGGGCAGGTTGAAAGAATGAATAACTCAATCCTGCAAGGAATACGCCCAAGACTCGAATCTCCTCTTCATAGAGCAGCTGGAGCATGGGTAGAGGAATTACCTTCCGTGCTTTGGAGTATTCGAACGACGCCAAATAGGTCAACTGGGCAAACCCCGTTTTTCTTAGTTTACGGTGCAGAAGCTATTCTTCCAACGGATATGATCCATGACAGCCCAAGAGTGCAGGTTTTCGATGACTCAGATGCCGAAGAAGCACGACAGGACGCCGTCGATCTCTTAGAAGAGGAGCGAGAGCTTGTGCTTCAAATATCCGCCATTTACCAGCAAGGTTTGCGACGTTACCATAGTCGGAAAATCAGGCATCGTTCTTTTAAAGAAGGTGACCTAGTGCTGAGGTTGGTGCAGCAAAGGAAGCACAAATTAGCCCCAGTTTGGGAGGGACCATTCGTCATAAGTAAAGCCATGAAGAATGGATCATATTATCTTGTCGATATTCGAGATACGGAAGATGATCCAGAGAAGCCGAATCGCAAAAGAAAGAGAAAAATAGATGATGAGCTAGGAGAGACAAAAAGGCCTTGGAGCATCCAGCAGTTACGTCCCTTCTATACTTAGTACAATCTCTATGTAAACATCTTTTGAGATCATGAAATAAAGAAGTCGGAATTTTGATATCCATGTTTTTTACAAGTTCATTATAGTACAAAGCATGATTCCATGTTATCTATTTCCCAATGATCTTACAACATACTCAATGTTAACCCGAATTGTGCCTGCGTGCTCGGTGTTTAAAAGCTGAATGATTCAGCCTGTTAACGGCTAAAGGAAACTCGAATTGTGCCTGCGTGCCCAAGTTTCAAAAAATTCCTTACCTTTCTCTAAGCATCATCTGATTGGTCGTGCGTTGGGTCACTAAAGCTAGTTCGTAAAAATGTCTTTAGTATGATCCATGTTTTTGAGTTGAAACTGATGGGTTATATCCAGTTACTCAACATGATGCTTCATAATACTATTAAGTCATTTTTTCACAAACTAAAGGATAGTTAAAACGCATATGCCAGAGAACTTAGAAGATAAAGGAATAGTCAAACCCGAAAAACCTTGCAAGGAATTTCATAATTCAAAGCTGCAAAAGGCGGAGTTCTTGTTTCGACAAACGGAATAGAAGCATTACAATATGAATTACATTGTAAAAATAAATGCTCCTATATAAATCCATCATCCAGGTCAAGTGCACTCCTTCAAACATCCGAGTCTTCATCGCTGCTATCATTCTCGCTGCAGGCACTTCTTCTTCTGGATAGGTGATGGAAATATTGACCATAGAGGCAATCTTGGTGGCGTGCCCTTTGATTTCATCAAAAACCGTATTCCGTTGCGCTTCTGTATATTCTTGAGGGACACCGGATGCTACGCGCCAAGATTTGGCATCAGGGTAATGTAGACGCATAAGGCCGAGTGCCATGCGCGCACCACCTCGTGCAGCAGAGCGTAGGATGGATTCTTTCGACTCCGCAACCTCTTTGATGGCACCCGGAAGTTTGTAAACTTCCAAGAATTCTATAGTACTTGTGGGAAAGAATTTGTTAATCAGCTGCATTCCTGCATTTCTGATTGCGTTCCACACCTCCCCAAAAGCTCGGATCTTTTCAGTCCGAGAAATTCCTGGAAAATTTCCTGTTTTTTCGAAAAAAGCGAAGGTTAGGTGAAAAGATACAAGACATAAGACATGAAGATATTGTTAAAAGGAGTTAACTTACCAAGAACCTTGTCAATCTCGGTGCCTTCTTTCATGCGCGGGAATAGCATACTTTCCAAATCATCGATAACAGATTTATCTTCCGCTGCCTGCAAAGAAGCCTTGGATCGCGAAACCCCAAGGGCCAAGTTGCTGGCTTCCAGATCTTGTTGTGCTTTCACAAGATCCTTGTGAAGATCAACATTCTCCTTGCGGAGATACTCGGCATTGCCGGAATCTTCAGCTGCTTGCTTAGCCTGAGCCAAAGCAACTGAAAAGCAAGGAAAAATCTGAGTTAGTAATACTCCCGGAAAAAGTACTTAGACAAATGCCTGAATCGGAAATTTCAGATGAAGAATGCTTACCTGTTGTTTCCGACAGTGCGAGCTGAGATGACGCCAGCTCCGCCACTCTCTCCTCAAGAATGGAAAGAAGATTTCTAACTTCCTTGTTCTTGATCGAGAGCTTGTTGAAAACTGCCACATTAATGGCTTCGGCAGTTTGCTAGAACATGGCAAGGAAAAAAATAATTAGAAAGCATCAACGTAAAAAGTATGCATTTTATTTAATGCTTGGGGGCTAGAGATACATACCTTGCTCATTCGTTGCAAGCCCGCCAAGTTTTCATTGAACTCCTTTGCGTATTCCACAAAGAGAGTTCCGGCCACGCTTAGGCCATCATGAATAAGCTTGAAGTCCTTGTCGAATTGGGGAATTTGTTCGTCGAAAGACCGAGAAGATTTTCCCGCATCTGGTGCCGCCCTTTCCCTCGTGTCAGAATCCGACACAATGGTCTGGCTGGTCTCCAGCGGTTCGATGGGGGGGTGGCAGCATGCTCTTCCGCCATGGAGGACGATGAGTCCAGAGGAATGGCGGAAGAAGAACGGGCGCCTCGGCCGGACAAGACCTTGTGTCTCTTCAGCTTCTTCGGCTTCAGGTTGGAGGGAGCTAGGCTAAAAAACCAGAAACCCGGAAAAAGTTAGCTTTCCTAAGGCGAAAGAAAAATTTCGACAAAAAGCAAAATAACTCGGATGAACTAACCTGGAAGTGGCGATGGGAACCCCGTCAAGGTTGATAACTTCCTCAGAGGAAGGAATCTTCTTCCGTTTACGCCCACCTGCAGTACCGGTGCACAATGCGTCCAGCTCAGCCTCGGAGGCCAGCTCCGAGTCCGAAAGTTCGGTAATCTATTGGACAGAAAAATCAGGGTTAGGAGCGAGAAAATCCGAGAAGGAATAATAAAATTCTACCCAAATGACAGAAAAAAATACCTTGGGAGCCGGATTGTCGGCCGTATACATTGGCCGACTCGCTTCGTATTGGTCGCGTGATGCGACCAACTGATTGATGCGCCGTCGAAGCTCCTTTGCGGGCCAATCTTTGTTGGTTGTCCGCATTGGGTCCTTGGCTCCCGTGTAGTCGCAAAGAAGGCGACCACCGTGGTTGGCCAAAGGCTGAATCCGTCTATTCAACCAGTAAAAGACCGTGTCCATGCCGGTCAAAGGTGGAGTGGAGGAGGTGAGCTTAGCGATGCGCCGCTTGATCCTTAGAAGATCAGGCGGCAGAACCTGGACGGCTTCCGTTCCCCAGTTGTCTTGGGGAACAGCGGCAGAGTTCGAGAAAGGAGGAACCCCGATGGCCTCCGTAGGGAAAGGCACATCGGGATGGTAAAAGAAGGAACCCGTCCAAAATTTGACGGATTCCGACGTCTTGATCTTGGGGAACCAATCTTCTCTAAATCTCCGAAGAGTAAAAGAGATTGTTCCGCAAGTCGGGAGTGCGCCCTCCGAAGAGTTCCGCTTAACCCCGAAACAATACGTCCAAAAGTCTAACCTAGGTTCTAAGCCTAAGTAACCCTCGAACAATGCCTGGAAGCCGGCCATGTAGAGGATGGAATTGGGTGGCAGGTTATGGGGCTGGATGTTGTAATGAGAGAGAATTTGGAGGAAGAAGGCGGAAGGTGGAAGGCCCATACCTCGAAGAGATGGGAGGAGAGAAGAACTCTTTCGCCGTCTTTCGGCGTTGGTTCGTTCTCGTCCTCAGGAAGACACCATTTCCCCTTAAGGACCAGGCCCTCCTTTTCCATGTTTGGAAGGAGAGCCGGTGGAATGCTGCAGGCAATCCAATTGCCTGCAGATTCCGTCTCTTCGTCCGCTCCAGCGGCGGCGGAGGCGGCGGCTTCCGCGGTGGCGAGCTCGTCGCCGAGGAGCTGGATCTTCTCCTCCGCCGTTTCAGGGGAAAACGGCGGAGAAGGTGCGGAGTTCGAGCCCGCAACGTCCGCGGCGGCGGAAAGGTTCTCGCCGCCCGCCGCGAAGGCCGCGGTTTTCTCCGGCTCGTCGCCGGCGTGCTTAGGTGACCCTAGCTGTCAATCTAGGTCACCGATAAGATCGTCGATGGCGGCGCGAGTGGGCGAGGACGGTGAGGTTGCCATTTCGTGGCGGCGCGATTCGTTTCCGGTGTGCTTAGAAGCGAGGTGCGCTCGGGACAGTGCTTCGCTCGAGAGCTCGTGCGCGTCAATGGCGTGGACAGTGAGAGTGCGGAAGGTTTTCGATGGGGACGAGGACGGCTATTTATAGCTAGAAATCCGTCAAGATACGTGCCAACGGCTATTTTGACCGTTGGATGTTTAACGCGTGTCACTCGCCGGAAAATCCGGGAAATGAAACGACAGGGAAATGATGACTATCTCCTCGTTTCCCGTGAGAATCTGTCAGAGATACGTTGCAGGGTTTCCCGCGTGAAACCCAAACGTCCCTTGCGTCAGCATGATTTAGGCACTGACGTAAGGAGTTCCTTTTCCGCGAAGGATCGCGACAGAAAAGCCGGATTTTAAGGATTCCGAGTTTCATGTTACCATCTGTTGGGCCGCGTAGAGATAAACGAAAACTTTTCCTACGCAAAGCTCCCAAGATCTAGCCGAGGTAGAAGGCCACGAGTATTACCACTAGACGCGCAGGTGCGGATTATCGGTGCAGCGCGTCGGGGCAGTGCAGTCCCACGATCCGGTCCGGCCGATCCAATCCCTCGAACGTCGAAGTGCTGAACGTACAGCACCTCTGCCGGTATCCACACGTACGAGGAGGAGCTCCTACGGTAGACTGCTAGGTCTGGTGCGACGGCTGGACTGAGTGGGCTAGGGTTCCCAACGCATGGGGGGTGGAGTAACGTACCCGCTGGGCAACCTGCGCCCCTCTTTATATAGCGTATGGTAATGGGCTTCACAACACTTGTGGCCCATTCCCTCTGTGAGTCCGACTCACACAATCAATCCATTTCCAGTTTGGGTCCAACCCAACCAATATTTGCTCCCGCTTTTAAGTGTGCGACCCTGCAGGCTCATGGCGACTTGGACACGATTGGAGTCCAACTCCCAATCGATCAATCGGTAGCGGCTCCTAGCAGAACGTGCCGACTCCCAAGTACCATTGAGTCATGACGACATACCTTTCAATGTGATATTCATCTTAGTCCCTTTTGCCTCATGATATACCTTGTCGAACTATAGGCGATTTATCGTCATCCCTTTAATAGTTCAACTCTCTTCTCGATCCGTGATATGTGATTCACCTGACTAACTCTTAGTCAACAGACACAGTTAACACTTAACTGAGTTGCGCATGGTCATGCTTCCTGAATCATATCACTCGAGAGGGCCCATAGAATATCTCTCCATTCGGAGGGGAAAAATCCCATCTTGATTATCCACATCACGCAGCTTGCTTCTCATTCGACCCGAACTCTGCTTTTATAGTTGCCTTGTCACAGAACAACGTTTGACAGAACCTAAGTCGGTGATCCACAACTCGGATTGTGCGACAACCTCAGGTCTAAGGATTACATTGATTGAGACATGCAAATGATGACTTGATCGTTGCATCTCAATGTGGGTCAGTCCGACTTGCTAAAATCTTTAGCCAAGTCCGTGAACGTTGGAATGGCATCACCATGCCCATGACAAGTGGAACCGTGTCATCAGCCAACACTCACATTAGTCTAGGATGTGTGTCCAGCACAGCCTTAACGACCAAGGACAATTAGTATGAACAACATGAATATATAGTTCCACAATCGAATCACATATTCAATGACATATATCAGATGTTCAAACCAAAGGACAACTTAATAACTTTCTGAATACAGTGGGAATTACATCATACATGATTGCCTCTAGGGCATATTCCCAACAGTCTCCCACTTGCACTAGAGTCAATCATCCTGGCATCATATGCCTAGGCATCGAATGCCCATACCTCTCGTGTGTGCCTCATGCTTAGGCTGTGGTAGCGCCTTTGTCAACGGATCTGCAATATTTGCATCCGTGTGTACTTTGCATAACTTGATATCACCTTGTTCGACAAACTGGCGAATGAGGTGGTACCGCATGAGTATATGTTTGTTCTTCTGGTGTTGTCTAGGTTCCTTGGCTTGTGCGATAGCACCATTGTTGTCACAATATACGTCCAAAGGATTGGACGCGCCCTGAACCACACCAAGATCAATCAGGAGGTTCCTGATCCAAACAGCTTCCTTTGCCGCCTCTGAGGCAGCAATATACTCAGCCTCTGTTGTAGATGCAGACACCGTATCTTGCTTGGAACTCTTCCAGCTCACAGCTCCTCCGTTCATTACGAACACGTATCCCGATTGCAAACGAGAATCATCTGAGTCGGTGAGATAACTCGCATCCGTGTAACCCTTTACACTGAATTCCTCATCACCTCCATAAACCAGGAACATTTCCTTAGTATTTCTCAAATACTTAAGGATGTTTTTAACCGCTGCCCAGTGGGCTTCGCCAGGGTCAGCCTGGTATCTGCTCGTAACACTTAGAGCATAGGAAACATCTGGCCTAGTACAAATCATGGCATACATGATGGATCCAATTACCGAAGCATACGGGATCACACTCATCTGACTTTGCTCATCAGTTGTCGAAGGACACTGAGTCTTGCTAAGTTTTATGCCATGGGACATCGGTAAGAATCCCTTCTTGGACTCTTCCATTTTGAACTTCTTCAAAACTTTGTCCAGATATGTACTCTGACTCAATCCAATGAGCCGCCTGGATCTATCTCTATAGATCCTGATTCCTAATATGTAAGTCGCCTCACCCAAATCCTTCATTGAGAAACTCCTTTCCAATGACTCTTTGGTTTCTTGCAACATCATGACATCATTTCCAATCAGTAATATGTCATCCACATATAAGATTAGAAAGTTTACTTTGCTTCCACTAAACTTCTTGTATAAACAAGAATCATGATCGCTCTTGATGAAGCCAAACGATTTGACTACCTCATCAAAGAGAATGTTCCAACTCCGAGATGCTTGCTTCAACCCATAAATGGATTTCTGAAGTTTGCATACCTTGTCAGCATTAGCTGGATCGACAAAACCTTCGGGCTGTATCATATACACGTCCTCAGTTAAATTTCCATTAAGGAAAGCCGTCTTGACATCCATCTGCCATATCTCATAGTCGAAATAGGCTGCTATAGCTAACATGATCCGAATTGATTTAAGCATCGCTACAGGCGAGAATGTCTCGTCGTAGTCAACTCCTTGAACCTGTCGGAACCCCTTCGCGACAAGTCGTGCTTTATAGACGGAAATATTTCCATCCATATCAATTTTCTTCTTAAAGACCCATTTGCACTCGACGGGTCTTGCACCATCAGGCAGATCAACCAAATTCCAAACTTGGTTTTCATCCATGGACTTTAACTCGGATCTCATGTGTCGCACCCTGACTTCTAGGGGATACTCATCGGGCCGAACTGGATAGCAGATGCTTGGATTATGGGGCCTATCTGCTCCCACATCCTCGCTCCCGAGTAGGCCAGCGCTTATGCGCGACAACACAAGCTCTGCTATTCCATCGTCGATGTAAACTATCCACTAGAGATCAAAGGTACTACTGTCGACGTACTTCATACCAATCACACATGGTACGTCAACAGCGTTAAACGGAATGATACCACAACATATCTCTAAGACACAAAATATTGAAATAAGGTTGCAAATGGCCTTCACTAAGGCAGAGAATAGCAAATACAATCATCCAGAGGACACTTGTCCCAACATAGCATTCATTACATCACAGCGGAAGCAATCAACCGTCTGAGTACAGACAAAAAACCAAATAGGCTTAAGAAGCCGAGAAATAAGAGAAAGCGAAGCCCATCCACGTAGTCTTCGGATCCTGCCCGGGTCCGCTATCTACTCGTTTGCAGTCTCGTCGAACTCCATGAAGTAGCCATCCTGATGATCATCGTAGTCGTAGTCGTAGTCTGCGTAAACCACAGCCCCAACGGGGTCAGTACATTTAAGTACTGGCAAGCAAGACTCACACTTCACCAAAGAGTTACCCGTCAACACAAACACGGATGCTTGGGATCAACGGAAGAAGATAGGTGTTATAAAAGCTGCAGCGGGCTGCTCTAACCAACTACAGAGATACTACAAGTTCCGGCTAACAGATAGGAGATAAGATCGAGTATTGTAACCAACTGAAAGATAACTTCAATCAAACCCATCCTGGATCTCGCCCCTTATCCGAAGAAGCAATCCGAGGATAACTCACACAGTTGGATTACAGATGAATCAAGTTATTGTGTCAATAACCTATTACTAGTCCAGTTATTAATAATTGGGTGTAGGATGATTAATCATTATGTTCAAGTTGTCCAGAGTACTTGTTAGCCAGTACACGTAAGAATAACCCGCCAGATGGGAGATCACCCCACCAAGCGAGGTACTCAACACAACCCAACTGTTCTTCGCATCAAGCCCAAAGCACCTTGGGCACACGGCTAATCGAGCCCAGAAGAAAATGGACCCTCATAGCACTCTAAGAACGTGTCCCCCTATATGCCGACTACGAAAGTTCCACCCTGCGCTGGGCTCGCAAAAACATGCATGCGGCAAATAGAACACACAGACTAAATGAGGCAATTTGGACGAGATGCGAATCGAGTCAAGTTGAGGGGGGCGCCCATACTCGCTTCCCACATGCGGGTAGTGCGCTTATCATGGATCAGTAGACAAGACTCTTTTCCTAATTAGGGGTCGACACTAGCAGGCCTCAAAACCACTCATGGGCCTCCTGCCGGTGCCTTATCATCAAGTTATTATTAACCATAGTATTAACAGGTTGATTGAGTTAACCCGAGCCCAAAGAACATAACTGAGTAAGGTAAAAGAAGTAACCGACAACAGACTCGAGCACAAGCAACCCTAAGCATGCTAGTAGGACTAAGGCAACAAGCAAGGGCTATAGGTGTGGAGGTGAGGTAATATCAGGGTTCAGGATGTCATGTGATGGGTTCGGAGAACAAGCAACGATACATAGGGCTAGCAGAAGTAGACAATGGATAGTATCTGTAACAAGTGTGGAAAGGAACTCGATGGTTCATGTGAGTGATAACTTGCCTGGAAGCTCAGCAGCCTGGTACTGGGCTAAGTCCTGGGTAGTGGTGTCGTAAAGCTCGTCGGTCTCAACGTCGTCGTCAAATCGAGAAGAAGCAAAAACAACAACGAAGGAAGACGGGCAATTAATACATGGCATAGGTGCACAAACATGGGATGATGCATGTCCATTTAATAGATGCGTCAAAGTAAACTACTTGACAAGATAACACAATTTAAATGAACCCATATGCAAGATGAATTGCATATGGATGCACTTGGTTAAGGTTGAAGCAATGATCTACAATTAATTAACATGGGCAAGTTGTTTAGCATGATGCATGCATGATGAAAACAAATAGGTAACAATATTAGATGCAATTGGAATGATAGTTAACAAGTTAAGAATTTATTTATTAAGTTTGGAAATTTTGGTTGCTTAATGATGTTACACAAATAGTTGTTGTTTTCATCAAGTTAAGTTGTGCAAAACAGAAGACAAAGTTAATATTTGAAAAGCTTACGTTTTTCTTGTTCGAAAACATATTTTACATGTTCAAGAATTATTTAATTTGAGCAAGTTATGAATTTAGCAATTTTAAATGAATTGAACAAGGTTTAAATTATTTAGGCAATTTTAATTATTCAAAACATGAAACAAAAATTATATTTGAAAAGATGGTTTGAAATGGTATGGAAAACATATTTTATTTGCATTATTTGGATTAAAGATGAATTAGTTATGGAATTTAGAAAATTGCATTTGAATTATTTGAATTTGAAATTTAAATGCATTTGGAAATTTCAAAACAGTACACAAATGGATTATTTGGATATACAATTTAATTTAGAACAACAAACATATTTAGATTTTATTATTTGGAGTTATAGATTAAAAGTTATTAACAATTTAAGTTTTAGGCCTAATCTGCAATTTTAAAAGGGTTTGTTTTTGAAACAAAAACGTGCAGAAAATTTTTGTTACATCGCTACCAGCTAGCCACAGCCACTGCCAGTGGGCCACGGGCCAGCGTGGCGCTGTGCGTGCTTGCGTGGCCACCAGGGTCACTGACCTGTGGGCCATGCCTGTCAGCCACGCGGGAAAAAAGGTTGGTTTTAACCGCATCCGCGAGGGATCGAACCTGCGACTGCGCGCAAACGAACGGTGCAGTGCTACCACTGCGGTGGATTCAGTTTCGTTGTCAGGTACAGCGACGCAGGGAGGATATACTTCAGTTTCGAGTTAACTGAATCCAAAACGCGCGCTGAAACTGAACTTCGCTGACAGAGAACAAATCGATGCTCGCCGGCAGGGAGCGGTGGCCGTGCTCGATGCTGCTGGATGCGTGCGTGTGCAGATGAGATGCGTGCGCAAGAAGTACAGAGAGGAGGAGGAGTAGATGGTGGCTCACCACCGTGCGTAGTCGAGCAGAGGCTCGGTGACGATAACTGACGGCGGCGACAGCAACGGCGTGGACGAGGACGGCGGCGCGTCTGTGGTGGCTCTCCGTGCTCCCTCCGGTGTGCAAACTGGAGAGGGTGAAGTGGTGGTGCGGTTCCAGTATCTAGGTGGGCGAGTGGAGCTGCGAGGCGGTGGCTGCCATGGCGGATTCAGGCGATGTTTCTCCGGTGAGGAAATTCAGAGAGGAAACTGCGAGGTGGGAGAAGCGATTGGCGGCGGAAACGAGGGGAACAGGAAGCCTAGGGATTAGGGTTGGTGTCTAGGGTTCCGTAGGGGTCTTATAGGGCACGGGCGTCGAGGTTGGCCGTCGGTGCGCGGTGGCTGCCGCCGTGGCACAACTCAGATTGGCGCCGTACAGGGACATGACGACGGGGGCGGCGATGAACCGTTTTCGGGCCAGCTGCGTGAGGTAAGTGGGCTGGGCCACTTTGGTTCCCCCCCCCTGCGCAGGTAAAATCCTTTTTTCTTTTTCTGTTTTCTTTTTTTTTGCTGAGAACAAAAATGGAAGAAAAGGATGGTTTTTAGGTTAGTAAAAATTTGGAAAAAAATATGGTTATTTTAATTTTTCAAATAGCAACTAAAAACTAACGTTGATTTCCAAAAGTTTTCAAGTTTATTTGCTGTTTGTTAATTAAACCAAATTTGAATGAATTTTTAATATTAAGTAAACATTATGAAAAGAAACCATTTTAATAGGGTGAACCCTATGGTTTAAAGTGATTAAAGTAGTTGATTGGTTTAGATAATATTCATAATTCAAAGTGGTTCTGTTTGATGCATTTGGTTTGAATTTTAAATGTGATTTGGAATTTAATTGTTTGATTAAAACCATCAATTTAATAAGTGAGCATTATGGAATAAAAAGAAAACAATTTGGTTGTTGTTATTTGTAATAACATTTTGGAAACTGTAACATCACAAGGATGAAACAAAAGGTTTGAATTTTTGGTTTGAATTTCAAATAGAAAACAAAGGAAACAAAGGAAAACAAGCAAAACAAATGCAATGAACATGATGCCATGATGCAAAACATAAAATAACAGAGAGCAAACATTCTAATGGCTATTTTTCAGACTTGGGATGTTACATCATGGCTCCAAGCCAGGACTCAGAATCAGATCCCACCATCGCTTCCGAATAAGTTGCCGGCTCATTACTGTCTAACAGTAAAACATCTCGAGCACTCTGTAATCTGGCAGATCTCCGTGGTTCAGGTGCTATTACCGGTGTAGGTACCACGACCGTCTCAGCCTCCAAGGCGTTCTCCGACTCGCCCCTAGCCGGTTCCTCTCGAATTTCTTCGAGTTGCACTGTGCTCCCACTGACTTCCCGACTGAGAAACTCTTTCTCAAGAAAGACACCATTCCGAGCGACAAACACTTTGCCCTCTTCCCGGTTGTAGAAGTAGTACCCCAAGGTTTCCCTCGGATACCCCACGAAAATACACTTATCCGACTTGGGCGTGAGCTTGTCCGACTGAAGTCGCTTGACAAATGCTTCACAACCCCAAATCTTAAGAAAAGACAAACTTGGCTTTTTACCAGTCCACATCTCATGTGGTGTCTTCTCTACTGACTTTGATGGTACTCTGTTTAGTGTGAAAGCTGCAGTTTCTAGACAATAACCCCAAAATGATAAAGGTAGATCTGTCCGACTCATCATTGATCGTACCATGTCCAACAAGATCAGATTTCTCCGTTCCGATACACCGTTTCTCTGCGGTGTACCCGGCGGAGTGAGTTGAGGAACTATTCCACAACTCTTTAGATGGTCATCAAACTCATGGCTCATGTACTCGCCTCCACGGTCCGACCGTAGAAACTTTATTTTCTTGCCGAGCTGATTTTGTACTTCATTCTGGAATTCCTTGAACTTTTCAAAGGCTTCCGACTTGTGTTTCATTAAATAGATATATTCATACCTACTTAAATCATCAGTGAAGGTAATGAAGTACTCATAACCACCTCTGGCTGTCGTGCTCATTGGTCCACATACATCACTATGTATTAGTTCCAACAAGTCGGACGCCCTTTCACAACTCCTTGCAAAAGGTGTCTTGGTCATCTTGCCTAGTAGGCATGATTCGCATGTCTCGAATGACTCTAAGTCAAACGAAGTTAGAAGTCCATCATCATGGAGCTTCTTCATGCGCTTCCAACTTATATGACCAAGCCGACAGTGCCAAAAGTAAGTCATATTCAGATCATTTGGTTTCGACCTTTTAACATTTATGTTATAGACCGATTCACTATCAAGATTTAAAATAAATAACCCGTTCTGAACGGGTGCAAAGCCATGAAACATATCTTTCAAATATAAAGAACAACCATTATTCTTAATATTCGACTCATAACCTTGTCTCATCAAACATGAGGCGGAAATAATGTTTCGACTAAGCGCTGGAACATAATAACAATTATTTAGTTCCAAAATAAATCCTGAAGGTAAATGAAGTTGCATCGTGCCGACTTCCAACGCAGCGACTCTCGCCTTGTTGCCGACCCGAATATCAACCTCTCCTCTTGCCACGCTCCTAGTTCTTACCAGTCCCTGCAACGAGTTGCATATGTGAATAACTGATCCGGTATCATATGCCCAAGAACTATTAGGCGCATCAGCAAGATAAATGTCTATAACATTGCACACAAGTGTACCTGAGTCGGAAGTCATACCTCCACTCTTGGCCTTGTCAGCCAAATACTTGGTGCAGTTCCTCTTCCAGTGGCCATCCTGCTTGCAATAGAAGCAATTGGCTCCGGCTGTAGGAGAAGGCTTAGTCTTTGAGGAAGCGCTCTGGACAGGGCCATGGGCGTTGCCTCCTGACTTATCCTTCTTCTTCTTAGTCCAAGAACTCTTCTTGAACTTAGCCTTATTCTGCACCATCAACACTTGACTGGCGCCTTTCTTGAGATCAGCCTCTGCCGTTTTGAGCATCCCATGTAATTCAGTGATCTTCTTATCCATACCATGCATGTGGTAGTTCGAAATGAACGGACCATAAGCACAAGGAAGAGAGTTCAGAATTATATCAGTAGCGAACTCTTCGTTAATGGGGAAGCCCAGCCGATCCAGAGACTGTATGTAACCAACCATCTTGACTACATGCGGACTCAGTGGATCACCGTCTTTCAGCTTACAGCCAAGCAAAGCTTGAGAGACTTGATACCTCTCCGTCTTTGCTTGAGCCTGGAACATACTTTTGAGGCTTTCGATCATATCGTAGGCCTCAACATTCTCGAACTGCTGCTGCAAGTCCGGTTCCATGTGTGCAAGCATAAGACAGCTAATCTCCGTAGACTCATCTCTAGTCTTACGGTAGGCATTCGTGACTGCGACAGTCGCATCGTCATCCGGCTCTTCTGGAAGTGGAGTTTCTAGAACATGTTCTTTCTTGTCATGTTTGAGGACTATCCTCAAATTACGATACCAGTTGGTGAAATTAGTTCCATTAAGCTTATCTTTCTCTAGGATTGACCTCAACGCAAACGTGGACAACTGAGGAAGGTTGCTAGGTGCCATTGATCTACAACAGAAAATACGCAAAAACACTTAAGACATGTATTCATAAAAGAGCAGGCATATTAAACGCTTTAATATTTATGCTCCCACTAGAACCAACATCCCTCCGATGGTTGCTAAGTGATTCAGGACCCTAAATAAGCAAGCCGACTAGTGAGCTTTAGCATCACCGCTAGCCGTCAAGTGATCTAGGTAGGCAACACCTTGCCAATCGTATCTCTATACGACTCCTGTTAGTTGGGTGACATCACATGCCCCGGCTCCCAACCTACCTCGCCCCGAGCCCCACAACCGTTGTGATGGACTCGTCTAGATTACCAAGTGCTTCTGCTTGTAAGAGTCTGACTCAAACCCACCTAACCGGAAAGAATTGGTAGCACCTCAATTTTATGAGCCCACTACCAAGAATGTCCGACTTGTGATGGTGCAGCACTGGCGGGGCGACCGACTAGACCTTCTTTGAGGGATTAAAGAATCTACCAACTATCTACATAGAGGTAAATAGAGACATAACAATAACACAAATAAAGCAATTATAATGTGAAATGGTATGGCTCTTTTCATGGTGATCTCCATCTCCACGAAGCTTGTAAGTCGACTCGTGCCAACTCTTGTCACGTGCCATCTTACTCCATGTAGCCGACTTGTACATCGACTTGCATGCCACCGGGTTCTCCAACAAGCTACACTAGCTAGTAAATCAAAATTTACATAGAGAATCCGACACGCAGACCGGTATACAATAAAATGACAGCACCTAGGCTCCAGCCGGCTGACAAAAAACATGATACGCAGATCATGTATGGATTACATACATCACATGCACATAAGCCATACCATTCACAACTTCCTGCAAAAACAAGTTATGCATAGATACGATATCTACCGGCGTTGTGAACTCGCAACGACATCTAACGATTTCGGAAAACACAGATCTCATCTGCATTCCGATCATGGATTTCTTCATCGGATAAAACGATTTTACCCGAATCTTGATCCGTATTCCGATTCGACCAAACTCTTTGATCTTCGATCACCGCAACTGGATTTATGTGTCACGGTATACCCCGATGGCGGAAACCGACCGGTAGGGGTAAGTTGTTCCACGACCTTAGCAGTATGATCACGGAAGCCAGATCATCCATTAACCCCGAGTACAGTTGATCCAATCAACCTTGTACAAAACCGATCTATCTCATAGAACGACCACCAAAACAGCAATTAGATCACATCTAACGCTAACTACATATCACATATGTACGGATCTCGGGCCTAATACCAGAAGCTACCGCTCTGATACCACTATTGGGTCGCGTAGAGATAAACGAAAACTTTTCCTACGCAAAGCTCCCAAGATCTAGCCGAGGTAGAAGGCCACGAGTATTACCACTAGACGCGCAGGTGCGGATTATCGGTGCAGCGCGTCGGGGCAGTGCAGTCCCACGATCCGGTCCGGCCGATCCAATCCCTCGAACGTCGAAGTGCTGAACGTACATCACCTCTGCCGGTATCCACACGTACGAGGAGGAGCTCCGATGGCAGACTGGCCCATTCCCTCTGTGAGTCCGACTCACACAATCAGTCCATTTCCGGTTTGGGTCCAACCCAACCAATATTTGCTCCCGCTCTTAAGTGTGCGACCCTGCAGGCTCATGGCGACTTGGACACGATTGGAGTCCAACTCCCAATCGATCAATCGGTAGCGGCTCCTAGCAGAACGTGCCGACTCCCAAGTACCATTGAGTCATGACGACATACCTTTCAATGTGATATTCATCTTAGTCCCTTTTGCCTCATGATATACCTTGTCGAACTATAGGCGATTTATCGTCATCCCTTTAATAGTTCAACTCTCTTCTCGATCCGTGATATGTGATTCACCTGACTAACTCTTAGTCAACAGACACAGTTAACACTTAACTGAGTTGCGCATGGCCATGCTTCCTGAATCATATCACTCGAGAGGGCCCAGAGAATATCTCTCCATTCGGAGGGGCAAAATCCCATCTTGATTATCCACGTCACGCAGCTTGCTTCTCATTCGACCCGAACTCTGCTTTTATAGTTGCCTTGTCACAGAACAACGTTTGACAGAACCTAAGTCGGTGATCCACAACTCGGATTGTGCGACAACCTCAGGTCTAAGGATTACATTGATTGAGACATGCAAATGATGACTTGATCGTTGCATCTCAATGTGGGTCAGTCCGACTTGCTAAACTCTTTAGCCAAGTCCGTGAACGTTGGAATGGCATCACCATGCCCATGACAAGTGGAACCGTGTCATCAGCCAACACTCACATTAGTCTAGGATGTGTGTCCAGCACAACCTTAACGACCAAGGACAATTAGTATGAACAACATGAATATATAGTTCCACAATCGAATCACATATTCAATGACATATATCAGATGTTCAAACCAAAGGACAACTTAATAACTTTATGAATACAGTGGAAATTACATCATACATGATTGCCTCTAGGGCATATTCCCAACAGTCTCCCACTTGCACTAGAGTCAATCATCCTGGCATCATATGGCTAGGCATCGAATGCCCATACCTCTCGTGTGTGCCTCATGCTTAGGCTGTGGTAGCGCCTTTGTCAACGGATCTGCAATATTTGCATCCGTGTGTACTTTGCATAACTTGATATCACCTTGTTCGACAAACTGGCGAATGAGGTGGTACCGCATGAGTATATGTTTGTTCTTCTGGTGTTGTCTAGGTTCCTTGGCTTGTGCGATAGCACCATTGTTGTCACAATATACGTCCAAAGGATTGGACGCGCCCTGAACCACACCAAGATCAATCAGGAGGTTCCTGATCCAAACAGCTTCCTTTGCCGCCTCTGAGGCAGCAATATACTCAGCCTCTGTTGTAGATGCAGACACCGTATCTTGCTTGGAACTCTTCCAGCTCACAGCTCCTCCGTTCATTACGAACACGTATCCCGATTGCAAACGAGAATCATCTGAGTCGGTGAGATAACTCGCATCCGTGTAACCCTTTACACTGAATTCCTCATCACCTCCATAAACCAGGAACATTTCCTTAGTATTTCTCAAATACTTAAGGATGTTTTTAACCGCTGCCCAGTGGGCTTCGCCAGGGTCAGCCTGGTATCTGCTCGTAACACTTAGAGCATAGGAAACATCTGGCCTAGTACAAATCATGGCATACATGATGGATCCAATTGCCGAAGCATACGGGATCACACTCATCCGACTTTGCTCATCAGTTGTCGAAGGACACTGAGTCTTGCTAAGTTTTATGCCATGGGACATCGGTAAGAATCCCTTCTTGGACTCTTCCATTTTGAACTTCTTCAAAACTTTGTCCAGATATGTACTCTGACTCAATCCAATGAGCCGCCTGGATCTATCTCTATAGATCCTGATTCCTAATATGTAAGTCGCCTCACCCAAATCCTTCATTGAGAAACTCCTTTCCAATGACTCTTTGGTTTCTTGCAACATCATGACATCATTTCCAATCAGTAATATGTCATCCACATATAAGATTAGAAAGTTTACTTTGCTTCCACTAAACTTCTTGTATAAACAAGAATCATGATCGCTCTTGATGAAGCCAAACGATTTGACTACCTCATCAAAGAGAATGTTCCAACTCCGAGATGCTTGCTTCAACCCATAAATGGATTTCTGAAGTTTGCATACCTTGTCAGCATTAGCTGGATCGACAAAACCTTCGGGCTGTATCATATACACGTCCTCAGTTAAATTTCCATTAAGGAAAGCCGTCTTGACATCCATCTGCCATATCTCATAGTCGAAATAGGCTGCTATAGCTAACATGATCCGAATTGATTTAAGCATCGCTACAGGCGAGAATGTCTCGTCGTAGTCAACTCCTTGAACCTGTCGGAACCCCTTCGCGACAAGTCGTGCTTTATAGACGGAAATATTTCCATCCATATCAATTTTCTTCTTAAAGACCCATTTGCACTCGACGGGTCTTGCACCATCAGGCAGATCAACCAAATTCCAAACTTGGTTTTCATCCATGGACTTTAACTCGGATCTCATGTGTCGCACCCTGACTTCTAGGGGATACTCATCGGGCCGAACTGGATAGCAGATGCTTGGATTATGGGGCCTATCTGCTCCCACATCCTCGCTCCCGAGTAGGCCAGCGCTTATGCGCGACAACACAAGCTCTGCTATTCCATCGTCGATGTAAACTATCCACTAGAGATCAAAGGTACTACTGTCGACGTACTTCATACCAATCACACATGGTACGTCAACAGCGTTAAACGGAATGATACCACAACATATCTCTAAGACACAAAAGATTGAAATAAGGTTGCAAATGGCCTTCACTAAGGCAGAGAATAGCAAATACAATCATCCAGAGGACACTTGTCCCAACATAGCATTCATTACATCACAGCGGAAGCAATCAACCGTCTGAGTACAGACAAAAAACCAAATAGGCTTAAGAAGCCGAGAAATAAGAGAAAGCGAAGCCCATCCACGTAGTCTTCGGATCCTGCCCGGGTCCGCTACCTACTCGTCTGCAGTCTCGTCGAACTCCATGAAGTAGCCATCCTGATGATCATCGTAGTCGTAGTCGTAGTCTGCGTAAACCACAGCCCCAACGGGGTCAGTACATTTAAGTACTGGCAAGCAAGACTCACACTTCACCAAAGAGTTACCCGTCAACACAAACACGGATGCTTGGGATCAACGGAAGAAGATAGGTGTTATAAAAGCTGCAGCGGGCTGCTCTAACCAACTACAGAGATACTACAAGTTCCGGCTAACAGATAGGAGATAAGATCGAGTATTGTAACCAACTGAAAGATAACTTCAATCAAACCCATCCTGGATCTCGCCCCTTATCCGAAGAAGCAATCCGAGGATAACTCACACAGTTGGATTACAGATGAATCAAGTTATTGTGTCAATAACCTATTACTAGTCCAGTTATTAATAATTGGGTGTAGGATGATTAATCATTATGTTCAAGTTGTCCAGAGTACTTGTTAGCCAGTACACGTAAGAATAACCCGCCAGATGGGAGATCACCCCACCAAGCGAGGTACTCAACACAACCCAACTGTTCTTCGCATCAAGCCCAAAGCACCTTGGGCACACGGCTAATCGAGCCCAGAAGAAAATGGACCCTCATAGCACTCTAAGAACGTGTCCCCCTATATGCCGACTACGAAAGTTCCACCCTGCGCTGGGCTCGCAAAAACATGCATGCGGCAAATAGAACACACGAACTAAATGAGGCAATTTGGACGAGATGCGATCGAGTCAAGTTGAGGGCGGCGCCCATACTCGCTTCCCACATGCGGTTAGTGCGCTTATCATGGATCAGTAGACAAGACTCTTTTCCTAATTAGGGGTCGACACTAGCAGGCCTCAAAACCACTCATGGGCCTCCTGCCGGTGCCTTATCATCAAGTTATTATTAACCATAGTATTAACAGGTTGATTGAGTTAACCCGAGCCCAAAGAACATAACTGAGTAAGGTAAAAGAAGTAACCGACAACAGACTCGAGCACAAGCAACCCTAAGCATGCTAGTAGGACTAAGGCAACAAGCAAGGGCTATAGGTGTGGAGGTGAGGTAATATCAGGGTTCAGGATGTCATGTGATGGGTTCGGAGAACAAGCAACGATACATAGGGCTAGCAGAAGTAGACAATGGATAGTATCTGTAACAAGTGTGGAAAGGAACTCGATGGTTCATGTGAGTGATAACTTGCCTGGAAGCTCAGCAGCCTGGTACTGGGCTAAGTCCTGGGTAGTGGTGTCGTAAAGCTCGTCGGTCTCAACGTCGTCGTCAAATCGAGAAGAAGCAAAAACAACAACGAAGGAAGACGGGCAATTAATACATGGCATAGGTGCACAAACATGGGATGATGCATGTCCATTTAATAGATGCGTCAAAGTAAACTACTTGACAAGATAACACAATTTAAATGAACCCATATGCAAGATGAATTGCATATGGATGCACTTGGTTAAGGTTGAAGCAATGATCTACAATTAATTAACATGGGCAAGTTGTTTAGCATGATGCATGCATGATGAAAACAAATAGGTAACAATATTAGATGCAATTGGAATGATAGTTAACAAGTTAAGAATTTATTTATTAAGTTTGGAAATTTTGGTTGCTTAATGATGTTACACAAATAGTTGTTGTTTTCATCAAGTTAAGTTGTGCAAAACAGAAGACAAAGTTAATATTTGAAAAGCTTACGTTTTTCTGGTTCGAAAACATATTTTACATGTTCAAGAATTATTTAATTTGAGCAAGTTATGAATTTAGCAATTTTAAATGAATTGAACAAGGTTTAAATTATTTAGGCAATTTTAATTATTCAAAACATGAAACAAAAATTATATTTGAAAAGATGGTTTGAAATGGTATGGAAAACATATTTTATTTGCATTATTTGGATTAAAGATGAATTAGTTATGGAATTTAGAAAATTGCATTTGAATTATTTGAATTTGAAATTTAAATGCATTTGGAAATTTCAAAACAGTACACAAATGGATTATTTGGATAGACAATTTAATTTAGAACAACAAACATATTTAGATTTTATTATTTGGAGTTATAGATTAAAAGTTATTAACAATTTAAGTTTTAGGCCTAATCTGCAATTTTAAAAGGGTTTGTTTTTGAAACAAAAACGTGCAGAAACATTTTGTTACAGCGCTACCAGCTAGCCACAGCCACTGCCAGTGGGCCACGGGCCAGCGTGGCGCTGTGCGTGCTTGCGTGGCCACCAGGGTCACTGACATGTGGGCCATGCCTGTCAGCCACGCGGGAAAAAAGGTTGGTTTTAATAGCATCCGCGAGGGATCGAACCTGCGACTGCGCGCAAACGAACGGTGCAGTGCTACCACTGCGGTGGATTCAGTTTCGTTGTCAGGTACAGCGACGCAGGGAGGATATACTTCAGTTTCGAGTTAACTGAATCCAAAACGCGCGCTGAAACTGAACTTCGCTGACAGAGAACAAATCGATGCTCGCCGGCGGGGAGTGGTGGCCGTGCTCGATGCTGCTGGATGCGTGCGTGTGCAGATGAGATGCGTGCGCAAGAAGTACAGAGAGGAGGAGGAGTAGATGGTGGCTCACCACCGTGCGTAGTCGAGCAGAGGCTCGGTGACGACAACTGACGGCGGCGACAGCAACGGCGTGGACGAGGACGGCGGCGCGTCTGTGGTGGCTCTCCGTGCTCCCTCCGGTGTGCAAACTGGAGAGGGTGAAGTGGTGGTGCGGTTCCAGTATCTAGGTGGGCGAGTGGAGCTGCGAGGCGGTGGCTGCCATGGCGGATTCAGGCGATGTTTCTCCGGTGAGGAAATTCAGAGAGGAAACTGCGAGGTGGGAGAAGCGATTGGCGGCGGAAACGAGGGGAACAGGAAGCCTAGGGATTAGGGTTGGTGTCTAGGGTTCCGTAGGGGTCTTATAGGGCACGGGCGTCGAGGTTGGCCGTCGGTGCGCGGTGGCTGCCGCCGTGGCACCGCTCAGATTGGCGCCGTACAGGGACATGACGACGGGGGCGGCGATGAACCGTTTTCGGGCCAGCTGCGCGAGGTAAGTGGGCTGGGCCACTTTGGTTCCCCCCCTGCGCAGGTAAAATCCTTTTTTCTTTTTCTGTTTTACTTTTTTTTTGCTGAGAACAAAAATGGAAGAAAAGGATGGTTTTTAGGTTAGTAAAAATTTGGAAAAAAATATGGTTAGTTTAGTTTTTCAAATAGCAACTAAAAACTAACGTTTATTTCCAAAAGTTTTCAAGTTTATTTGCTGTTTGTTAATTAAACCAAATTTGAATGAATTTTTTAATATTAAGTAAACATTATGAAAAGAAACCATTTTAATAGGGTGAACCCTATGGTTTAAAGTGATTAAAGTAGTTGATTGGTTTAGATAATATTCATAATTCAAAGTGGTTCTGTTTGATGCATTTGGTTTGAATTTTAAATGTGATTTGGAATTTAATTGTTTGATTAAAACCATCAATTTAATAAGTGAGCATTATGGAATAAAAAGAAAACAATTTGGTTGTTGTTATTTGTAATAACATTTTGGAAACTGTAACATCACAAGGATGAAACAAAAGGTTTGAATTTTTGGTTTGAATTTCAAATAGAAAACAAAGGAAACAAAGGAAAACAAGCAAAACAAATGCAATGAACATGATGCCATGATGCAAAACATAAAATAACAGAGAGCAAACATTCTAATGGCTATTTTTCAGACTTGGGATGTTACATCATGGCTCCAAGCCAGGACTCAGAATCAGATCCCACCATCGCTTCCGAATAAGTTGCCGGCTCATTACTGTCTAACAGTAAAACATCTCGAGCACTCTGTAATCTGGCAGATCTCCGTGGTTCAGGTGCTATTACCGGTGTAGGTACCACGACCGTCTCAGCCTCCAAGGCGTTCGCCGACTCGCCCCTAGCCGGTTCCTCTCGAATTTCTTCGAGTTGCACTGTGCTCCCACTGACTTCCCGACTGAGAAACTCTTTCTCAAGAAAGACACCATTCCGAGCGACAAACACTTTGCCCTCTTCCCGGTTGTAGAAGTAGTACCCCAAGGTTTCCCTCGGATACCCCACGAAAATACACTTATCCGACTTGGGCGTGAGCTTGTCCGACTGAAGTCGCTTGACAAATGCTTCACAACCCCAAATCTTAAGAAAAGACAAACTTGGCTTTTTACCAGTCCACATCTCATGTGGTGTCTTCTCTACTGACTTTGATGGTACTCTGTTTAGTGTGAAAGCTGCAGTTTCTAGACAATAACCCCAAAATGATAAAGGTAGATCTGTCCGACTCATCATTGATCGTACCATGTCCAACAAGGTCCGATTTCTCCGTTCCGATACACCGTTTCTCTGTGGTGTACCCGGCGGAGTGAGTTGAGGAACTATTCCACAACTCTTTAGATGGTCATCAAACTCATGGCTCATGTACTCGCCTCCACGGTCCGACCGTAGAAACTTTATTTTCTTGCCGAGCTGATTTTGTACTTCATTCTGGAATTCCTTGAACTTTTCAAAGGCTTCCGACTTGTGTTTCATTAAATAGATATATCCATACCTACTTAAATCATCAGTGAAGGTAATGAAGTACTCATAACCACCTCTGGCTGTCGTGCTCATTGGTCCACATACATCACTATGTATTAGTTCCAACAAGTCGGACGCCCTTTCACAACTCCTTGCAAAAGGTGTCTTGGTCATCTTGCCTAGTAGGCATGATTCGCATGTCTCGAATGACTCTAAGTCAAACGAAGTTAGAAGTCCATCATCATGGAGCTTCTTCATGCGCTTCCAACTTATATGACCAAGCCGACAGTGCCAAAAGTAAGTCATATTCAGATCATTTGGTTTCGACCTTTTAACATTTATGTTATAGACCGATTCACTATCAAGATTTAAAATAAATAACCCGTTCTGAACGGGTGCAAAGCCATGAAACATATCTTTCAAATATAAAGAACAACCATTATTCTTAATATTCGACTCATAACCTTGTCTCATCAAACATGAGGCGGAAATAATGTTTCGACTAAGCGCTGGAACATAATAACAATTATTTAGTTCCAAAATAAATCCTGAAGGTAAATGAAGTTGCATCGTGCCGACTTCCAACGCAGCGACTCTCGCCTTGTTGCCGACCCGAATATCAACCTCTCCTCTTGCCACACTCCTAGTTCTTACCAGTCCCTGCAACGAGTTGCATATGTGAATAACTGATCCGGTATCATATACCCAAGAACTATTAGGCGCATCAGCAAGATAAATGTCTATAACATTGCACACAAGTGTACCTGAGTCGGAAGTCATACCTCCACTCTTGGCCTTGTCAGCCAAATACTTGGTGCAGTTCCTCTTCCAGTGGCCATCCTGCTTGCAATAGAAGCAATTGGCTCCGGCTGTAGGAGAAGGCTTAGTCTTTGAGGAAGCGCTCTGGACAGGGCCATGGGCGTTGCCTCCTGACTTATCCTTCTTCTTCTTAGTCCAAGAACTCTTCTTGAACTTAGCCTTATTCTGCACCATCAACACTTGACTGGCGCCTTTCTTGAGATCAGCCTCTGCCGTTTTGAGCATCCCATGTAATTCAGTGATCTTCTTATCCATACCATGCATGTGGTAGTTCGAAATGAACGGACCATAAGCACTAGGAAGAGAGTTCAGAATTATATCAGTAGCGAACTCTTCGTTAATGGGGAAGCCCAGCCGATCCAGAGACTGTATGTAACCAACCATCTTGATTACATGCGGACTCAGTGGATCACCGTCTTTCAGCTTACAGCCAAGCAAAGCTTGAGAGACTTGATACCTCTCCGTCTTTGCTTGAGCCTGGAACATACTTTTGAGGCTTTCGATCATATCGTAGGCCTCAACATTCTCGAACTGCTGCTGCAAGTCCGGTTCCATGTGTGCAAGCATAAGATAGCTAATCTCCGTAGACTCATCTCTAGTCTTACGGTAGGCATTCATGACTGCGACAGTCGCATCGTCATCCGGCTCTTCTGGAAGTGGAGTTTCTAGAACATGTTCTTTCTTGTCATGTTTGAGGACTATCCTCAAATTACGATACCAGTTGGTGAAATTAGTTCCATTAAGCTTATATTTCTCTAGGATTGACCTCAACGCAAACGTGGACAACTGAGGAAGGTTGCTAGGTGCCATTGATCTACAACAGAAAATACGCAAAAACACTTAAGACATGTATTCATAAAAGAGCAGGCATATTAAACGCTTTAATATTTATGCTCCCACTAGAACCAACATCCCTCCGATGGTTGCTAAGTGATTCAGGACCCTAAATAAGCAAGCCGACTAGTGAGCTTTAGCATCACCGCTAGCCGTCAAGTGATCTAGGTAGGCAACACCTTGCCAATCGTATCTCTATACGACTCCTGTTAGTTGGGTGACATCACATGCCCCGGCTCCCAACCTACCTCGCCCCGAGCCCCACAACCGTTGTGATGGACTCGTCTAGATTACCAAGTGCTTCTGCTTGTAAGAGTCTGACTCAAACCCACCTAACCGGAAAGAATTGGTAGCACCTCAATTTTATGAGCCCACTACCAAGAATGTCCGACTTGTGATGGTGCAGCACTGGCGGGGCGACCGACTAGACCTTCTTTGAGGGATTAAAGAATCTACCAACTATCTACATAGAGGTAAATAGAGACATAACAATAACACAAATAAAGCAATTATAATGTGAAATGGTATGGCTCTTTTCATGGTGATCTCCATCTCCACGAAGCTTGTAAGTCGACTCGTGCCAACTCTTGTCACGTGCCATCTTACTCCATGTAGCCGACTTGTACATCGACTTGCATGCCACCGGGTTCTCCAACAAGCTACACTAGCTAGTAAATCAAAATTTACATAGAGAATCCGACACGCAGGCCGGTATACAATAAAATGACAGCACCTAGGCTCCAGCCGGCTGACAAAAAACATGATACGCAGATCATGTATGGATTACATACATCACATGCACATAAGCCATACCATTCACAACTTCCTGCAAAAACAAGTTATGCATAGATACGATATCTACCGGCGTTGTGAACTCGCAACGACATCTAACGATTTCGGAAAACGCAGATCTCATCTGCATTCCGATCATGGATTTCTTCATCGGATAAAACGATTTTACCCGAATCTGATCCGTATTCCGATTCGACCAAACTCTTTGATCTTCAATCACCGCAACTGGATTTATGTGTCACGGTATACCCCGATGGCGGAAACCGACCGGTAGGGGTAAGTTGTTCCACGACCTTAGCAGTATGATCACGGAAGCCAGATCATCCATTAACCCCGAGTACGATTGATCCAATCAACCTTGTACAAAACCGATCTATCTCATAGAACGACCACCAAAACAGCAATTAGATCACATCTAACGCTAACTACATATCACATATGTACGGATCTCGGGCCTAATACCAGAAGCTACCGCTCTGATACCACTGTTGGGTCGCGTAGAGATAAACGAAAACTTTTCCTACGCAAAGCTCCCAAGATCTAGCCGAGGTAGAAGGCCACGAGTATTACCACTAGACGCGCAGGTGCGGATTATCGGTGCAGCGCGTCGGGGCAGTGCAGTCCCACGATCCGGTCCGGCCGATCCAATCCCTCGAACGTCGAAGTGCTGAACGTACAGCACCTCTGCCGGTATTCACACGTACGAGGAGGAGCTCCGACGGCAGACTGCTAGGTCTGGTGCGACGGCTGGACTGAGTGGGCTAGGGTTCCCAACGCATGAGGGGGGGAGTAACGTACCCGCTGGGCAACCTGCGCCCCTCTTTATATAGCGTATGGTAATGGGCTTCACAACACTTGTGGCCCATTCCCTCTGTGAGTCCGACTCACACAATCAGTCCATTTCCGATTTGGGTCCAACCCAACCAATATTTGCTCCCGCTCTTAAGTGTGCGACCCTGCAGGCTCATGGCGACTTGGACACGATTGGAGTCCAACTCCCAATCGATCAATCGGTAGCGGCTCCTAGCAGAACGTGCCGACTCCCAAGTACCATTGAGTCATGACGACATACCTTTCAATGTGATATTCATCATAGTCCCTTTTGCCTCATGATATACCTTGTCGAACTATAGGCGATTTATCGTCATCCCTTTAATAGTTCAACTCTCTTCTCGATCCGTGATATGTGATTCACCTGACTAACTCTTAGTCAACAGACACAGTTAACACTTAACTGAGTTGCGCATGGCCATGCTTCCTGAATCATATCACTCGAGAGGGCCCAGAGAATATCTCTCCATTCGGAGGGGCAAAATCCCATCTTGATTATCCACATCACGCAGCTTGCTTCTCATTCGACCCGAACTCTGCTTTTATAGTTGCCTTGTCACAGAACAACGTTTGACAGAACCTAAGTCGGTGATCCACAACTCGGATTGTGCGACAACCTCAGGTCTAAGGATTACATTGATTGAGACATGCAAATGATGACTTGATCGTTGCATCTCAATGTGGGTCAGTCCGACTTGCTAAACTCTTTAGCCAAGTCCGTGAACGTTGGAATGGCATCACCATGCCCATGACAAGTGGAACCGTGTCATCAGCCAAAACTCACATTAGTCTAGGATGTGTGTCCAGCACAACCTTAACGACCAAGGACAATTAGTATGAACAACATGAATATATAGTTCCACAATCGAATCACATATTCAATGACATATATCAGATGTTCAAACCAAAGGACAACTTAATAACTTTATGAATACAGTGGGAATTACATCATACATGATTGCCTCTAGGGCATATTCCCAACACCATCTCTTTCAAAAGAAGAATAAGAAGAATCAAGACTGCTGAATCAATATTTCTCGGACAAAGTATATTTGGCGAAAGACGGAGAATCAGAGTTTTAATCCTTCTTGGGGGCTACTGTCGGATATATACCAAATAGGGGTATAGTAGATGGTAGACAAAGTGCCGGATTACCAGGGTGGCCTAAGTGGTAGTGGGCTTAGGTCCATTGGGCGGCCCAGTAATCCGACGCACAGAAGCCGGATTCTAGAAGAACCCGGATCACGGCCCATGTGATCTGGCTTGGAGGAGAAGACGGATTCCTTGCTTTCCAAGTTACAAGTTACCGTAGTCTTCTAGGTTTCCTATTCTGTAAGCCCTAATCCGGCTATTATATAAAGCCGGACGGGAGATAGATTAGATAAGAAACGAATAACAGAGAAGCTCTACGCCAACTCGCCGAGAAGCTCATCCTCGTCGAGTAGCTTAGATCTAAACCCTCACATTGTAACCCTGTTTACAGGCTTTAGTCCTGATTAGTGAGAAGTGCAGGAGTAGGCACGTCGTACTGTCGCGACGTACCGAACCTGGGTAAATCCTGTGTTCATTGTTCACTACGCGATCCCGTTACCCCACGTCTCTACCGTAGTCTCATGGCACCCCCGTCTATGAAAACTACTACGATGTCTCGACAGATGACTACAACTTATTCCACTGATTACTTCCTATGGTCCTTCTACATCTTTGTTTTTGACTTCTACAGGGTGACTCTATAAGTTAACTTATCGAACTTCTACATATTTCTTTCTAGGATATAACTACTCATGTTATTTTCTTGGCATAACTTGTGGTATCTCATCATGTGTTGATGTAGTAGCTCACCAACTCCAAACAAGATGTGGAATGTGGTCCATTCCCTTCAGTGTCTTCATTGTCATCTTCCTTCTTGACTTTCTAGGCTTCCAGAGCTTTGATGGTTGCTCCAATCAGCTGAGATTTCAGTCAGCTCTCATACTAATACTATACCCTCTAGACCTGTAACATCAAGGTAGAACTCATTGTTTGCACATGCATTTGCAGAACAAGTTCAATCTTCATGTACAGATCTAGTCAATCAAAGATCCAAATAAGATCCAATAAATCCCAAATACAGTTATCACTCATGCATCAAAAGCATGTGAAATAGAAGTACTTAGAGTAAAACATCTCAAGTACCAAGGCTCTTAAATGCTATACACTACAAGTAGGTATATAGTACCTTGTAATCCTAGTCTACACAACCACTCTTTGCCCAGGTAATTACTCCAATTGCATGCCTTAGTGCAATGGAATAAACCAAGACAAAATGATCCTATAGTAGTTGTTGTCTAAGTTGGTTCCATATAGAACTAAGTATTATGTATTTGAATTACTTCGCCTTGATTATCATAAGCTTCTCATGGTATCTATTGATCCTTCATGGTGTTGATCACATCGTAGAAGTAGTAATGTATCTTCCATCAATGCTTATGCCTTCTCCTAGTTCTATGTTATAATATACTATAATTTTAATCACCTCTAGACTTGATAACTAAGGATATGGTATATACCCCATAGTTACCATGGTTTAATGACTCTCATGATTCTTAAACATACATTTTTTATGCTTCCTATGCTTACTCTCTACCAAGTTCAACTCCATCCTATGCATTCATAGAATGGGGTAATCGTCATTGTGTCTTAATCATCTTTGACTATCTCCAAACTTCGTTTCTCAATAAAAATGATACATGCTAGACTTCTAATTATTCCTACCTAGGTATAAAGAAAATATATAAGTAGATTTACTCAGATTGAGTAAGAACATTCTATACAAATATGCCTGTATCATTCTCAAGTGAATGACCATCATAGTTGTAGGAAGTGTGGTTTAGATAAGATGGCTTCCTATAGTCTTTACCAACCTACAGATATCCTAAAAGGTTTTAAACCTAAGGTCGCTTCGCTCTGATACCATCAGTGGTGACCCAGCACACCACTGCATGTGTAGTGCGCAAGTTTGTGACATAATACTCACAGAAAGACTTATCCGTGAATATTACATCTCTCAGAGTGGTACAACAGAAACACAACGGGTCCAAGCAAAGCTATAAGATACAAACTTCATTACAAAATCTTGAGAATCTCCTTGATGAATCAAGAAGATCTCCTGCAAATGAAACATTAGAAGAAGCAATCCAAAGCTCCAAGCCAGAGAAGAACTCTAGCTCAGAACTAATCCACTACGGTGATGTCAGCCCTAATCTATGGCTTATAACTGCTAAGTCCAAGAATGGTCTCCACCTACACCTTGATAGCTTCTCCTCCACCGGCGTTGTTGATGACGATGCTTTACCGACTAAGTAGTAGATCACTCCACCTAGCTTCATGAGGTAGAGATGGCTTCACGATGACTACTTCCAAAGGCTTCAACTCTAAGCAGGGGGTCAAACGGGAACGAATGAGTAACGAGCTTTACTTAGCAAGTTCATGATATATAGTGGGTAGTTTGACGCACTAACTACAGCTTTAGACTCGAAAGAGTCATAAGATAATGCAAGGTTTTTTAAAACTTTCTTCAAGAGGTTGCTTTTAATTCTGAAAACTATGCCCACCAGATCTTCACACGATTAGAACTTCATGGAGCCTTTCCTGCGGCGTTCGCAGCTCCTTCCCGGAACAGGGGGTAACATGCCACATCCTTTTACACTCTGCAGAGGTGTGTTACTTTACCCATGGACGATCAATACCATGTTGCACAACCACGTGTACATTCATGTCCACTCCCACTCAGGTGTGGGGCCCGGTTGTTGGTCCAAGCCAAACGGTGCTTCTCCGCAGAACGCATGCCCACCAATTTCCGCCAGCAGGTTGAACGCCTGATTCCACCCCTCAAGATGGATATCTACGCGCCCTTGGCAGACCATCATAGATCCGCAGAGTCCGTGGAAATTAAGGGATCCCACCCATGTGCATGTAATCTCGCAAGACCTACAGCGTACGTCTCTGGCAGCCCGTTGACATGCGAATGAGAAAAGATCACAGCTGACTTACTCCTCCCATAGAAGACCCATGGTTAACGCAAATTTACGTCGCAAGAATCCTGACGGCAGTTGTTATTAATTCCTAGGTAATACGTTCCCATGCAGATGGAACCTTCCTTTGACCTATTCATCTTACCATGGTCCCATCCGCCCACCAAACAGAACACTACCACTCGGGTAGTCATTTAATTAGTCATATTATTATAAAAATAGGATCATGCATTCTTTTGAGAGTAGGTGATAATACGATAGGGTTTTTGCAAATAGTTTGTTATGAGATACTGCAAAGGATATGAGCAAGTGATGAACTTTCCTGAGATTGAAATAACCATAATAAACAATGTCTTTGGGGTTTGAGGGTCGCGTAGAGAAATTCCGAGATCTGAAAGACAGCAAAGTAGTCCAGTAAGGACTACAGAAAACACTGGCAAGATGATACATGCATAGTAGTAATATGCATCGTAGAATACCCTGGAAAATACCCCCAGCTTACAAGTGTAAGCCACGTTTGATATGATGAGTTAATCACAAAGTTTTTAGGTGAGTTGTTTTATTACCTTTGGTGATGTTGTTATTGCTTCTTTTAGACTTACATGTGTTTCAATTTTACTTAGCAAAAAATTATTATCATGTTTAAGTAGAACTGTTATTACTTGGTTGGGTAATAAGACAATGACACATGGAAATCAACTATTGAAAAGATAACGGTCACATTTTATTTTATATTCAAAAGGGTAGCGCTTATGACAAAGAGTTTAATTGAAAATGATGAACCAACAGAACCACTCTATCATCACATAACTTTCTAGTGACTTGTGATGATGGGTTTAGTAGGTGTGAAAACATAAGGGTTTTATTAATAGGGAAAATAATGTTGTGGCAATTATTTCTGCTTATAATGGAATATTATAGAATTCCATTATACCATAAGAAATAAGTTTATAAATTAAATAAAATGTTTCATGTTTGACATATTTGAGTTGTAAATGCTTTTCTCTTTAATTTGGTATATTATTTGTAGTTTTCGAAAAAGATTTGAATTAGTTATTAAATTATTAATTTTAAATGAATTAAATGACCAGTCAAAATATTGCACACATAAAAACTTAGTCAAATGACTATGAAAACATCATAGATGATTTTCATTTTTCATTTGGATTATTTTGGTATATAACTTGTATTTTTATGATTTTATGAATTTATTTATTATTTTTCTCAATTTTAAATGATTATTTTAATTAAAGAAAATGTTTAATTTTAAACTTTATAAATCATTTTTGAAAAGTTTATAAACATTTAGTTTATATTTTTATGATTAACTAGCAGGGTGGCCCTCGCAAATGCGAGGGCATCATATTTTGTGTGTCAAAAGTTAATTCTCAGTTAAATACATAACTTTATGGATGTTCACATTATGTTTGTGTTGTAATCTCTTGATATTTGAACATTAGCAAATGTGTTGAGCATATGTCCCTTTGGACCGGACTCTTAACCAACATTAAATATACAATACAATTTTTTCTTTCAATATGGTCAGAACAACAAAGATTTCAGCTTTCTCCTTTCAATGTGGAACATTTAAACTCTTAAGAATGACAACGGGTCAATGTTCCACCATCACCGACATGCCATATCACCTCGATCAGCTGCTAAGGTGTTGGAAGGTAGGGCAACGCTAGATAACCACTCGTGTGTCGTTTAGGTGACCATGCATTGTCACATACTTAATCGAGACAATTCAAACGATGATGAACGTTTCATCCATCTATACAATGTGTGGATCGTCTGCCTTTTCAAAATTTTGTTTTCTCTTCGCCAGTGCATGGATGGAGCAATAATTTAGCAGCCTCTCTTTTGTGAAGCTTCTCCCCATAAAAGTTGTGACCAACGACCTCAATTTTGGTCACACCCATTGACTCGTTTGTGTCTTTGGAGGTTAATCTACTGTTTATATGTTTTCTTTTATAAAACTTTATCGCCAAAAACATGGGATACCGTCGAAAAAATTACGTGAAAGATTGTGAAGATGAAAGGAAGACTCTAGAGATGGAAGAATGTCATATTTTTTTTGAAGGGTCCATCGCTTTCGGTACTGGTAGCGCCAGCTAGGTGAGCTTTTGTGGCATGCGCTCTCCCTCCTAATCTGCGACGGTGCCGGATCATGGTTGAATTTTTTTTGTGTTGTGTTGTAAGTTTTTTGTTGCTTATCTTTAGAATTTTTTCCGAATATCATTGAAAAATGTGAAGTTTTTAAAACCGATTGAAGCTTTTCATTGTCTTCCCGGCTCTTGTCTAAGATTTGATTATAAAATATTGGAAACCAACCTTGTAAATATAAATTTGTACTTTAAGGTGTGGAACCTTGGGTGACTACCTTCTAAGGGAGCTCTTAAACTTCTCGAAGCTTATCCTTCCGTCCTTTGAATATCCCCCTTATATTTTAGATCTCAGTTATAAGATTTTAGAAGGTTATTTGTTTTTTGAAAGGTAGAGTACATATTTTAAATTATTATTCTTGATTTATTGGAAACTCTTAAAAAATTTGGAGGTCAACCTGAATTTTGGGATTCCATCTATGTTTCAAAAGTGACTTCAAACAACCTAAATCAACAGCTGTCAATTAACCATGGGAAGTTTTTTGGCTGGTGACCTCAAGGCTCCCTAGGCCGTTAAGTCTAGCTTTGTCTGGCATTGCCAACACCAACAATTACTCTAGACGTAAGTACGCCCCGCCTTTGGTTATTATTAACTTATCAACATTGCTTGCGTCTTTATTCTGAGAAACGAATTTTGGAGTATCTATGTAAGGGTTACTTATGGATGGGATTAGCACACGTGTGTGTTGTTATTGGGTAGAGGATAATTTTTTGTTCACTGAAAATAGTTAATGTACGTAAATGTCCACACAACACACTAAAGTATCGATCGCTTATTTCAACACAGAGACCGAAATGCACAACGATTGTGATACGTTGTTAGCTAGCTGCTGTCATACGTGAGTAAACTGTAGTAGTTCATCTCCGGAAAGAATTGCATCTTTGGTGACTTTGGTTCGCATGCTTGCTTCTCTAATACATATGGACCTCTAGGGCCCACATAACAAATAATCCATGTGGCGTGGTCAAAACATATAAGTGCATTCATCATAGTAAACTTTCAAACTTTTTATCTCTTAAAGGAAAATGAGGCGGTAAATAGTTTAAATTTTCAATCTTGACTGTTTCTCCTTACTTCATCCTCTGAATCATCACCGTAACTATTTGAATTCTTATATATTTTAGATAACATCGGCATCTTAATAGAAGTATTTCCACATCCTTAAGATATGCTAACACGGTCCTAAGTAGGATTTTTTTTTTTGAAAAGGGAAATCCCAGCCTCTGCATCTGGGTGATGCACACGGCTTTTATTTAAAACATAATCATCCAAGCATCAAATTACATCCAGAAGCACTGACTCAAGAGTCTCAATAGCTCCTATACAGCAAACTACCGGTGTAAAAAATAGAATAGAAGGAGCAGCGGCCTAACAAATCAAGCACCCTACTCCAGCAGCTATCCACTAAGAAGAGCAGATACGGGTGTTATGCAACCAGCCACCCTTGTTGTAGATAGCCTGAATGACCGCCATCATTCGAGAGCAGCCACCATCCAAACGCACACGTTGATCCTCTGGTATAAGGTGAGACCAGAGATGTATCCAATAAGTTGCTTGATGAACCACCTGCAAAAAAATCCCAGCTCTCTCATTGTTAAAGATCACTCCATTTCTATGATTCCAAACAGCCCAAAGTAAAGCACATACTCCTATACGTATAAGTGCTTTGGTAGATTTGTCGACCCCATATAACCAATTACCAAACAAATTAGTAACTGATAGCGGGGGTGAAATGCTAAACGTGAAATGCACAAGCCTCCAAATTTTTTTAACAAATTCACAAGAAACAAACAAGTGTTCCACCGTTTCTGGATCTCCACAAAAAACGCAATTTTGAGAAACAACACAATTTCTCTTGATCAAATTATCTTTTGTCAACAGTTCTTTCCTAGAGAGAAACCACATAAAGACTTTTATTTTGAGTGGCACCTTAATTTTCCATAAGTATTTCTTCAGAAATCTAGCATCCTCATTCATCAAATCGGCGTAGTAGGAACTAACAGAAAAAACACCAGAAGTAGTGTGTGTCCAAATACACTTGTCATGACTGTCCACTAAAGACACATCCATAAGTCTTTCAATGAGATGCAACCATCTCTCCCATTTGTCCCCAGTAATAACACGTCGAAACTGTATATTAAGTGGTAAATGGCCTAAAACATCCGAAACTAACACATTCTTATAGCTCACAATTGAGTATAAGGAAGGATATTGGGCTGCCAAGGATGAATTCCCTAGCCAACGATCTTCCCAGAATCTAATGCTCTCACCATTACCTACGGTGAACTTAACTCGTTTGAAAAATTCATCCTTCACCCTCATGATACCTTTCCAAAAAGGCGAGTCTGTTGGTTTAATCTCTATTTCGGCAAGAGTCTTAGTGCCTAAATATTTGTTAGTCAACAGTTCATGCCACACCCCCTCTTCAGTTAATAGTTTATATAACCATTTACTTAAAAGACAGTGATTTTTAATCTCTAACACCTCAATACCCAAACCCCCTTGGTCTTTAGGACGACAAACAATATTCCATTTCGTCAACCTATATTTCTTCTTAACATTATCACTCTGCCAGAAGAAACGAGACCTATAAAAATCAATTCTCTTCCTTACCCCAATGGGAACCTCAAAGAAAGAAAAAAGGAACATAGGTAAGCTAGTTAACACTGAATTGACTAAAACAAGTCTATCACCGTAAGACAACAGTTTACCCATCCAGGAACCCAACTTCTGCTCAAACCTGTCCTCCACAACCTTCCATTCTTTATTAAGCAAACGCCTATAATGGATAGGTATCCCCAGGTACTTAAATGGTAGATTACCCACTTCACAACCAAAAATGCTTCTATAATCATCCAAATGTTCACTAGCCTTGCCAAAGCAAAAAATTTCACTTTTATGGAAGTTAATCTTTAGTCCAGACATTTGCTCAAACATAGATAAAATCAATTTCATGTTAACAGCCTTGTCTAGATCGTGCTCTAGGAAAAGAACCGTGTCATCAGCATATTGGAGAATCGATATTCCCCCTTCCACTAAATGTGGTACCAAGCCACCAATCTGATTATCTTCCTTGGCTCTAGCTATGATAACAGCCAGCATATCTACCACAAGATTAAAAAGGATAGGGGATAAAGGATCACCCTGACGTAGGCCTTTTAACGTTTGAAAGAAATGACCAATGTCATCATTTACTTTAATACCGACACTACCACCTTGCACAAAACGAGCAACCCAGTCACACCATTGTGAGTCAACCTAAGTAGGATATGTATGTACTATAAAGTTTTCTATAACACTAAGTAGCATATCGGGTTATAGATTATCGATGAAAAACATTAAGATTTATTTTTAACAATGGAAAACATGACAAACAAATGTAGATTATCGATGATAATGAGAATTATTGAACATGATTGGAATATACATGTCGAGGAAAGTAGATAAATTCACATATTTTCCTGTGCTGATAACCATTGTGAAGCATGTGATCAAATGTGCTTAGTCCACTTTTTCGTGAGAGGGGACGTATAATTCAACCTCTATAGTTCCATTATTCATGAATGTAAAATTAGGTACATAATGATTAATGCTGCCAGGATTTACTCTAGTGTTTTTCTAGCGATAAGAAGAGTGTGTATAGACTAAACTGATGTGCATGTTTCCTTTACCAGAGCTATTTGCATGTTCACTTTTTAATCATGGTAATATCTAGTGGGAAGAAATCATGACTTGGCTGATCCGGAACGTTTCAAGATTTTTGAAGCTATACTATATGTGTTGTTATAAAGCTAGTCTCTGAATATTTTATACCGTTTATAAGAACCTCATGATATTTTTTGAGGTTTAAACTTTTCTCATGAATTTGTGAATCTATCAAGATTTCATACACGCTTCTTACAAACAAATTGATCAATTGGGAAGTAAACACGGGGGTTATGTTTGCCTAGTGATCTCAAGGTACCCTAACATGTTAGTTATACATTCGTTTGGACGACGCCTATACCATCAATTTATCTAGAAGCGAGAACTTCTATATTTTCGGGTTACTATTAAATTAACACTAAATGCTAAACCATCACCTGAAAGAAGAGAATAAGAAGCATCGGCATCTCTATGGTCTCACCTTTTTGTTACTCTTGGTGCCGAGTGTCGATGCCGGGAGGAAATGTCTGCCATGAACCAAAACAGAATAGCTTGTCTTCGTTCAAGGCAGCGTCATCTTGCAGGCATGCACCTGAAGTATAGAAATTACTAACCAGTAAATACGTGGCACATGATGTTTAAAGGGAATAATTTAATTTCAAGAATATACCCCATGAGAGCGTTGCAAGGGTCGTTCCAAACTAACAATTCCCGTGCGTTTCCTTCATCCGCTAAGGAACAAACTGATTGTCGCATTGGTCGAGGTCCATGCCACTTGGTGCTCTCTCATATGGAACAACTATGGTCGACCGCCGGCGCCGAACTGCTAACTCACGAACATGTATTTTACCTTTTCCTTGTACCCTTCATCCTGATGTCTGCCATCGTGTGTGTATATGACTCGCCATACGGTGGATTGGTCACTAAAGGTGCTTCCATGGAGCAGTTAAGGGGCAATGAGCCCAGGAGGCTACAACGATTGCGTATGAACCGCTGCCGGCCTCCCGACCATGGCCTGTAATGAAGTCGATTAACCACTTGAGAAACAAATAATTGATCAGCTATTGCTCCATCTCACCTGACCTGCCCAGCAGCGCTACATGCGGAGATGCAAATCTTCAGATCGTGCGTGCTGCTTCGAGAGTACTTTTGCATCCTGGATAGAGATCACAGTGCGCCAATGGCGGCAGACAGCGTTATCTGTCTCCCAGGTCTGCACGCGGCCGGCCGGCCGGAGGATCGGATCGAACGAACGTGGCTTGAAGAAATTCGGTTTTCTTCCTTCCGTTACTTTTTATAGAATTTGGATAGAGAAGGGATGACTCTGTGATTTAATTGCCCTGATACATAATCCACAAATTACACGTCTCTTGACCTGGTCCAATGTGTTACGTAATTTGTAGCATATCTTTAGCCACATATTTTTCATCCGGTGGTACCAAATAATTCTAATGATGTGGCTTAACGTGGTAGCTCTATTACAACCATCGTATATTGCTTTTAGTATATAATAGATTTGGTATATTTTTTATATTTTTCCGATAAGTATTTTAAAAGATATTGAATTAATAAATTTTATTCCTATTCTGCCCTTTTTATATTGACAGGTGGGTCCCACCTGTCATACTGATTTTTTAAATAAAAAATAAAATAAAAAGACGTTATGACATCATCATGACGTCACAACCAAATCATCCTGAGAGGATTCTTCACAAATGAACTCAATTCGAGTGATTGAGTGCAAATTGGTTAGTGTGGTTTCTTCCAATAGCTAGAGGTGCTCGTGGCGAGCCAAGGGGTAGCGGCGCGCTGACCAAATGGTCACCGGCGGCTCGCCGGCGTGCAAGGGCGCGGTGGCGAAGTACGGTCTCCGGCGACCACACGATTTAGACGACCAAATGCTAAACGAGAAGCACCAATAGATGCGTGAGCTCACCCTGAGCATGATGGTGCAGTCTACTGGGCACGGAGAGCTCCACAACGACGGCAAGCTTCCACGGCGGCTGGTGATGGAACGAAAAGGAACGGCCAAATTCTTTGGGCTCCCTTCATCCCAGCTTGCCAGGTTCTTCAAGGAGATGGAGGAGGACCCGGCGCATCCAGTGGTGGCCACCGTTTTTCGCGAGGTGGACGGAAACGACGACAATGACCGGCGGCCGTATGGGCTAGGGTTAGGGTCGGGTTCAGAGAGAGTGAGTGCGAGGGAGTGAGGAGAGGAAGTGGAGAGGATCTTGGCCTCTCCTGGATCTTATCCTCGCAGAAGAGCGGCAAGTAGCAGGTGGCACATCGACGATGACTCGACGACGACCGCCTCTGCCTTCTGGCCGGAGGTGGAAGAAAGAAGAAATAAAACATTTTCTGAATAACACCCTGGAAACTCCTATAATTTGCAAACTACTCCTTTTGTTACTCCAAACTGAAAAAGAAAAGCTTGTTTTCTGGGCTTTTTTGAACTTAAAAATTGTTAAAAATCATATTTTAATTCCTTATCAAATTACACATCTCACCATGTTTTGTTTTGGTGAATTTTAAGAATATTTGTATTTTTTATTTAGGGTGCTAGATTAAGTGGTTTTGTTGTTTTCTCTTTATTTTATTTATTGAATGGCTTTAAATTTATGCTTAGGTATATTTAATAAAAGTACACACTCCAATAATGTGGATCCAAGGTGGTGTATCATGATTGGACAGATTTGGATACAATCCCTTTTGGAAAATAGTTTGATAACACTACATAGTAATGTTTTTATGTGTTATGGAAACTTCACCAAATATGGAATATCTTTCCTAGTTCTACCAAATACTTTGGTTAGTAACTGTACTTGTTTTCTTTTTTAAAACTTTGTAATTTTTATAATTGAACTCTTAGCAATTTTGGTTGACATTTTACTTAGGTGTGTGTAAGCCATGTTTGCTGTTTTTAGTACTTTATCTAATGGAAAATATGAGTGGCTTTGGGAGTATCTCTTGTTTGTTTTCCACATAGGTTCCAGTGTGGATTTTATCTCATGTTTGTTTAGGAAACATGTGATTATTTACATGGTTATGTGTAGATGAATTTTTGTTATCATCTGTTAGTCTTATGTATGAAAAGGATATGGAAAACAAGGTATTAAGCATGTTACCATTAACCTCCACACATCAAGACATGTGGATGCAAGGGCTGGTTATTATTTCATACTTGATATTTATTTCCATTTGAGATATTATAATGAGTTCCTCATTTCTGATGAGCTGAATAGGGGGTACTGGTTCTCTAATATTTCCTAGTGATTCACTGGATAATTCCTTATGCTCCCATACTGAGGCAGTGTTGCTTCTTGTGATCTTATGTTGCTTGATGTTCTTATCTCTAGTTGCCACTAGTCTTCTGTTATCACCTTTGTCCATTACAGGTAGGTTCCTCTCTTGGTTTCCAACCTCAACTGTCTCACCATTGTTGTGAAAACATCTAATTACTCCAAACAAATATTTTACTTAGGTGATTGTAAAGGAAAGTGGGTTTATTTTATGACATCAAGTTGCCATATGCATATAAGAATAATTTTTTGACAAGTGGGCCAGACTTGCCTCCAAATTACTACTCATATACAATTGGCTGAGATGTAATAAGTTATTCAACCTTCTGTTTGTTTGTGTATGACACTCAATTGTTTGAGGATACAAAAGTGGGCTGTTAACAAGGTGTACAAGCTTGTTACCAAACTACTTTTATAATACTAACATTGGAATATCACACTATTTCCCGAGGAGTTAATAAGATCATATCAAGATATAATAGTTGCCAAATACTCTTATGATAAAATGGAATGACACTTCTAGAATCCTCCAAAGAATCCTTCTTAAGATCTTCTTGTTGTAGTTCCTATGTTCTTTTGGTTGCTTCTCTTGCAGAATGACTTAGAGAAGATTGGGAGATAACCAGATAGAAATAATCTAGACAAAGTTATAAGATCTAGGTTAAGAGTTAGTTCAGTTGTTATTCTTCTTTCATATACTTCTTATTTGTTTCTCACAGGATAAGTACTTGTTTCATCCATGATTTGTTTTACTTGGTTTTCAATTAAATTTCTCTAATAGAGGTTATAACTTGTTGTTATTCAATAGTTGTATTCAAAGATACTATAGTTGTGGAATTATTTGAATTTGTGTAGAGGCGTGGAATGCGTATGGAATGATGACTTAATAGTAAGTTGATCAAATAGCTCATTGATGTGTTGAGATTCTAGATACTCACTTGTATCAGATGAATGAGGCAATGAGCATGTGAAGCTTATTGGGTTTTAATGACTTATGTCATAGTTGTTATTTGTTTTCTCTGGTGTAATGATTTTACTTTATATTCTCCTCTTTATTAACTTTGTCATTCCTAATTCAGATATAGGGATTTGGGAATATCATATGTAATGATCAAGGTTTAACAATAGTTTAAGAAGATTTATTTCTTCTTTAAGATACTTCTTTTATGATTGATGAGATATGTATATATTGGATAAATATGTTAATACAATTATTATGTCATTTCCCACTTGTGGGTTTTGAGTTAAGACTTGTGGGTATCATTTGTATTCTATTAAACCTTTGTTATTTACTTGTGAAGGTTAACTTAGTAGTTCCTAACTAATTTGGAAAGATGTGGTGTGAATGATTGATATCTTAAAGAGTTATTGTTTGAGAGGACATAACACCTCTATTAATGAGATGGATCAATTGTGTATTACTCATTGGTGGAAGTATGATTATCAGTTGTGTAATTTGGGTACTCATCCCTTTTTGAGTTGTAGATACCTAGTGAGTTATCCCAAGTCACTTATAGACTTAAGGTTAGGCTTGTTGAGAGTTAGTGTTGGTCATAACCAACTATGGTTTATCTTATCAAGTGATTTGGTTTCTTAAGACACTTTTTATAAAGATCACTCCAAATGTACTCTTGACTAGATGAACTAGACCTATTTCATCATGTCAAGTGGAACATTGGTCACTTTGATTCGTTTAAACTTTCACGCCAAAATTTCCCGTATTTTTAGATGCATTCTTTGCAAATGCACATATTATATTTAGATCCTTATAACCTCCCAAACACTGGGATGTTACAGGTACACACATTTTCCAGCAAGCCATCCAGTGCATTTTCCTTTATGATTCTGTCCCTCCCCACCAAAACTTTGCAATTGCATTGCAGATGCCTTTGCAAATTTGCTTCGGTATATTGAAGATCGACATAGCATAAGTCGGTATTGCTTGAGCTATTGCCTTGAGAAGAAATTCCTTTCCCCCTATAGACAAAAGATTTCATTCCAACCTTGGATCCGCCTACATACTCTCTCGATCAAATGTTGGAAGTAGTCACTACGGTCAATTCCAACCAAAGATGGCAAACCCAAATACTTATCTGTCAAAGATTCTGTCAAAATTTTCAAGTGTGTACAAACTTCCTCCCGAATCTCCACAGTAGTGTTCTGACTAAAGAAAATACTTGATTTTGCATTACTGACAAGCTGCCCTGAACTTGCACAGTACATATCTAGTGCATTACGGAGAGATGTGGCATTGGACATATTAGCTCTTATCAGGATCAAAGAATCGTCAGCAAAGAACCCCTCTGTGCATATCAAAAAAAGATATGGCGACAAAGGATCTCCTTGTCTAATGCCCCTAGTAGGAGCAAAAGACTCTGTCTCATCAGAGTTGAACCACACTCTGTAATTTACTGTGGTTACGCACGACATTATCAAGTTAACCCACTCCATGGCGAATCCTAGTTTCAGCATCATGTTCCGTAGGAATCCCCACTCAACACGATCATACGCTTTATGCATTTCTAATTTTACAGCACAAATGCCGTCTTTTCCTTGCCTTCTGTTCTTTATAGTATGGAAACATTCATACGCCACTAGAATGTTATCACTAGAATGTTATCAGTAATCAGCCGCCCCGGGACAAAAGCACTGTGATTTTTTGAAATTATCTCTGGTAACAACACTTTCAATCTTTTTGGAAGTACTTTAGAAATCACCTTGTAAATGACGTTGCATATGATTATCAGACGGAATCGTGTGATATATTCCGGACTCTGCACCTTAGGGATTAACACAATGGTTGTCTCGTTCCATCCTTCAGGTATAATACCAGTATTCAGAGATTGCAGAACCTCATGGGTTACTTCCTCTCCAACCACTGACCAAAATTTCTTATAGAAAATTGCATGTAGACCGTCGGTTCCCGGTGCCTTATAATCGCCAATACTAAACATCGCTTCCTTAACCTCTTCTGCCGTGTACGGTTTCATGAGGGCTTCGTTCATCTCCCTACTAACTCATGGTTGAACACGCTCCAGAAGTTCTGGGTTTGTTTCCTGTATCTCCGAACTAAACAGAGATGAAAAGTACTCATGAATATGAGGCCCCATCTGTCTGTTTCCCTCAATCCAGTCTCCGTTTTGATTCCTCAATTTGAGGATAGCATTACTCTTACGACGTGCCTTCGCATAGTTGTGAAAGAACGTTGTATTTCCATCTCCATGCATAAGCCAATTAGCCCGGCTTCTCTGCATGTAATGAACCTCCTCTTGTTCCAGTGCAACCTCGATTTTCCGGGTCACCTCCTTCTGTTGCTGCGTTGTCTCTTCGGTCACCGGTCCACTCAACAATTGATCGAGCTCTTTTGTCAAGTCCTTAATTTTTTTCCTAGGAGCTTTCAACATTGTTCTGTCCCACTCATGCAATTCAGAAGGCACTGAGGCTAGTTTATTAGCAACCGACACATGAGGTGAGGCGTGCGTCCAGGCTGTTGCCACTATGTCCCCTATTTTATCCTCTCTGAGCCACCTTCCCTCAAACCGTTTCCGCGTCCGGCTACCATTCAATACCACCGCATAGGTTTCAGTATCAACTAAAATAGGACGATGATCTGATCCCGTTGCTGTCAAATTGTGAACCCCTGTATGCGGGAAGTTCCCAGACCATGTAGCATTACAAACAGCTCTATCGAGACGTTCCCGTAGTGCTCCACGTTTCCAGGTAAATTTGTTACCGATGTATCCAAGGTCCTCTAGTCCGCAATCAGATAAACAGTCCCGGAAGCTTGCATGTAAGAGAGCGGTCTAGGAGCACCACCCTCCTTTTCTGTTTCAGACAAGATCTCGTTCATGTCTCCAACACCAACCAGGGCAGATTAACTTGTTGATGTAAGTCACGTATATAGCGCCACGTGCGGTGTTTGTATCGCCATACAGATTCTCCATATAAGCCTGTAAGTCTCCAATCCTTATCCAAGGTATCCCCTGAAACTAGAACATCAATATAATTGGTGTTGTGCTGATATTTTAACTGAACTTTGACATGTTGATCCCATAAAAGCATCAGTCCTCCAGCTCTTCCATTACCCGGCACAACGAGTGTGTGTGCAAAGCCCAGCTTCACTCCTAACCTATCACCACTCTCCCGATCAAGGTGGGTCTCTCAAAGAAAGAGTATGTCCGGCTGATGTTGTTTCCGAATATTCTGAAGCGATCGAACTGCCGAAGCATTAGCTAATCCCTGGCAGTTATAACCACAAATTTTCATTGCTTGGCATCTCCTGGAACTTCCTCGAAAATTGATGTGCAGCACGATCTTGCTAACGTCGTCTTGTTCAAATTAACCAGATCAATTCCTCCCTGTCGTTCACGAGAACAACAAGGAGCACACTTCTGCAAAAAATCCAAATCCCAATCAGGGCAAAACTTCCGTCCGGGCCTGAGCACAAGGCCAGAAACCAGCGGTAAACAAAAACTGCAGTACTTGACGAGTCAAAAACGGCAGGACGAGGAACGGTGCCTAGCCAGGCACAGGAGAAACACCCGCCGCCGGCGGCGGCGGTCAGAAACCTAGATCGCCCTTCTAATCGCCATCGCGAGAGACAAAACGTTTCGCACACAGATATATAGGCACACATGTAACTTTGCAACTTTTGACTTAATACAATTGTAATACGGGTAGTAAAAAGAAAGGAGGGAGTACATAGCCTTTCTCCTGAAACTTGGTGATGTTTTTTGGCCTATCGAATTCGAGTTGGAGTCGATTCCCACAAGCCCATTATATATATTACGCTTCCCCCAAACGCAGATAGATCTCTGTATTTTCCCAATCCTCCCATCGAGAATCAGAGATATCCACGAAAAAAGAGAATCAGAGATATCGCTTCTCGTGGTAGCCTGAGGCGGGACGATGGCCGGCGGTGACAGGCTTTCCGACCTCCCCAACGACCTCCTCTGGCGCGTCCTCCACTTTGCCCCGGTCAGGGAGGGCGCCTCCACCAGCGCGCTCTCGAAGCGGTGGCGTGGGCTATGGAGATCCTCGGGCGCCGCGAACCTCCATGCACGCATTGCCGAGGGCGTCAGACGGCTCGAGTTAGTCTCCCAGTGCGACGCCTTCGTCTCCGTTACCAGGTTAGCTCTCCAAACCGCCGGCAGCCCTGTCACAAGGCTCACGTTCCGCGTGGACGTCGGCGGCCGCAACACAGTCGAGGAGTTCCTGTACGAATACTACGACCAGGGTTGGTGCCGCAGAAGCCCCGACGTGCTCACGGAATTACTCTCCCTCCCAGAGGCACGGCGCGTCCAGGAGCTGCGGCTCGCTCCAGGATACTCCGGCGACCCCTACCGCCACGACGGGGAGTACATGGGTTCGTCCAACACTGGGTTCGGCAAGCTCAGCTTCCTGTCTCTCCTCTCGGACACGCTCCGCGTGCTGGACGTCACCGACTGCGCAAATCTCAAGCCTTCGCCCGCCGTCGCGTTCCCACAGCTGGCATCATTGCGACTAAGCCGCTGCGTCGTTACCATCCAGCATCTCCAGGAATTCATTGATTTCGCGCCGGCGCTCACCACAGTATACCTCGAGAACGTGAGGCTCGATGCAAGAGGTACACCGCCCGATGTCGTCCGCCTCAACTTCCCGGGAGTCACCGAGCTCCTCATGGATAGTTGCGGCTGGCGATCATGGAGCTCCGGCACCACCACCGTACAGATTGACGGGCCAAGGCTGCGGCGCTTCACGTACAAGGGGCTTCTACGACCACTCTCGCTAACTTCGCACGCACCGGATTTGGCGCGGGTACACCTGCACATTTTCCATGAGGCCTATGAAAGAAACAAGGATGCAGGCCGCGACCTCGAGACCTTCTGGCGATGTGCTCGGAACTTCAGCAACGCCAAGGAGCTGAAGCTGCGGCTGAAGCAGCTTGAGGACATCGCCGTCGTCGGTTCGGCAAACCGGGCCAAGCTCCTATGCTCTTTCACCAACCTCCAGCGTCTCCAGCTCGACGCGTCGCACAGGCTCCAAGGAAAGACCGCAGCGGTGGCGGTCGCCAACCTACTCAGCTGCTGCCCAGTGCTTCGGGACATCAGAATGAACCTGACCATGGCGCAGCCCGAATCTAACACACGCGCTGAGAAAGGGCGACGTTTCTTGGAGGAGAAATATCGACGCGATTTCAAAAAGTCCATCCATGCTTTTCGGAACCGCAAATTGGCAAGCATGGTTTCCGCACAAGGAGATTACGATGAAGAAGATGCTAGATACGACAAGTTATCCGACATCGGCCTCCGCACAAGGAGATTACGATGATGAAGGACATCGGCCTCCGGTGCCTGTATATGAATGAAATACTGCTAAATAAAGTCTGAAATATAACCATTTTATATATAATAAGAAATAAAAATTGACGAGTTGCCAACAAAATGATTTACTTACCACCGTGCCACGAGTGCGGCTGTCTTCCGGATAGGCATCAAGATAAAGAGGATTACGTCCACGGTTTCCCGAGAAATGCGGAGGGAACGCAGGATACTTCTTTTGAAACTCTAGCAGCTTCTCCCAGGTGGCGGCACCGAGGTTAGGTCTGTAAAGGGAGCCGGAGTACCTTAAACCCGTCCATGCACGAGACATAATGGGGGTAGTAGAGCGACATGAACTGTGCCTCCACAGGGCTTCCGTCGAGCCGGTGGAAAGTGTCCAGGGAGCTGCTCCTCGAGAACGGTTGCATCCATTCTCCCTTGAAGTAGACGGCGTTGGCGAGGACGAGATCGGTGTCGGCGTTGATATCCATGGGTGACACGATAGAGGTGATCATGTCATTGGTGGCTCCCTTCACAAACTTGTTGATCATCTCCACTGCTTCCTCCGGCTTCACCTCACATCGTGTAACACGGTAATTAAGCTTCTTCGAAACTGCCAGGTTTAACTTCTCGTTCTACATGCATACCTGACTGGCGAAGGAGACGGTGCGCGCCTTAGATTTGTAGGCCTCCTCGGCGACGTTCTGGAACGCCCTCCTGATCTTACCACAGGATTCGTCAACCCAGAGGCCGCCCCCGAAGAGCACGCGAGGCCCGCCGGTGTCCGCGCCGTCGACCAAGATGCTGTCGGCGACGCGGCGCCCGAAGGCGGCGAGTTCGGCAGCCGACGGCGCGCCGAGGAAGCTGAGCAGCTGGGCCTGGGTGGCGCCGCGCGCGCCCGCGGCCACCAGAGCCAGCGCAGCGTGGACGGACATGGGCGAGAACGCGACGTTAGGCTGGGTGTCGATTTCATCCTCATCGGCGGCCACCTGTGCGAGAAGCTTGGCCAAGCGCAGCGCGAGGGCCGTCTGCGGGTCACGGGCTGCGTCGGCCATATGGCCCATATCGCGTATTGGTGCTGCGTGCGATGCCCACCGGGTGGCTGGCCGTTCGGATATATACGCGCGCGGCCGGCCCGTGGTATTCTCCACGTACGGCGTCGTTGCGACTTCCACGGTCCGTCTGTTCACCTTTCGAGCGCACCAAGAGCAGTCATTACAAACTAGTGCGACTTGAAGCTTCCCGTCGCCTGAGCTAATAACACCCAATGTAAATAAATTTCTCATCTGCCTTCCGTAATGGTGGTATCTTAGCGCGATATCATAGGCAATATGCTGATGTGGCACCATATTTAATGAAGAAAGAGAGTGAGGTTGTATCTTATATAAGAGCAAGTACAATAAGCTTATGTAAGCGGGCTATAAGGATTAGAATAATATTTTTGTGGTGACATGGAAGAGAGAGAAGAGGAGAGAGAACGGGAGTGGGCTCTCATGCAAGAGCTAGCTGTAGCACGTGCTTTTAGGCACCTTGTGAGAGTGAGAGGTGGGGCATGTATCAATAAAGTAACTCGTTTTCATAGCTCACTATTGTACATGTTGGCTGTATAGTTGGCTATAAGTGACGTGGCAATTTCTTATAGCCAGCTGCTAGCTCTACTATTAAACTTGCTCTAAGCTACAGCTCTAGCACAGTATCATAGGCAAAAAATGTTGTTAGCCCAATCATATATAAGGATAAGGCCAAAATCATTTAATACAAGTATGGTTAGATACACCTCTTAAGAAACAATGCATTAGGGATGTTGTCTCTTATAATTTTCCACCACCTAGGATATCGCGCTAAGACACAATGCATTACGGAAGGCCTAAACGTGGTACAAGGATCAAACCATTTTTTTGTCAAACTTCCCTCCGTCCACGAATAACATCTAGATTTCCACTTAGTCAAACTTTTCAAAATTTGACCGGTTGTATAAAAAATTGTAGCAACATATAGGTCACCAGAATGATATATTTTGAAACTTCATGTCATGAGAAATTTGTTGATACGAATTTCGTATTTTCCAATAAAGTTAGTCAAAGTTCAATAAGTTTGACCGAGCAAAAAGAAAAACGTACACTTACTCGTGAACGGAGTGAGTATGTGCAAAATCATACACAAACTTGCTAAAGGTGGACAAGGATTTTTGTCGGGTTAGCCTTTCGCGGTGACACGTGTTTGGTATATTTGTTTGTTTTTGAAATGGGAGAAATCTTCAGCCTCTGCATCAGGGCGATGTACACGTGTTTGGTGACCCGCTCTGGATTCTTTTGCTGAAACTATAGCCAAAACGGTCTCGACTCCCCCGTCCTCTCCCTGCTGTAGCTCCTTCCCCACCGCTTCCTAGTTTTGAGAGTCCCATGTGAGGGCCCGGCGAGCTCCAGCTCGTTCTCCGGCGGCGTTGCAGGCCGGCGGCGAGGGGGATAATGCGCGCGGGATGTACATAGTAGTTTTAGGCTTTCACTTCCTGCAGTAGTTGCTTTTTTAGCGTGTTTCGGCTTTATGTCGATGAGGATGAGTTCGCTCGTGCGTCCGAGCAGCACAAGCGAGCCTCTGGCCATGACGCTTCCTCTGGCGGTGCTCCGGTGGGCGGAGAAGCTGGGGACGAGGCATGGAGATTCCTCCCTCCCTCATAAGCTCGATGCCTGGCTTCTGGCTCTGGAAGCCAGGGCTCGCCGCGCTGCTTCAAGGTGGTTTCTGGTGGTGCTGCTTCCTCTGGCATGCCGTGGAGGCGAGGAGTGGAGGCGGCGCCGCGGGTTCCCGTCCTCTTTTGCAGGGCGGCGGTTACCAAAGCTGCATAGTCGCGTTATGCGACCAGGAGATCATCACGCGGTGTCCAAGCTTTGCCTACGCGATCCATGGCTGAAGAGGCAGCCTCTCCGCGCGCCCTGGATGGCGCTACTTCAACCTCCAGATGGGAGGTCTTGCAATGGATTCGAGCCAGCGCTTCACATCTCGTCTGCCCCAAGTGGTCTCATCCCCGGTGGTACTCGAGATGGCCGGAGTTCGTCTCCAGATCGCAGTGGTGGAGTCCAAGGACCTGATTGCGTTTTCCAGACGTTTTCGAGGGTGTTCCTTGTAATAGTTGAGGGCTTCTTTGTAATTTCCTATTCTCTGTTTGTCCTCTTTACTTTGTACCCCCACCGATGGAATTTATGCAGCTAGGCCCTTCGGGCCATCCTTTGTTCAAAAAAAATATATTCATTTGTTCGATTTAAAAAGAAATTCCTCTATCAATACCTTTGAGCTAGCCCTAGGGTCTGCGGCGGCGATTCAGTCCGGTGGTGGTCTTGAAGGGTAGAGAGTGAGCACGCTATATGGGCGATAAGACACGGTTGCATATGCATTTTACTTATGCAGCATGATAATTAATAAGGAGGGAGAGGGATGTTCTATCTTAGACTAGCCATAGTGGTTGTATCATAGCTAATATCATGCAACTTGGACCCACAAAAAAACTGATGTGGCAGGTAATTAATGAGGAGAGAGATGGTTAGAGTAACATAGGTAGATACTATCATGACACGCAGAACTAGAAAATTTAGTTGCATGTAAATCTTGTACACATATTTGCATTGAGATTCTACAAAATAATAAATACAATGATATTATGATACTACTATAAGATACTCCCTCCGTCCTTGAATAAGTGTACCTCTAGAATTGGGCTTGGTCAAACTTTTTAAATTTTGACCAACTTTATATAAAATAATATCAATATATATGATATAAAATTCATATATTATGAAAGTATATTTGAGAACGGATCTGACTATACCAATTTAATATCATAAATGATGTTACGTTTTTCAATAAAGTTGGTCAAACTTTAAAGCAATTGACTTCCATAAAAGGAAAACGTACACTTATTTGAGGACGGAGGGAGTACTATGCATTATAGAGGTAGTATCATATACTATTATCATGTGCATGATACTTGTGTATGATACTTCCCACTAGGACTAGTCTTAGCTAGCAACGACTGTCCCTAATGGGGTGTTTCTTGGAAGATGTTTCTGTTAGTACCCGTCAATAGAAAATGTAGCCTGTAGAAGAGCCATAATGCATCGGATCCATGTACTAGTAGGATTCAACAATTAATGAAGCTATTTTTCTATAGGCCATCGATACGTTTCCTTTATCTTTTATTGGTTGGGTTTTATAGTTTCCTTGATTAAAGGGCTAAGAGCCATATGTATGCTAACATATGAAAACCTCCTCTCTTCTCATTAATTCGTCCTCCACGTCAGATCTTAGCCTAGATGGCATAACTCAAGGTCCTGCTGACTTGGAGCATTACATAAGTCATAGGAGTCACTGCGTTGGCACATGCCTAAGATACAACCCTTTAATGCTTGCAAGTGCACATGTTCGTTAAAGGATAATTTAACAGAAGTATGATCTTCCGATTTATATCGTTTCCACGGAGACCTGATCTGGTAAAATGTTTTTAAAACTGCCTTTGTCACACACAAAGTGACAGACTAATGTGAATTGACTCACAGAAATATTAATCCGTTTAAACCTGGGAAAAACTGAGTATGAGTTGTGCGGAAATAAAAACAAAATAACTTACTAGCAGTAAATAACAGAAAGAAAATAAATACTGTAAAATTGTGTTGTATTGCTTATGAATGGAGTAGCGTGGGGAGATTTTTGGTTCATCGTTCTTATGAATGTGCTTGGTGGAGGTTGCGGATATGTGACACATATTCTCTTCTACTGAATGGTCGGTAGGCGAGTCACCCTAGAATAGTTAAACGTCTCCATGTCTAGATCTGTTTACCACTATTTTCTTGCATCCATGTTCCATTGCCATGGTCAATTCAGATATTTAAAATCAATAGGTTAGACCGATGCATTAAGTTTGATGTTTTCTCATGATCTTGTTGATGTCTCACTCCTCGTTGATATCTCCACCTGTTGCTTACGAGGTCGCAGAATTGTTGAACAATAAGTATATGTTTACGTATGTCTCTATTAGCATCATGTTACCTAGGCCCTAGATAACATGCTTTACGCACACCGTAAACACACAATCCTATAAACAATATTGAAAATACTCTCACACATAAGATGGAATAAGTTAGTACAAACATGTATCACCAATTCTCTTCATCTCCCCTTCTATCACGCTCGATCGGGCGTCAAGCCGGCAGGCTTCCGGGGGCTGGCGCAGGATCCTCTCATGCTCTCACCTCAAGACTAGTCCTCTGACCCAGCTGCAATGCGTCTTAGGGAGCACAGAAGCAAGAGAAACACGGATCGTCCCGCCAAGGTGCTGGCAGGATCCCTCAATGCTTTTCCCCAGCCTGAATTCTCACGCAATTCATCGATGCTCACCGGGTCACGGGCTGCGTCGGCCATATGGCCCATATCGCCTATTGCTGCTGCGTGCGATGCCCACCGGGTCGTTGGCAGTTCGCATATATACGCGCGCGGCCGGCCCGCCGTATTCTCCACCTACGGCGTCGTTGCGACTTCCACGGTCCGTCCGTTCACCTTTCGAGCGCACCAAGAGCAGTCATTATAAACTAGTGCGACTTGAAGCTTCCCGTCGCTTGAGCTAATAACACCCGATGTACATAAATAAACTTCTCCTCTACTTTCTAAACGTGGTACAAGGATCAAACTTTTTTTTGTCAAACTTCAGTCCGTCCACGAATAACATCTAGATTTCCACTTAGTCAAACATTTTTAAATTTGACAGTACCGGAATCGGGCCAGACGCCGACGGCCGGCGGCCCTCGGGGAAGATCGGACCCCCCTCGGCGTACACACCTCTCGGCGAAGGTATTTTGCCCCTCGGCATATCGATTCCCCTCGGCGTAGGCTTTGGTGGGACCCACCAGCTGTCAGAAACGGAGTCCGTTACACGGACATCAGACACCAACGGCCAGGATCTCCTCCCTAGGCGTATGGAGGGCCACGTGGAGGCCCCGCGGGCCTGGCCCAAAGGCTACGCCGACGCCCTCCCCCCTCGACGTAGGGGTTCATACGCCGACGGCCTCCCCTCGGGTATAGGCACGCAATTATTTTATTTTTTTTGAATTTTTTTCCGCATTTTTTTTAGTTTCACTTGTTTAACCACTTAATCACACTATAGTCACATTTATCTTTATCTTTAACTATTTTTAATTATAATCTAAATTACTTGTTTCTACTAACATTTCCCGATCGGTCACCCATCATAAGATTGCTCCAGCCTCACCACGCTTAATTTCGTAGTTCCTTCCCTGTGAGCTACCTAGAAACAACGGATGTGTTGTTGACAATATTATCCAATCAATCCTGTTAACCTTAACCCTGGGACCATCACGTCATACTCTTTTATTTTGTGAATTCAAACAATTATATAAATAAAAAATAATAACTAATAATAAATTTGAATTCAATTAATCTTGAATTTAAATAATAATTAACATTTTTGCCTTTTCTACTTAATATTGAATAATTCATATCTATAAATCCGTAAATCGAAATTTGACAAATAATATGTCTATATCGATTAGAAAAAAATGAGAGAAATTCAAATATGACATCCATCACTACTGGAATTCTATACTTTGCCGTGTATCATAAATACTCGGCTAAGGCCAAAAAATACTCGGCATACTATTTGCCGAGTGCCACACTCGGCACACGGCACTCGGCGACGTTCATCTCGGCAATCGAAACTTTGCCGAGTGTCAAACCGCGGGCTGCTCGGCAATCTTTTTGCCGAGTATATTTGGGGCACACTCGGCAAAGTTTCCTGGAATAGGTTCCGTTCCTTAGTCCCATAACGGAACGGTGCTCGACACTTTGCCGAGTGTAACACTCGGCAAAGATCCTGGGACCAGGCGTCCATGGTAGCGCCACGTGGCCTATACGCCGAGTGTCACGGCACTCGGCAAAGAGGCAGGCCCTGTTCGCCGAGGGGCCGCTTTGCCGAGTGTCATTTCGCCGAGCACATAGAGCTCAGCCGAGTGTGTTGTACGCCGAGTGTCGCGGACACTCGGCAAAGCTCAGAAATAACACGCCGAGTATGTCGCTTTGCCGAGTGTCGCTTCGCCGAGCGGGCTCACTCCACCGAGTGGGGTCTACGCCGAGTGCCGTGACACTCGGCATAGTTCCCTCCCGTGTACGCCGAGCCCCAGTTTGCCGAGTGTCGCACTCGGCAAAGAGGTTGCCCAGGCGACCAAATGGCACCTGTGAGCAGACTTTGCCGAGTGTTTTGGTGGCCACTCGGCAAAGACTTGCTCCCAGGTGCCATTTGGTCGCCTGGGCAACCTCTTTGCCGAGTGTAACACTCGGCATAGTGACCATATGGGTCTTTACCGAGTGTTACACTCGGCAAAGACGTTACAATTTTAACAGCAGCTGTTTGCATTTGCTATATTCCCTGCAATCAAATCACAAATCACATATTTTTCAAATGTTTCAGTACCACAATACTCAAAACAGACATATTTGCAACAAAAATAGCAAGAAATGCATAATATACTTCATATTTAGCTCCACAAACACAGAACACACATATTTGCACCAAAATAGAAACAAATGCATAATATACTTAATATTTAGCTACACAAACACAGAATGCATGACACAAAGGTTTAAACGCCATCCTACACGCATCCTAAGTAGTTCAAAAGTTCACAAGTTCAATATGGCCTATGGCAGACAGTTTCATCATCGTCTATGGAGCCACAACAATGACGGAGGTCTACGGAGCCGACTCGTCTCCGTCAGCTCGAGATCCGTCCTGGTCCATGTCGTTCTGGGTTCCCGATGATGAAGCATTTCCCTATAAAGATCCATATTAGTCGAGTAAGCTGGAAAAATGAATCAGTTAACAAGCTGCAAGCCAACTTACCAAGTTGAGGTTGAACGGCGGTAGAGGAGGTAGAGGAGGAGCTGATGGATCTCGTGGAAGAGCGTTGACCATCTGCAAAGATGAAAAGAGATAGACCGGTGAGTTTACACCCATATAATGATGAATGGAACTAAAAGGGGTGAAAATAATACCTGCATCATTGCCTGCATCCATGCATGCTGGCTACTCATCCGCGCCTCCATTCTTTGGACCTTCTCTTGTGACTCCATCGCGATCCGCTTGTTTTCATCAACTTCATCCTACGGGATGTTTAATGTCAACAATTGCGCAACGCAAACAAGATATACGGATGCTGAAGAATGATTGTACCTGCATAGCGGCGATGGCATCTAGTCCTGGCCGTGGGCGGCGCTCGATAGAGGGCGATGAGCTAACCGACCTCGCACGGATCTGGAAGAGTGTGGGTATACCTGTGGTATCGAAGGCGCCATTGGCGAAGGCAAATCTGCCGTTCCTTCGACCCTCTCCCGCAACCATAGTAACATGTGGATCATAGGGGGTCGTGAAGGGGTCACAGTCAGGGCCGTGCTTCTCCTTCATCTTCTCGACGTACTTGTCCCACTTCTTGCCGGTTTGCGAGTTGATCCACTGCTGATCAGCCGGTACATCAGGTTTCAGCACCTTGGGGGTCCGGGTCCTACGGAAGGCCTGCATGCGAGTGATCTCATTGCCCTTCTCGGCCTACAATTGAAAGCAGAATTATATTAGTAAAAACCTATAAAGTTACAAAGAACATTGCATTGAAAAGGAAAAATATGAACGGTTATTTACCTCTCTCTGGACGATGCCGGTGAGGGTGAGGCCGCCCTGACGGTGTCCCTCGCCTAGCAGAAGACGTCGGGCCCGGCACGCGGCGTGTTCCGCCTTGTACCCGTCGCTCACCCACTTCGCGACCATCACCTTATAGCAAGGCAGCTTGTTGGCCAGCCACTGAGGCACCACCTGTTTGAAAAAATTAGAGCCACGTGAGACCACCCGGCGTCCATATACGAATAACTTTAAAGACTATGTCCTTACCTTCAAGTATTGGACCTCCGACATGTGAATCTGTCGGGCGTCCTTCTTGGACAACGTGGTGTTCAAGTATTTGGCGTAGAACTTAACCACACACAGCACACGCGCCTCGTAGTGCATGTCACGTATAAGCTTCTTGGCCATCTTGATCAGCACAGCCGTGGCCCTACCCTCTTCCCCCTCGACGCAGGTGAAGTAGTCCTACAACCATTGCAGAAATTGAATACTTTAGCACGATATATATATATTTCACGAAAGATATTGCCCTAAAACCATTTAGCATTGGAAAATATACTAACCCAGAAATCTGTAATCACCCGGGCGCCTAAGTGGTCGTACACCCGGCCCCACTTGTCCGCCACATCGGGCACCTGCTCGTAGTGCTTCCAGGAAGCAGCTGGCTCCTCCTTGCCATCCAGGGTGACCAAGCCTGGGAAATGCTTCTTGCAAAGAAGCCCAAGGATGCCGCTCATGGGCTGTGGTGGCCTGGGCCCCACATACGCCAAGGACCTGCACGTGCACAAAAGAAAAACAAGCTAGTTAGTTATGTTTTGATGAAAAATTAACATAGCAAAAATGTAGCAACGATGATTAACAATCACTTACGTGTCGCCGTCCGGTCTGACCAAGTGGTGCCGGTGGGGTTATGGCGGCTCAGGTAGCCGCGTGGGCCCGCGCAGAAAAGGTTTCTTGTCCGCGGGCCACACTTTCCCTAGCTGGGGGAGCGGGTGTGCGAACAAGTTCTCGTCCTCCTCGGACTCCGGGTCCGAGGGCTGCTGCTCCTCCTCCTCGTCCCGGTCAGACCCGTCCTCGGCGTCTGACCCCTCCTGCTCGTGCTCCTCCTCCTCCTCCTGCTCCTCCTCCTCCTGCTCCTCCTCCTCGTCAGAAGAAGTAACCTCGGGCAAGGGGCTCTGTGAGCGAGCAGCCCGGTGCGAACCACGCCCCCATGGGCGACGGGTCGGGGCTCTCCGTGAGCTAGAGGTCTCCTCCGTGCCCGCGCCGGGCGTCGTAACCCGTCGTCGCCCTATCAGTGTGCGCGCGCCATCCTCAGATCTGGCGTACAAGCCCGTCACATGGGCCTTCTTGGGGGCGGTGCGCTTTACCCCCTTGGGGGCCTTGGAACCTGCCATGTTTCACCTGTTATGACACAAGAGGGAACCCGATTAGTACAGGTGATAACAAATGTTAAAAAGTTAAATAAACAAAGAGTAATTCATACAAAGCATATTATGTACATGCAAAAATAAATTAAAGCGCAATTAAAATAGTAAAGTGTGACAATTTCACCTTTTCTGTACTTAAATGTCTAAATATAAACTAGCAGAAGCGCTCATCGTAACCACGAGCTGCTTAAAATCCTGACATTTGTCATGTGCACGATTTTCTGCTGAAAATCTCCTCCCATGAGCTTGAAGAACCTGATCTTGTTCACGGCCATGTGCTCCCAGAAGTAGTGCTCTTGCCACTCCCTGCACCGATATTTTGGTGACCAAAATAACAGCGTAGGGAGTGGCAAGAGCACTACTACTGGGAGCACATGGATGTGAACAAGATCAGATTCTTCAAGCTCATATGGGAGGAGATTTTGAGCACAAAATCGTAAGTGCTTGGAGACTCTAAGAACCATGACAAACGTCAGGATTTTAAGCGCAAGTAATGTAATAGCAATAAGAAGTTCGGAATAGAAAAATATTACAAGCTATAAGTTTCGAAGTGACACACAAATAGTGAAAACTAAATGCTAATTATACATTGACGGTTACATAGTTGGAACACAAATGGTTCAGAACCCATTGTCTACATCCTTGGGATCATAACTTGGACCGGGATCATCATCATCGTCGCTATCACGGGTGTACCACCACTCTTCCATGTAGTTCGATGGTGGACCGCTCGGCTCCTCAACATCGGGTATGTGGAGACGTTCAAGTAGTTCCACGTCCTTAGAGTTAAGAACAGCTGGATCGTCGTCTTGCTCACTCTCGGCGCCCATGCCATCATCACCGTCGTCTTCTACCATTTCGTCAATTGTGGGCAAGTCGATGCTGAACCGGCCGGTGAGCCCATCGTCGTCCTCTTGATAGAACTCTCCCTCATAGGTGATGGGGTTTATGCGCTGGTGGTAATCTTCATCGTTTGGAGGAGGTGGTCTATTACGCGGTGGCACCGTGATCACCACATCCCACCCCTGGAGACGTTTCATAGTTTTGCATGGGTACGGGAGATAGAATACTTGGGTGGCATGTTGTGCAATGATGTAGACATCATCTCCCCCATAGACAGATGCTCGTTCAATTTCGATCAATCCAATTTCAGGATTTCGTCTCACTCTAGTTGGATCGAACCAATGGCATTTGAATACAACCGGGTTCTTCTTGCCGAAATGGAAATCGAGCTCATAAATTCCCTCGACGATGCCGAAGTAATCACCACCGGCATTCGTGAAGACCCCGAAATTATTTGTCTTCCGGTTCGGCCGTTTCTCATCGTAAGAACGGGTATGGAAGCGATACCCATTCACATCGTAAGATGTGAATGTCTTGAGGGAGTAGGTGAAGCCGCGGGCAAGTTGCCTTAACTCGGGACTCATTTCCTTGTCGGTTAAAGCCTACAAGGTCAATAGGAGTGTTACTCAAAGCTAAGATCGGCGTAAAATATGTCTCACTAGAAACCATGTAAGATAAAGTGTTACTTTTGTGGCGAACCAACTAATGAAACCGCCGCCTCCTTTGCCACCCTTCTTAAAAATAGTAGTCTTCTCGTCGTAGGTAGGTTCTCGGGAATGATGTTTCCAGGTTTCTTTCTCAAATAACCTAGGTGCGGAATGACAAAAATCGAAGTTAGACACAAACTATGGGAATGAAAGCTTGTGAAAAGAAGGTGTTGAGCACTTACTCAATGTAGGGCTTTACTTCCGCCGTGTTCTTCAAGACACACGAGAGAATAGCCGTCCATTGTTCATGTGAGTCTACTTGCTCTTGCTTCGCGCCACTTGATCTGCCACCAAGCCCTGCAAGTATGCTAAGCTCGGGTGCATCCGCGGAGTTGGGGTCATTATTGTACCGAGAAACTGGATTATGACGAGTGGGAAGACTTTCATGATAGTACTTTGTCGTAAAGTTTGTCACCTCCTCGTTGAGGGTTGCCTCACATATGGATGCTTCGATGCGACATTTGTTCGTGCTTTTCTCTCTAAGTTTCTTCTGCTCTCTCTCGGTTGAAAACATCCAGCGGTACTGCACAGGGCCACCCAATCGTGCCTCTTCAGCGAGATGCAAGAGCAAGTGTTGCATCGGATTAAAAAAGCCGGGGGGAAAGATCGCCTCTAGGTCCACCAGTAAGCCGGCAACCTATTCCTCCAACTTGGCAACCACAACTCGGTCTAATTCCTTGGCACAAAGCTGGCGAAAGAAAAAACTCAACTTGGCTAGCACTAGCCAAATTTCCTCATCAACGTATCCTCGAATCATGACAGGCATGATCCGCTCAATCCATACGTGGTAGTCATGATCTTGAGCCCTGTTATCCGAAGCCCTGCAAGATTCACTCCCCTCATTATATTAGCTGCGTACCCATCAGGGAAGAAGAGACAGTCCAAGATCCACTGGAGAACTTCTTTCCTTTGGGCCCTAGTCAGGCAGAAAGGGGCCGGTGGCTTCGTCCACGTTTTTTTGGTTTTGGTGGGAGGCTTCATGTTTAAATGTTCCCTGTCACATAGCTCCTCTTGATCGACTCTTGCCTTAACGTTATCCTTCGTCTTCTCAAGATCCATAAGTGTTGCCCAAAGGGCCTCGGCGTTATTTTTTTCCGTGTGCATGACATCAATGTTATGTGGAAGAAGAAGATCCTGCATGTAAGGGAGCTTCCACAGGCATGAGATGTGAGTTATTTGGTGCCACTCTCCATATCCCAGAAAGCCAGTCCCCTCGGCATTGAGCTCCAGACTTTCTAGCTGAGCCTTCACGTCAACACCGGTCATCAAAGTTGGTCGTGGAGCATCGACAGCTACATCTTTCGTCCACTTCTTTTTATTTCGCCGGTATTTGTGACCAAGACAAAGGAACTGACGATGTTGGTCAAAGCATGAGTATTTTCCACCCTTTTTGAGCCAAACGAAAGTCACAGCCTGGTAGCACACCGGACAAGGCCACTTCCCATGAGTGCACCAGCCGCAGAATATCGCGCGAGCCGGAAGGTCATGCAGGGAAGTGAAGTACCAAACATACATATCAAAGTGCTTCTTTTCTGCGGCGTCGTATGTCCGTACCCCGGTGTTCCAAGCAATGAGGAGATCATCTACCAGCGGCTCCATGAACACGGACATATTCTTCCCTGGATACTCAGGCCCTGGAATTATCAGCGACAGGAACATGTTCTGTCGTTGCATGCACACGCCGGGGGGGAGGTTCATCGGGATAACAAACATCGGCCAACAGCTGTATGAGGCAGACGTCATACCATATGGGTTGAAACCATCGGTTGATAACGCAACGACTACACTCCTGGGGTCACCCGCTTTCTTCTTATGTTTGCCAACGAAGTCCTTCCATGCTTCACCATCAGACGGATGTATCATCTTATGAGGACGGTACCTCTTCCCGTCTGACGGCCATCTCATCTGTTTCGCAGATTCCTCAGTCATAAAAAGCCTTTGGATCCGCGGTATGAATGGAAGATATCGAAGGATCTTTTTGGCGACCGTTAGCTGCGTCGACTTCTGACCATTACCGGAGTCCACCTCCAGAAACCTAGAGGCCCCGCATTTGACACAGTACTTTGTCTTCTCATGCTCTTTCCTGAACAACATGCAACTCTTCGGACAACAATCTATCTTTTCATACGGCATCTTAAGGGAACCGAGCATTTTTTTCGACTCGTACATGTTCTTTGGAAGAAGGTGTTCCGCCGGCAAGAGGGTGGCAATAACGGTCAGAAATGCATCAAAGGCGGCTATGCTTACATTGTGCTGGCTTTTGACCGCCATAAGCCGGCCGATGGCATCAAGTTGAGAAACTCGTGTATGCTCGTGCAATGGTTTTTGTGTCTCAGACAATGTGTCATAGAACTCTTTCGTGCTCTCCTCCGCATACTCGGGGGCATCTCCCTCACCGGTTAGATTTTCAGGTGCATGTGCAGTAGTGAAATCATCTAACATCCTGTCAAAACCGGTAACAAAATCGGTCGATGCATCCTCAGTGCTAGGTGCCACCTTCTTCTTCTTCTTTCTACGGCGTACGGGATCGGCAGACTCGCCATGGTACACCCAACGGTAATAGTTTGGCATAAACCCGTACTTCCCAAGGTGATCAGAAATGACTATCCTCGGTTTCTCTGTCATGTTACGACAACGACTACAGGGGCACCATACATCAGACGAATCGTCAACTCTAGCAAATGCAAAATCCAAGAACTGGTTGGTCTTTGTAACCCAATCCATTGTCATATCCTTCACACTCGGTCGGCCACTGTACATCCACTCGCGTTCCTCCATTTCCACGCTGATGAATGCTCAGACATATTAACATGTGTTTAAAATTTAACATGTTTGTTTAAATTATCTACAACATACTGCAAGTTTTACGCTTTGAATGCAATCCTACATGCCTACTAGGTAAAGATAGGTGCTAATCCCACCCGTGGATGTGTAGCTTGTGTTTGTTTTCCATGTCTACTCCTATCCGAGACAAATTTCGGCAGCACCTCCCGCTGTTCTCCTAATACACGTCTCGACCACGGGGGTCGAGAGAATGTGTACTCGGAGAACAACAGAGAGGCGCCACCAAAATCTGTCTCGGATAGGAGTAGAACATGGAAAACAAACACAGCTACACATCCACGAGCTGTCCAAAAACATGGACAATTCGAAACAGTCGCGGTTATAAAAATATAAATCTTTGTATATAAATATATACAAAGAGTTCTATTTTTATAACTACAACTCTTCCGAACGGGAGACGCCTAGGGTAACGCGACTAGTTTGGTGATCTACACAAGAAAATCTAAAGATCGACCGAGGGCAGGTTTTTACCCTCTGAGCGTGGACGTATGCCGATGAATGATCGTTGACGATCCCGGCCTGCGATGACCCTCCTCAGCAAACCCCCTCCCGCGGAGAATCTACTCGCCTCAACCGCGATCCATGTCCTGCAAAAAGGAAAGACATACTGTTAGTAAACACGATATTCAGATTGAAACATGATTTTGAACTTCATCTAAAATAGAGATTGCTATTCTTTGAATTTGGTCCAAAAAACCGGACCGTGTACTCCAGAGGATTATACAGTTGCCCTAAGAACAGAAGATGAAAACCATAACATTATTTCATCCATAGCATTAACAGTCCAAAAAAGGCTGGCTGATGGTGAGTTTCAATTCCTTTGCACAAGTTGTCAACTCCACTAAAGTAGTCTGGTCTCTGCTTCATGCTAGCACTCTCCTTCTCAGAATGTATTTAAAAAGGCTAGACCAAGCAGACTATTTCATCGTGTTTCGAACAGAAGAAAATTCGTAAAAAATACTTTTATTATGCTTAGGCATCATAGAAATGCACATTTGGTTACTAGCATTACTTCAGTTAATTCAGTGTGAGTTTCTTATTTACTTGTTCTCGCAACTGGAAGAAAGTTACTTGAAAGAAGCAGACTCTGAAACTGTAAGGGAGAGTTTGGCGTGAGCAAAGGAAGCATGCTTTGCTTCTCTCAAAAAAAAGGAAGCATGCTTTGCTATCACCGCCCTTCCATAGCGTGGATTGCTGCCATAGATCCACTCAACGCCAACGTTTTGTATCTCAAATATGGTCGAACTGTACTTGCCGTGGACATGGCCAAGGGGAAGGAGGTTGGGAGCTGTTATTTCCCGGACAACATCACCAATCTAAGCATGCACAATTCAATTTTAGTTAAGAGAGATGGCTTCGAGAAGAGTAGTGTTTTAAACTTGTTGTAATTCGTTTGGTGTAGATAAACCAAACGTGACTTGATCTTCAAGTCTTGTAACGATCCTGTTGTAATCTCTCGGGGCTTTTTCTCCCCTATATTAACACGGAGCTCGGGCCGAGGCAAAGGCACTGATTCAATCTACAACCTTATAGAGTTTTGATACACTCGAGTTCCACCTTTAGCTATAACTACACCATGAAATAAAGAGAGAGAGAGAGTGTGTGTGTCTTGAGATAACATGTCATATCTACCATTATTTTCCTTCAAGTTCATGTTTTGGAAACCGGTTCATTAACTCGATGTGCACTACATCCTAGCTACTCCACATTTCTCCCTATTTGTTTATGTGATCATGATGAAGGATGGTAAAAACAAAATTAAACACCTATTCATTTAGGTGCATGACATGGGGACATCTTGTCCCAAATGTGGACATTTACCAATTAACATGTCAAGTGCATTTCCATTTGTTTGCTCGGAATTAAACTGATTTTCAAGTTCATCTGCAAGTATCATTGTAGGTTGTATGCGTAGTTAGAAGATTTTGTGTGTAAATATTAGTATGGAGCAACATCAGCAAGAGATGAACTATAACACAAGAAAACAATTAATATTACATTAACTGATATGCGATCTCCAGAGTATTACAATTTACAACACTAATATGAGCATCTTGACCTTATGGTTAGACGACGTATGACGCCTGCTCCAGTTATATGTAAAGTGTGGAATAACGACGACGTTCATATGTGGTGTGCTACCACCTAAATATGTATAGATAAATATGATACTATTATCATGTACATCATCTTCAGTTCGTAGAAAATGAAAAATTATATGAATTAAGCAAGAAAATCATTGCTCGGAGCTACACAGAAACACGACAATAAGTGAACTACAAACATCGAAATAAATACATGCTTGCACCAAACATAGATGCCAATGAATATAGAGGATGACCAATCAGCAACAAAATTCATTTGGAACTAGATAAGGAGGAGATTTATGACGCATGTTTGTCTCTACATTTAAATCCACACATTCTTTATATATAGAATTTGAAGACAACACTTCGATGGAGATTGAAGGCTCCACTTTATCAGTGCAGCGGAGTCAGTGGTCTGTTTGTTTTCTCCTTTCTGTCACCACGAAAGGATCATCGCAGACTACAAATAGTCCATGTGTTGGAAGGCAAGCTTTCATCATAAATGAACAATAAACGATCTAATATTCAGTTCAGGAAAAGCAGCATTCACATGCCGTAGATAACAAAAGACATGAGAATAAAGTGCTTTCATGGTGGCGAATGGTGACAAAATAACATCAACTATCTGATTCTTAGTTTGGGCTGTTGCTTGTTCGAGTCGTAGACCGACTTCTCTTATTCCGACTGAACTTCTACATTTGCTAAAAGAGGAGCTAATATTACTCGCTTTACTGTTGGTAGTACCATTTCACTGAAACCTATTTTTAAGACAAGAGACTGGGTAGATGCAGTGTTCTTTTCAGCTGTCAAACTCTTTCATTCTACCAGCAACAAAACACATCCAGAAAAGTATTCTACCCCGTGCACAAGTACGAATTCTTAGAAATTAAAGCTCCATAGAATTGACGTCTAATCGCTCAAGCAAGGGAGCCACCATACTATCTACCATCTTTTATTCTTTTTTCTAACAATCACCCTCCAGGCTCGGTGTTAGAGACGAATGACCAGATGTCAATTCTGATGCATTGTACAGGACTATGAAAAATAAATCTGTGCGCCACAAATCGGAATCCAAAAAATTACAGATATGAAGAGATGCGGACCAAGACTAAAGATAAATATAACGATTATCCTAATTCCCACATCCAAGATACAAAAAGGAAAAAACCATTGGAACAAACAATTTCTTGTGTTTGATTATTAACCTCGGTGGTGAAAGAAAAAACATGTCTACCCAAAGGAAATCCAAGAAATTTAAGGCATATATATCCGTATTCAGTGTATCAATTGAAAGATCAGACCCATGCTACCAAATTTTGAGTTTACTCTAAACATAGGTTTGCAAGCAGAAGCCAGATATCTGGTATGAATTTAATCTGAACACACAGGGGGCACATAAATTATTTAATTATATCCATAAATGTTTTAAGTAAATAATTTTCCCACCGTTCCTAGATATTGGAACCATTAGTTTCAACATGTAAAGAATTTAAAGATTTTATAATATTTATGAAATATGTTTAATGAGTCAACATACTTCTCCCTTTTACTATATATATACTTCATTTTCTTCGTTGTTCCCTCCCGCCCAACTTGATCGAGGAAGACTCGTATTAGTGCCAATCGAGGTATTTAACCGAGAGAAAGGATGTGCTCCATTAAGAATATGTGCCAAGCAAGGGCTAATGACGGGTTGTGAGATTTGCTGAGGAGGCGTAAGTCATTTCCTATGTTATATGATATTTATGTATGGTGTGTTGATTTGCTGAGGAGGCGTAAGTCACTATCTCAATTCCTAGATACCATGAACACAAATCCAACTATTAAATAATACAAATAACTATGTCTAAAGCCTCTTGTGTTGCGTTCTAATTAAACATATTATATGTGCTGCCTCTTTCTCTATGGTTGCATGCAAAATTCACATTTATGAGCACTGGTATACGATAGAAATTGTATATTTTATAGTGGACTTGTATAAACAAATTGATGGAGTAAGATACATGTTTTCTGCGTGAGATAAGTTCTATCTCTCAAGCATTTGTACTATATTTTACATGTCATCATTGACGCTAGAGATCCACACATTAGTCTCAACCAGCTTCACAAGTATCACTCTCAATTTTTCTTGAGATTTATGGAGTACACATGAGCTACTAACGAAATACTCAATTTATGGAGTACGCAACCAAGATCTCTGGCACAAATCTCTGCGACGCGGCCGGCGGGGAGAGCAAGCCGAGGCGGCCGGTGGCTCCAATGCATGTTGGGATAATCGCAGAGAGAGTGGAGGGGGAGAGGAGGCGTACCGGGGAGAAGGCCAGTGTCACGCTGGCTATGGGAGGAGGCAGCGGCGCCCAACGACGGGGGAGGAGGCGACGTCTCCCGGCGACGTCGACGGGGGTGGAGGCGGCGGCGCTGGCGACTGAAGGAATACACCTCGATGAGGGAGGCAGGATGAGGGGGCGGGGAGGAGCGGAGACTGCCGGCGGGGAGGAAGCTGGCCGGCGGCGGCTGGGTGGGCGGCGGCGTCGGAGAGAGGGAGTGGCGGCTGGCGGCGGGGAGAGGAGAAGTAGATCGAGAGGGGAGAGGAAAAAGATGAAGGATAAGGTTGTGCCCGCCAGTTTTCTGCCCGGTACGACGCTTTGCCGAGTGTAAATTGTCGGGACACTCGGCAAAGTCTCTGGATGTTATTGCCGGTACGACGCTTTTTCTGAGTGTCAACTGTCGGGACACTCGGCAAAGTGCAAACTTTAATTAGTTTTACCTTGGTAACACTAATACAATACTAGAGAAGTTATCAACACTTCAAGAATGCATTTTTCCTTAACAAGCAACACATGCTTATGAACATCTAAATAACATAATTATACACTTTACACATGCTAGTCAATAATTATATCTAAATTAATTTTATGAAAACAATTAATCAACAATAAACCAACCAAGTCCAATTAATCGTGCTTTTCTAACAACCAAAGAACAAGCGTCAAAGTGACATGCTATAAAACCAGTAGCTAATTAGAACTCTACTTATGCTCAAACAACACTTTATGAATTAAGCCATTCAATGGAAATTCTATCCACACATAATCCTCAACACTATGAGATATTTCTAATAGTGCAAACAACACACATAATCAAAAACTCAACTACTAGGAATATTCCTATGGTGGAGAAATTGTATTTTTCACCAAAATGAAATGGGACCAGTGGGTGTTCCACTAGTCTTACAAGGCATTTGAAGGTCACAATGCCTCTGGTTGCACTTGTGGAAAAATAACATTCCACTGCACAACCATCACAAATCTACACATACTAGTGAAAATAATAGGGTGCATCTAATCAGTACTAAAATGGTACTGGACTCAACATAAGAACATCAAAAATCTAGGTAATAAACCTATCAATACTGCTCACACCCCGAAACTCCCGGATCTGACGTAACGGGGGGAATCTTGCAAGGAGGTGGGCCCTACCATTGTCAAGGGTGTTCCTTGGGCCTAACATGACACAACAAAGCAACTAGTTCCACTTTGCTACCCACTTCCGGCTCATGCAGAGGGGGCTATACGCCGGTTCCGTCTTTTTCTACACCGGGGCTAGGGTATCTCTAGAGAGGGGACCCGGAGCGTCGGGATCCCACCTAAACCAATGTTTTTCCATGCCATGTGTGTTAGAGTGTATCATGGGTGTTGGGTGCCAAATATACCATCACTCTCTATGCTGGGGCCTCACCGACGTCGGATTCTCTCTTGCGGGTTCCAGGACTGCTCACACCCCGAAACTCCCGTATCTGACGTAACGGGGGGAATATTGCAAGGAGGTGGGCCCTACCATTGTCAAGGGTGTTCCTTGGGCCTAACATGACACAACCAAGCAACTAGTTCCACTTTGCTACCCACTTCCGGCTCACGCAGAGGGGGCTAGACGCCGGTTCCGTCTTTTTCTACACCGGGGCTAGGGTATCTCCGGAGAGGGGACCCGGAGCGTCGGGATCCCACCTAAACCAATGTTTTGCCATGCCATGTGTGTTAGAGTGTATCATGGGTGTTGGGTGCCAAATATACCATCACTCTCTGTGCTGGGGCCTCACCGACGTCGGATTCTCTCTCGCGGGTTCCAGGACTGCTCACACCCCGAAACTCCCGGATCTGACGTAACGGGGGGAATCTTGCAAATAGGTGGGCCCTACCATTGTCAAGGGTGTTCCTTGGGCCTAACATGACACAACCAAGCAACTACTTCCACTTTTCTACCCACTTCCGGCTCACGCAGAGGGGGCTAGACGCCGGTTCCGTCTTTTTCTACACCGGGGCTAGGGTATCTCCGGAGAGGGGACCCGGAGCGTCGGGATCCCACCTAAACCAATGGTTTGCCATGACATGTGTGTTATATTGTATCATGGGTGTTGGGTGCCAAAGATAGCATCACTCTCTATGCTGGGGCCTCACCGACGTCGGATTCTCTCTCGCGGGTTCGAGGACTGCTCACACCCCGAAACTCCCGGATCGGACGGCACTAGGGGAATCTTGCAAGGAGGTGGGCCCTACCATTGTCAAGGGTGTTCCTTGGGCCTAACATGACACAACCAAGCAACTAGTTCCACTTTGCTACCCACTTCCGGCTCACGCAGAGGGGGCTAGACGCCGGTTCCGTCTTTTTCTACACCGGGGCTAGGGTATCTCCGGAGAGTCGACCCGGAGCGTCGGGATCCCACCTAAACCAATGGTTTGCCATGCCATGTGTGTTAGATTGTATCATGGGTGTTGGGTGCAAAAGATACCATCACTCTCTATGCCGGGGCCTCACCGACGTCGGATTCTCTCTCGCGGGTTCCAGGACTGCTCACACCCCGAAACTCCCGGATCTGACGTAACGGGGGAATCTTGCAAGTAGGTGGGCCCTACCATTGTCAAGGGTGTTCCTTGGGCCTAACATGACACAACCAAGCAACTAGTTCCACTTTGCTACCCACTTCCGGCTCACGCAGTGGGGGCTGGACGCCTGTTCCGTCTTTTTCTACACCGGGGCTAGTGTATCTCCGGAGAGGGGACCCGGATCGTCGGGATCCCACCTAAACCAATGTTTTTCCATGCCATGTGTGTTATATTGTATCATGGGTGTTGGGTGCCAAATATACCATCACTCTCTGTGCTGGGGCCTCACCGACGTCGGATTCTCTCTCGCGGGTTCCAGGACTGCTCACACCCCGAAACTCCCGGATCTGACGTAACGGGGGGAATCTTGCAAGTAGGTGGGCCCTACCATTGTCAAGGGTGTTCCTTGGGCCTAACATGACACAACCAAGCAACTAGTTCCACTTTGCTACCCACTTCCGGCTCACGCAGAGGGGGCTAGACGCCGGTTCCGTCTTTTTCTACACCGGGGCTAGGGTATCTCCGGAGAGGGGACCCGGAGCGTCGGGATCACACCTAAACCAATGGTTTGCCATGCCATGTGTGTTAGATTGTATCATAGGTGTTGGGTGCCAAAGATATCATCACTCTCTAGGCTGGGGCCTCACCGACGTCGGATTCTCTCTCGCGGGTTCCACGACTGCTCACACCCCGAAACTCCCGGATCTGACGGCACTAGGGGAATCTTGCAAGTAGGTGGGCCCTACCATTGTCAAGGGTGTTCCTTGGGCCTAACATGACACAACCAAGCAACTAGTTCCACTTTTCTACCCACTTCCGGCTCACGCAGAGGGGGCTAGACGCCGGTTCCGTCTTTTTCTACACCGGGGCTAGGGTATCTCCGGAGAGGGGACCCGGAGCGTCGGGATCCCACCTAAACCAATGGTTTGCCATGCCATGTGTGTTATATTGTATCATGGGTGTTGGGTGCCAAAGATACCATCACTCTCTATGCCGGGGCCTCACCGACGTCGGATTCTCTCTCGCGGGTTCCAGGACTGCTCACACCCCGAAACTCCCGGATCTGACGTAACGGGGGAATCTTGCAAGTAGGTGGGCCCTACCATTGTCAAGGGTGTTCCTTGGGCCTAACATGACACAACCAAGAAACTAGTTCCACTTTGCTACCCACTTCCGGCTCACGCAGAGGGGGCTGGACGCCTGTTCCGTCTTTTTCTACACCGGGGCTAGTGTATCTCCGGAGAGGGGACCCGGAGCGTCGGGATCCCACCTAAACCAATGTTTTGCCATGCCATGTGTGTTATATTGTATCATGGGTGTTGGGTTCCAAATATACCATCACTCTCTATGCTGGGGCCTCACCGACGTCGGATTCTCTCTCGCGGGTTCCAGCACTGCTCACACCCCGAAACTCCCGGATCTGACGTAACGGGGGAATCTTGCAAGTAGGTGGGCCCTACCATTGTCAAGGGTGTTACTTGGGCCTAACATGACACAACCAAGCAACTAGTTCCACTTTGCTACCCACTTCCGGCTCACGCAGAGGGGGCTGGACGCCTGTTCCGTCTTTTTCTACACCGGGGCTAGGGTATCTCCGGAGAGGGGACCCGGAGCGTCGGGATCACACCTAAACCAATGTTTTGCCATGCCATGTGTGTTATATTGTATCATGGGTGTTGGGTGACAAATATACCATCACTCTCTCGGCTGGGGCCTCACCGACGTCGGATTCTCTCTCGCGGGTTCCAGGACTGCTCACACCCCGAAACTCCCGGATCTGACGTAACGGGGGGAATCTTGCAAGTAGGTGGGCCCTACCATTGTCAAGGGTGTTCCTTGGGCCTAACATGACACAACCAAGCAACTAGTTCCACTTTGCTACCCACTTCCGGCTCACGCAGAGGGGGCTAGACGCCGGTTCCGTCTTTTTCTACACCGGGGCTAGGGTATCTCCGGAGAGGGGACCCGGAGCGTCGGGATCCCACCTAAACCAATGGTTTGCCATGACATGTGTGTTAGATTGTATCATGGGTGTTGGGTGCCAAAGATAGCATCACTCTCTATGCTGGGGCCTCACCGACGTCGGATTCTCTCTCGCGGGTTCCAGGACTGCTCACACCCCGAAACTCCCGGATCGGACGGCACTAGGGGAATCTTGCAAGGAGGTGGGCCCTACCATTGTCAAGGGTGTTCCTTGGGCCTAACATGACACAACCAATCAACTAGTTCCACTTTGCTACCCACTTCCGGCTCACGCAGAGGAGGCTAGACGCCGGTTCCGTCTTTTTCTACACCGGGGCTAGGGTATCTCCGGAGAGTCGACCCGGAGCGTCGGGATCCCACCTAAACCAATGGTTTGCCATGCCATGTGTGTTAGATTGTATCATGGGTGTTGGGTGCCAAAGATACCATCACTCTCTATGCCGGGGCCTCACCGACGTCGGATTCTCTCTCGCGGGTTCCAGGACTACTCACACCCCGAAACTCCCGGATCTGACGTAACGGGGGAATCTTGAAAGTAGGTGGGCCCTACCATTGTCAAGGGTGTTCCTTGGGCCTAACATGACACAACCAAGCAACTAGTTCCACTTTGCTACCCACTTCCGGCTCACGCAGAGGGGGCTGGACGCCTGTTCCGTCTTTTTCTACACCGGGGCTAGTGTATCTCCGGAGAGGGGACCCGGATCGTCGGGATCCCACCTAAACCAATGTTTTTCCATGCCATGTGTGTTATATTGTATCATGGGTGTTGGGTGCCAAATATACCATCACTCTCTGTGCTGGGGCCTCACCGACGTCGGATTCTCTCTCGCGGGTTCCAGGACTGCTCACACCCCAAAACTACCGGATCTGACGTAACGGGGGGAATCTTGCAAGTAGGTGGGCCCTACCATTGTCAAGGGTGTTCCTTGGGCCTAACATGACACAACCAAGCAACTAGTTCCACTTTGCTACCCACTTCCGGCTCACGCAGAGGGGGCTAGACGCCGGTTCCGTCTTTTTCTACACCGGGGCTAGGGTATCTCCGGAGAGGGGACCCGGAGCGTCGGGATCACACCTAAACCAATGGTTTGCCATGCCATGTGTGTTAGATTGTATCATAGGTGTTGGGTGCCAAAGATATCATCACTCTCTAGGCTGGGGCCTCACCGACGTCGGATTCTCTCTCGCGGGTTCCACGACTGCTCACACCCCGAAACTCCCGGATCTGACGGCCCTAGGGGAATCTTGCAAGTAGGTGGGCCCTACCATTGTCAAGGGTGTTCCTTGGGCCTAACATGACACAACCAAGCAACTAGTTCCACTTTTCTACCCACTTCCGGCTCACGCAGAGGGGGCTAGACGCCGGTTCCGTCTTTTTCTACACCGGGGCTAGGGTATCTCCGGAGAGGGGACCCGGAGCGTCGGGATCCCACCTAAACCAATGGTTTGCCATGCCATGTGTGTTAGATTGTATCATGGGTGTTGGGTGCCAAAGATACCATCACTCTCTATGCCGGGGCCTCACCGACGTCGGATTCTCTCTCGCGGGTTCCAGGACTGCTCACACCCCGAAACTCCCGGATCTGACGTAACGGGGGAATCTTGCAAGTAGGTGGGCCCTACCATTGTCAAGGGTGTTCCTTGGGCCTAACATGACACAACCAAGAAACTAGTTCCACTTTGCTACCCACTTCCGGCTCACGCAGAGGGGGCTGGACGCCTGTTCCGTCTTTTTCTACACCGGGGCTAGTGTATCTCCGGAGAGGGGACCCGGAGCGTCGGGATCCCACCTAAACCAATGTTTTGCCATGCCATGTGTGTTATATTGTATCATGGGTGTTGGGTTCCAAATATACCATCACTCTCTATGCTGGGGCCTCACCGACGTCGGATTCTCTCTCGCGGGTTCCAGCACTGCTCACACCCCGAAACTCCCGGATCTGACGTAACGGGGGAATCTTGCAAGTAGGTGGGCCCTACCATTGTCAAGGGTGTTACTTGGGCCTAACATGACACAACCAAGCAACTAGTTCCACTTTGCTACCCACTTCCGGCTCACGCAGAGGGGGCTGGACGCCTGTTCCGTCTTTTTCTACACCGGGGCTAGGGTATCTCCGGAGAGGGGACCCGGAGCGTCGGGATCACACCTAAACCAATGTTTTGCCATGCCATGTGTGTTATATTGTATCATGGGTGTTGGGTTCCAAATATACCATCACTCTCTAGGCTGGGGCCTCACCGACGTCGGATTCTCTCTCGCGGGTTCCAGGACTGCTCACACCCCGAAACTCCCGGATCTGACGTAACGGGGGGAATCTTGCAAGTAGGTGGGCCCTACCATTGTCAAGGGTGTTCCTTGGGCCTAACATGACACAACCAAGCAACTAGTTCCACTTTGCTACCCACTTCCGGCTCACGCAGAGGAGGCTAGACGCCGGTTCCGTCTTTTTCTACACCGGGGCTAGGGTATCTCCGGAGAGTCGACCCGGAGCGTCGGGATCCCACCTAAACCAATGGTTTGCCATGACATGTGTGTTAGATTGTATCATGGGTGTTGGGTGCCAAAGATACCATCACTCTCTATGCCGGGGCCTCACCGACGTCGGATTCTCTCTCGCGGGTTCCAGGACTACTCACACCCCGAAACTCCCGGATCTGACGTAACGGGGGAATCTTGCAAGTAGGTGGGCCCTACCATTGTCAAGGGTGTTCCTTGGGCCTAACATGACACAACCAAGCAACTAGTTCCACTTTGCTACCCACTTCCGGCTCACGCAGAGGGGGCTGGACGCCTGTTCCGTCTTTTTCTACACCGGGGCTAGTGTATCTCCGGAGAGGGGACCCGGACCGTCGGGATCCCACCTAAACCAATGTTTTTCCATGCCATGTGTGTTATATTGTATCATGGGTGTTGGGTGCCAAATATACCATCACTCTCTGTGCTGGGGCCTCACCGACGTCGGATTCTCTCTCGCGGGTTCCAGGACTGCTCACACCCCAAAACTACCGGATCTGACGTAACGGGGGGAATCTTGCAAGTAGGTGGGCCCTACCATTGTCAAGGGTGTTCCTTGGGCCTAACATGACACAACCAAGCAACTAGTTCCACTTTGCTACCCACTTCCGGCTCACGCAGAGGGGGCTAGACGCCGGTTCCGTCTTTTTCTACACCGGGGCTAGGGTATCTCCGGAGAGGGGACCCGGAGCGTCGGGATCACACCTAAACCAATGGTTTGCCATGCCATGTGTGTTAGATTGTATCATAGGTGTTGGGTGCCAAAGATATCATCACTCTCTAGGCTGGGGCCTCACCGACGTCGGATTCTCTCTCGCGGGTTCCACGACTGCTCACACCCCGAAACTCCCGGATCTGACGGCCCTAGGGGAATCTTGCAAGTAGGTGGGCCCTACCATTGTCAAGGGTGTTCCTTGGGCCTAACATGACACAACCAAGCAACTAGTTCCACTTTTCTACCCACTTCCGGCTCACGCAGAGGGGGCTAGACGCCGGTTCCGTCTTTTTCTACACCGGGGCTAGGGTATCTCCGGAGAGGGGACCCGGAGCGTCGGGATCCCACCTAAACCAATGGTTTGCCATGCCATGTGTGTTAGATTGTATCATGGGTGTTGGGTGCCAAAGATACCATCACTCTCTATGCCGGGGCCTCACCGACGTCGGATTCTCTCTCGCGGGTTCCAGGACTACTCACACCCCGAAACTCCCGGATCTGACGTAACGGGGGAATCTTGCAAGTAGGTGGGCCCTACCATTGTCAAGGGTGTTCCTTGGGCCTAACATGACACAACCAAGAAACTAGTTCCACTTTGCTACCCACTTCCGGCTCACGCAGAGGGGGCTGGACGCCTGTTCCGTCTTTTTCTACACCGGGGCTAGTGTATCTCCGGAGAGGGGACCCGGAGCGTCGGGATCCCACCTAAACCAATGTTTTGCCATGCCATGTGTGTTATATTGTATCATGGGTGTTGGGTTCCAAATATACCATCACTCTCTATGCTGGGGCCTCACCGACGTCGGATTCTCTCTCGCGGGTTCCAGCACTGCTCACACCCCGAAACTCCCGGATCTGACGTAACGGGGGAATCTTGCAAGTAGGTGGGCCCTACCATTGTCAAGGGTGTTACTTGGGCCTAACATGACACAACCAAGCAACTAGTTCCACTTTGCTACCCACTTCCGGCTCACGCAGAGGGGGCTGGACGCCTGTTCCGTCTTTTTCTACACCGGGGCTAGGGTATCTCCGGAGAGGGGACCCGGAGCGTCGGGATCACACCTAAACCAATGTTTTGCCATGCCATGTGTGTTATATTGTATCATGGGTGTTGGGTGCCAAATATACCATCACTCTCTAGGCTGGGGCCTCACCGACGTCGGATTCTCTCTCGCGGGTTCCAGGACTGCTCACACCCCGAAACTCCCGGATCTGACGTAACGGGGGGAATCTTGCAAGTAGGTGGGCCCTACCATTGTCAAGGGTGTTCCTTGGGCCTAACATGACACAACCAAGCAACTAGTTCCACTTTGCTACCCACTTCCGGCTCACGCAGAGGGGGCTAGACGTCGGTTCCGTCTTTTTCTACACCGGGGCTAGGGTATCTCCGGAGAGGGGACCCGGAGCGTCGGGATCACACCTAAACCAATGGTTTTCCATTCCATGTGTGTTAGATTGTATCATAGGTGTTGGGTGCCAAAGATAGCATCACTCTCTAGGCTGGGGCCTCACCGACGTCGGATTCTCTCTCGCGGGTTCCAGGACTGCTCACACCCCGAAACTCCCGGATCTGACGGCACTAGGGGAATCTTGCAAGTAGGTGGGCCCTACCATTGTCAAGGGTGTTCCTTGGGCCTAACATGACACAACCAAGCAACTAGTTCCACTTTTCTACCCACTTCCGGCTCACGCAGAGGGGGCTAGACGCCTGTTCCGTCTTTTTCTACACCGGGGCTAGGGTATCTCCGGAGAGGGGACCCGGAGCGTCGGGATCCCACCTAAACCAATGGTTTGCCATGCCATGTGTGTTAGATTGTATCATGGGTGTTGGGTGCCAAAGATACCATCACTCTCTATGCCGGGGCCTCACCGACGTCGGATTCTCTCTCGCGGGTTCCAGGACTGCTCACACCCCGAAACTCCCGGATCTGACGTGACGGGGGAATCTTGCAAGTAGGTGGTCCCTACCATTGTCAAGGGTGTTCCTTGGGCCTAACATGACACAACCAAGCAACTAGTTCCACTTTGCTACCCACTTCCGGCTCACGCAGAGGGGGATGGACGCCTGTTCCGTCTTTTTCTACACCGGGGCTAGTGTATCTCCGGAGAGGGGACCCGGAGCGTCGGGATCCCACCTAAACCAATGTTTTGCCATGCCATGTGTGTTATATTGTATCATGGGTGTTGGGTGCCAAATATACCATCACTCTCTGTGCTGGGGCCTCACCGACGTCGGATTCTCTCTCGCGGGTTCCAGGACTGCTCACACCCCGAAACTCCCGGATCTGACGTAACGGGGGGAATCTTGCAAGTAGGTGGGCCCTACCATTGTCAATGGTGTTCCTTGGGCCTAACATGACACAACCAAGGAACTAGTTCCACTTTGCTACCCACTTCCGGCTCACGCAGAGGGGGCTAGACGCCGGTTCCGTCTTTTTCTACACCGGGGCTAGGGTATCTCCGGAGAGGGGACCCGGAGCGTCGGGATCACACCTAAACCAATGGTTTGCCATGCCATGTGTGTTAGATTGTATCATATGTGTTGGGTGCCAAAGATAGCATCACTCTCTAGGCTGGGGCCTCACCGACGTCGGATTCTCTCTCGCGGGTTCCAGGACTGCTCACACCCCGAAACTCCCGGATCTGACGGCACTAGGGGAATCTTGCAAGTAGGTGGGCCCTACCATTGTCAAGGGTGTTCCTTGGGCCTAACATGACACAACCAAGCAACTAGTTCCACTTTTCTACCCACTTCCGGCTCACGCAGAGGGGGCTAGACGCCGGTTCCGTCTTTTTCTACACCGGGGCTAGGGTATCTCCGGAGAGGGGACCCGGAGCATCGGGATCCCACCTAAACAATTGGTTTGCCATGCCATGTGTGTTAGATTGTATCATGGGTGTTGGGTGCCAAAGATACCATCATTCTCTATGCTGGGGCCTCACCGACGTCGGATTCTCTCTCGCGGGTTCCAGGACTGCTCACACCCCGAAACTCCCGGATCTGACGGCACTAGGGGAATCTTGCAAGGAGGTGGGCCCTACCATTGTCAAGGGTGTTCCTTGGGCCTAACATGACACAACCAAGCAACTAGTTCCACTTTGCTACCCACTTCCGGCTCACGCAGAGGGGGCTGGACGCCTGTTCCGTCTTTTTCTACACCGGGGCTAGTGTATCTCCGGAGAGGGGACCCGGAGCGTCGGGATCCCACCTAAACCAATGTTTTGCCATGCCATGTGTGTTATATTGTATCATGGGTGTTGGGTGCCAAATATACCATCACTCTCTGTGCTGGGGCCTCACCGACGTCGGATTCTCTCTCGCGGGTTCCAGGACTGCTCACACCCCGAAACTCCCGGATCTGACGTAACGGGGGGAATCTTGCAAGTAGGTGGGCCCTACCATTGTCAAGGGTGTTCCTTGGGCCTAACATGACACAACCAAGCAACTAGTTCCACTTTGCTACCCACTTCCGGCTCACGCAGAGGGGGCTAGACGCCGGTTCCGTCTTTTTCTACACCGGGGCTAGGGTATCTCCGGAGAGGGGACCCGGAGCGTCGGGATCACACCTAAACCAATGGTTTGCCATGCCATGTGTGTTAGATTGTATCATAGGTGTTGGGTGCCAAAGATAGCATCACTCTCTAGGCTGGGGCCTCACCGACGTCGGATTCTCTCTCGCGGGTTCCAGGACTGCTCACACCCCGAAACTCCCGGATCTGACGGCACTAGGGGAATCTTGCAAGTATGTGGGTCCTACCATTGTCAAGGGTGTTCCTTGGGCATAACATGACACAACCAAGCAACTAGTTCCACTTTTCTACCCACTTCCGGCTCACGCAGAGGGGGCTAGACGCCGGTTCCGTCTTTTTCTACACCGGGGCTAGGGTATCTCCGGAGAGGGAACCCGGAGCGTCGGGATCACACCTAAACAATTGGTTTGCCATGCCATGTGTGTTAGATTGTATCATGGGTGTTGGGTGCCAAAGATACCATCACTCTCTATGCTGGGGCCTCACCGACGTCGGATTCTCTCTCGCGGGTTCCAGGACTGCTCACACCCCGAAACTCCCGGATCTGACGGCACTAGGGGAATCTTGCAAGGAGGTGGGCCCTACCATTGTCAAGGGTGTTCCTTGGGCCTAACATGACACAACCAAGCAACTAGTTCCACTTTTCTACCCACTTCCGGCTCACGCAGAGGGGGCTAGACGCCGGTTCCGTCTTTTTCTACACCGGGGCTAGGGTATCTCCGGAGAGGGGACCCAGAGCGTCGGGATCCCACCTAAACCAATGGTTTGCCATGCCATGTGCGTTAGATTGTATCATGGGTGTTGGGTGCCAAAGATACCATCACTCTCTATGCCGGGGCCTCACCGACGTCGGATTCTCTCTCGCGGGTTCCAGGACTACTCACACCCCGAAACTCCCGGATCTGACGTAACGGGGGAATCTTGCAAGTAGGTGGGCCCTACCATTGTCAAGGGTGTTCCTTGGGACTAACATGACACAACAAAGCAACTAGTTCCACTTTGCTACCCACTTCCGGCTCACGCAGAGGGGGCTGGACGCCTGTTCCGTCTTTTTCTACACCGGGGCTAGTGTATCTCCGGAGAGGGGACCCGGAGCGTCGGGTGTAACATCCCAAGTATGAAAATCTCCCCCCTAGATGTTTGTTTCTTGTTTTATTTTTGTTTTGCATCATGTCATCATATCTACTGCCTTTTGTTTGCATTTGTTTTCATTGTTTTCCAATTGTAATTTCAAACCAAATTCAAATCATTATTGTCATACTTGTTATGTTACTTTGTGTCAAATAAAAACTACAAACAAACAAACAAATTGTTCCCCTAAAACTTGGTTTCAAAAACTTTAAATTGGTTAAGTGGCATTAATTTTTTTTATACCTCAATTGCTCAACTCATTTAATTTATTTCCAAACAATACCATCAATTAAATAATTGGAAAACAAAAGTTTATTTTAATGTGTGGTTACAAAAAATGAATCATTAAAAATTTGTCCTAAAATTTGCTAACCCTAAAACCATCTCTCCTTTCTCCTTTTCCAAAGCTGCAAAAAAAAAGTAATAAACAAAAAGAATAAAGAGAAAAGAGAGGGGGGGGGGCAAAGGGGCAATCAGCCCAATTGGGCTAGCCCAACTCCCACCGGCCCATACCCCCCACGTCTGTATCTCCTACCTCCGTACGGTACGGAGAGCCATCCATGGTGGCCACGTCCGCACCAGAGGAGGGAACGGTGATCCCGAGCATCCCCCTCCCCCTTAAGAATCCCTGCTCGAGCTCTCCCCTCCTAACCCTAATCGCTCTTCCTCCCTCGAGCGCCCCCATATCCTCCCTCTTTTCTCTCTCGCTCCTCTCTGTATCCTCACCGATACCTTCACCGCCGCCTCCTTCTCCGGCGAATCGCCGCCGCCGTGGTGCCCGCCCGGCCGCGCTAGGGCCGGGAACGGAACCGGCGCGGCCTCCTCTTCCTCTCCGTGCCCGCGGTTCTCGCCGGGAGTCACGGAAGCGCCGCCGCCAACCTCCGTTCGCCGCCGACCGCACCTCCCGTGCGCCTCCTCGACCGCCCCTGCTCCCTCCGCGAGGTGAGCCCGCACCCCTTCCCCGCTCCCTCTCCGGCCTGCAGCACACCGGCCACCTGCACGGCAGCCCGCAGCGCCCGCACGTGGAGGCCACCGCACGCACACGGCAGGAGCCACGGCGAGCGATCCCCGCAGCGATCGCTGCCTGCTCCCTGTCGCTCGCATCGGTACCTGCACGAACTGAACAAGTTCAGTTAAAAAATTTAACTGACGGAAAAACGCACCTTAACCTCCTTTGCTGCCTGTACCTGACAAGCATCCGATCCCAGCGCAGTTGGCAGAGCCCATGCGAGCGCTCGCCCAGATCGCAGGTTCGACTCCTGCGGGAGGCAACAATTGCCTCCCCTTTTTTCCTAGCGCGCGACCCGCGCGGGGCCCACACGTCATGGACCTTGCAGGCCACATCACCCCAGCACTGCCACCTAGGTGCCACGCAGTGACGCTGACCCCACTGTCAGTGGCTAGGGCTGGACACTGCGCGGTGCAGTTTCTTTTCTGCCCCTTTTTAGTTTCAATATCAGTCCAATTAATTACAGAATAGTCCCTAGAATTGAAACCCTAATAACTTTTAATTCACAAACCCAAATAATAAAAATAAAATATGTACGCTGCACCAAATTTAATTATCTATCTATCTATAGCATTTGTCTTCTGTTTTGAATTTTTAAAATGCAATTCAAATTTGAATTCAAATAATTCAATTGCAATTTGATAAAATCCATAACTAATTCATTATTAATCCAAATCATGCAAATAAAATATGTTTTCCAAACCATTTTGGACCACCAATTCAAATATAAATTTTGTTTCATGTTTTGAATAATTTAAATTGCCTAAATAATTTAATCCTTGTTTAATTCATTTAAATTTGATAAAATCATAACTTGCTCAAATAAATTTTTTTTTTGAACATGCAAAATATGTTTTCAACCTAGAAAAGTATAAACTTTTCAAATATGAATTTTGTTATTTGTTTTTCACAATTTAAAATGGTGAAAACAACAACTATTTTGTGTAATCCCTTTAAGGAACCAAAAATCCCCTAAATTAATAAATAAATTTCTAAATTGGTAAACCCTATTTTAAATTGGTTCTATTGTTGTTATTTTGTTGTTTTCCTCATCCATGCATCATACTAATTCACCTTCATCTGTTGATTAGTTGGAAAACAAATAATCTAACCCAAAATTCACGGGCTTTTCATATGCAACTCAAAATTGCATATGTGTCCGTTTAAATTGTGTTACCATGTTAGCTGGTTTATTTTGATGCAACCATTAACATGACATGCATCATCCCCATGATTGTGAACTATGCCATGATATTGATTGTCTACCCTTTCTGCATTGTCTGTTTGCTTCTTCTCGGTTAGACGACGATGTTGAGACCGACGATCTTTACGACACCCCTTCAGAGGTTTTAGCTCAGTACCAGGCTACTGGGTTTGCAGGCAAGTTATCACTCACATGAACCACTGTGTTCCTTTCAACATTGGTTACCGATACTTTTCCGTTGTCTATTTCTGCTAGCCATATTATCGTTGCTTCTGTTACGATCCTATCACATGATACCCTGAAACCATGATATTGCCTCACCTCCAGTCCTATAACCCCGTTGTTTGAGCCCGTGTCTTACTAGCATGCTTAGGGTTGTTTCTGCTCGAGTCTGTTACCCGTTACTTTCTGTTATCGTATTTCTATTATGTTCTATGGGCTCGATGTGTAAACAACAACCTGCTAAGGCTTGGGTAATAATAATTTGATGTTAAGGCACCGGCAGGAGGCCCGTCGTGGTTTTGAGGCCTGCTAGTGTCGACCCTAATTAGGAAAAGGGTCTTGTCTACTGATCCATGATGAGCGTGCTCACCGCATCCGGGTGGTGGTATGGAACCCCCCTCGGCTTTGATCTGATCCGCAGTTTGTCCGAAGAGCCACACTTAGTTCGGGTGTTCCATTTGGCTCATACGCATAAATGGGTCGCTCCCATGGTTACTGATGATGATGATGACGCACACATATAGGGCGAGGCCTGTAGTGCCGGGGTGTTGTGTCCTGCGGGAGTTTTGCACACCTGCGCTGAGTATTCGGCTGCGTGGCTGGGACCTTATAGCTCCGTGGCTCCTAGGACAGGCTGTAGTGATGGTTCGAGTCGTGTCGAGTCCACCTGAGTTTTAGTTGGTGGCTTGAGTGTGTACGGGTACTGGAGCACACCCTGCAGGGATAAATCTTCTCGAGAAGCCGTGTTGTCCGCGGTTATGCGACGACTTGGTGAAAGTACTGGCTAACAAGTACTCAGACAACTTACACCTAACTATAATAACTTGACTAGTAATAGAATTATTGACACAATAACCTGACTCATCATTAATCCAACTCTGTGAGTTATCCTTGGGTTGCTTCCTTAGAAGGGGGTGACATTGGATGGGTTTGTTTGGATTTACTTTCAGTTGGTTACGATACTCGATCTTATCTCCTTTCTGTTAGCCGGAAGTTATAGTATGTTCTGTAGTTGGTTAGTGCAGCCAGCTGCCGCATCTTTTGTATTCCCCTTTCTTCCGTTGAACCCAAAGCATCTGTGCTTGGTGTTGACGGGTTACACTTTGGTGAACTGTGAGTCTTGCTTGCCAGTACGTTGTTGTACTGACCCCTTTGGGGCTGTGGCTTACGCAGACGACGATTCCGAGGATCCCCATGGAGGCTACTACGTGGAGTACGACGACGCTGTTGACGAGTAGATAGCGGACCCGGGCAGGATCCGAGACTTCGTGTATGGGCTCCGTCTTTACGTTTCCGGCTTCTTAAGCCTATTTGGATTTTGTCTGTACCCAGACCACCTTGTTTGCTTCCGCTGATGTAATGAATGCTATGTTGGGACATGTGTCCTCTGAATGAATGTATTTGCTATTCTCTGCCTTAGTGAAGGCTATTTGCAACCTTATTTCAATCTTTTGTGTCTTAGAGATATGTTGTGGTATCATTCCGTTTAACGCTGTTGACGTACCATGTGTGATTGGTATGAAGTACGTCGACAGTAGTGCCTATGGTCTCTAGTGGATAGTTTACATCGACGATGGAATAGCAGGGCTTGTGTTGTCGCGCATAAGCGCATGCCTACCAGGAAGCTGGGACGTGGGAGCAGTTATGCCCCATAATCCAAGCATCTGCTATCCAGTTCGGCCCGATGAGTATCCCCTAGAAACCAGGGTGCGACAAATGGTATCAGAGCCTGTCTGCCTGTAGGATCCCTTTTACTGGTCGCAGTTGAGTCTAGAAACTATTTTGTAGCTATATAGGAAAAATGAAACGTGAGAGTAGGAATTCTGCCATTTTATTTCTTTCCCCACCCACCCTCCCTTTTCTGGTAAGGAAGTGCAACGTTGTTTTCTCTTTCTCATCTAAACTTTCAAGTTAGGATTTCACGAATCCTGGTTTCTCTAGGATGGTTATATCTACTAGACCATAGGAATGGAGGTGGTTGTGACATGATTTATCATGTTGCCTACTCACGATTGAGAACGGTGGCAAATAAGCCCCGGAAGCAGATCCTCTTTTCCTTAAGCAGTAGATATTGATCCTTTAAAAGCCCGGATGGGTTTCTCCGTAGTACCTCAGGTGTTGTGGTCTCTCTTTCCCAGTTGTTGCTTCGATATCGTCCTTCACAAATCTTCTATTCCGTTGTAACAACTTATCTGTTGATCCGTTGTTAACCTCCATCCTTGTTCTATGCTACCTTCTTATCGTCTGAAGTAATCCTTTTAAGCACTTATATTGGATTTTGTTATCCGGTTACTGTGTTAATCTTGGTATCCTCTTCAGGATGGAAAGTGGTGACGAAGAACCCACACTGCCACCTGAGATGGGGAAAGTGCTGTCTCAGATGACACAAGTTATAAAGCAGATGCAGCAGAACCAAGACCGTGGGAGTAATGGCAACACCCGGGTGTCTATTCGGGAGTTCCTTGAGCTCAATCCGCGCACGTTTGATAACTCCTCCGAGCCATTGGATGCTGATGACTGGCTCCGTGAAATGAACCGTACTCTTGTGGTAGCTCATGTGGCTGACGAGGACCGTGTTCCTTACGTGACCTACCTTCTCCGTGGACAATCCATGTCTTGGTGGGAGAATTTCCAAGAAATGAGAGGTTCTAGTGTGGCAATCACATGGGAGGATTTCAAGCAAGCCTTCGTGCGCCATCACATTCCCGATGGGCTCATGGAGAAAATGCGTGAGGAATTCTATTCTTTCACACAAGGCAGTCTGGACGTTCTCGAATACCAAAGAGAGTTCAATCGTCTAGCTCGCTACGCCGGAGATGAAATCTCAACGGAAGCGAGAAAGATGGCAAAGTTCCGCAGGGGTCTCAACCCGGAACTCAAGTATGCTCTCACCAACGTCAAGGCCAAGAATTTTGAGGACCTCATCAACATCGCTCTAAATGAAGAGCATGGGCGCAAGTTGGTTGAGGAATCTCGTAAGCACTCTCGTGAACAGGCTAACCTCTCAAAAGCTATCATGCCTCCACAAAAACGAAGAGTTTGGGTTCCATATACCACTACAACACCGCCCATCTGCTTGCCAAGCCCGGCAGGATTTCTTGCCCTCCCTCCCACCCCAGTGGTATCTTCAGGAGGTGCTCCATCTCAGCCAAGTCCAACAGCTCCTCGTTCTGCTAGTACATGCTTCAAGTGCGGTCTATCAGGACACTACTCCTACAAGTGCCCGCAGAACAAGCCACCATCACTACCTATCTCTAAGGTCAATCATGTGATGGTACACACTCCTTCGCCTAGGCCCCGCAACAAGAACAAGTCTGTCTTGAGAACTGTGAAGGTGAACCATGTCAAGGCCCAGGGAGCAGAAGAATCTCAAGAGGTTGTAATGGGCACACTTCTTGTGAACTCGTTCCGTGCTAAAGTTTTGTTCGATTCTGGTGCTTCACACTCTTTCATCTCTCAATGCTTTGCAAACAACAGTGGAATCAACTTCGAACAGTTGGCTATCCCTTTCCTAGTGAAATCACCGGGATCTAGCTGGCAAAGCAATAAAGTTGGCCAGAACATCGAGATCACAATTGGAAACCTTCCATTCCAGGCATCTTTGATAGCTCTCCACTCTTCAGATATTGATGTCATTCTGGGGATGGATTGGTTGGTAGCCAACAAAGCAGTCATTGATTGTCCTGCTAAGTCTGTCAAAATCACACACCCTTCTGGCCAGATAGTCTACTTCCATGCCGAAAATCCAGTTGCTCAACTCTACACTCTCAATGCAAATCCTCTACCATCTATTGAAACTATTCCGGTGGTTTGTGAATTCCCTGATGTCTTTCCAGAAGAATTGCCAGGAATGCCTCCGGACAGAGCAGTTGAGTTCGTGATCGAACTTGAACCAGACACTGCTCCAATCTCTAAGCATCCATACAAGATAGCTCCTCCTGAACTGAAGTTGTTGAAGGAGCAAATCGATATGTACATGGAGAAAGGTTACATTCAACCTAGCTCCTCGGCTTGGGGATGCCCAACTCTGTTCGTTGCGAAGAAGGATCAGACAAAGAGACTCATGGTTGACTATCGTCCTCTCAACGAGAAAACCATCAAAAACAAGTATCCAATTCCTCGTATCGATGATCTTTTTGATCAACATGCTGGAGCCTCAATATTCTCCAAGCTGGACTTGAGAATGGGTTACCATCAAATCAAGATCAGAAAGGAAGATATTCCAAAGACAGCTTTCACCACTCGGTACGGTTTATATGAATACACCGTCATGTCCTTTGGTCTCACCAATGCACCGGCGACATTCTCTAGACTCATGAATTCTGTCTTCCATGAATACCTCGACAAGTTTGTTGTGGTACATCTTGATGATATTCTTGTCTACTCAAAATCCGAGGAAGAGCATGGATAACATCTTCGTCTCACTCTCATGAAACTTCGCGAGCATCGTCTATATGCCAAGTTCTCCAAATGTGAGTTCTGGATTCCAGAAGTTGCTTACCTTGGTCATGTCATCTCTGCCAAGGGCATAGCCATTGATCCAGGAAAGGTTAAGGCAATTGTTGATTGGAAACCTCCTAAGACGGTGAAACAAGTAAGAAGTTTTCTTGGCTTGGCTAGCTATTGTCGTCGTTTCGTCCAAAACTTCTCCAAGATTGCCAAACCTCTCACTGATCTCACAAAGAAGGACAAGAAGTTCGTTTGGTCTCCACAATGTGATGAAAGTTTCAATCTCCTCAAGACTAAACTCACTTCTACACCAGTTCTGGTTGGCCCAGATACTACCAAACCTTTCCAGATATTCTGTGATGCTTCTCAACAAGGTCTAGGTGCAGTTCTTATGCAAGAACGTCAAGTTGTGGCTTATGCTTCTCGTCAGTTGAACGCACATGAGCTCAAATTATCCCACTAATGACCTAGAACTTGCAGCAGTTGTGTTTGCCCTCAAGAAATGGAGGCAATACTTGTTGGGTAATCGCACTGAAATCTTTTCCGATCATAAGAGTCTGAAATACATCTTCACTCAGCCAGATCTAAACCTCAGGCAAAGGAGATGGATTGAAAAGATCAAAGACTTCGATCTTACCATTTCTTACACTCCAGGCAAGGCTAATGTTATGGCCGATGCTCTCAGTCGCAAGTCTTATTGCAATAATCTCATGATCATGGAAAGCCAACCTCCACTTCATGAAGAATTCCAGAAGCTAAACCTTGGTCTTGTTCCTCAAGGTTATCTTGCAAACTTGACAGCTAGTCCAACTCTCGAGGACAAGATTCGTTCTGAACAACTTCGTGATGCTGAGATCAAGAAGATCGCAAATAACATCAAAGCAGGCAATGTGAAGTATGAGTGCTTCTCAATTGATGACAAGGGAACTGTGTTCTTCGAAGGACGCATTGCGGTTCCTCAAGTTCAAAGTCTCAAAGATGTTATTCTCAAGGAGGCTCATGAAACTCCTCTCTCCATCCACCCTCGAAGTACAAAGATGTACCAGGATCTCAAGACTCTGTATTGGTGGTCTGGCATGAAACGTGAAATTGCTAAATACGTTTCTGAATGCGACGTTTGTCAACGTGTTAAGGCAGTTCATCAGAAAACAGCCGGTCTTCTCCAACCGCTGAAAATTCCTGAGTGGAAGTGGGACATGATTGAAATGGACTTCGTCACTGGTTTTCCAAAGTCCAAAAAGGGCAACGATGCAATCTTCGTTGTTATTGATCGTCTCACTAAGGTAGCTCACTTCTTCGCTGTCAAAGAAACAATCTCAGCTAGCCAGTTAGCAGAGCTCTACACAACAAGGATTGTTCCTCTTCATGGTGTTCCATTGGAAATAAGCTCAGACCGTGGAAGCATATTCACTTCTCATTTCTGGAAGAGTTTTCAAGAAACGTTGGGCACCAAACTTCTGTTCAGCACAACTTATCATCCTCAGTCTCAAGGGCAAGTCGAAAGAGTCAATCAGATTCTCGAGGATATGCTCAGAGCATGTGGTCTCTCCTTTGGCATGAAATGGGAGGAATGCCTTCCATATGCTGAATTCTACTACAACAACAGCTTCCAGGCAAGCCTAGGCATGGCACCGTTTGAAGCACTCTATGGCCGCAGATGCAGGAGTCCAATCAATTGGTCTGGAGCTGGTGAACGTTCACTCTTAGGCCCTGACATTGTTAAGGAAGCCGAAGAGAAAGTTCGCATCATTCGTGACAATCTCAAGATTGCTCAGTCTCGTCAGAAAAGCTACTATGACAGCAAGCACATGGATATGATCTATACACCTGGTGACAAAGCATATATCCGTGTAACTCCCCTCAGAGGCACTCATCGTTTTGGTGTGAAAGGAAAGCTTGCACCAAGATACATTGGTCCTTTCAACATTCTCTCAAGGCGTGCGGAAAATGCCTATCGTCTTGAACTTCCAGAAAAACTATCCAAGGTGCACGATGTGTTTCACGTGTATCAGCTCAAGAGGTGTTTCAAAGATCCAGATCGTGCAGTTGATCATGATTCCATTGAACTGCAAGATGATCTATCTTATGAGGAGCACCCTGTTCGAATTCTCGATGAGACCGTTTGTAAGACTCGCAACAAGAGCACCAAGTTCTTGAAAGTGCAATGGTCGCATCATTCTGATAAAGAGGCAACGTGAGAGACCGAAGAGGATCTTCGCAAGAAGTATCCGGACCTTTTCACTTCTCAGTAGGAATCTCGGGGCGCGATTCCTTCAAGGGGGGGCGTTTTGTAACATCCCAAGTATGAAAATCTCCCCCCTAGATGTTTGTTTCTTGTTTTATTTTTGTTTTGCATCATGTCATCATATCTATTGGCTTTTGTTTGCATTTGTTTTCATTGTTTTCTAATTGTAATTTCAAACCAAATTCAAATCATTATTGTCATACTTGTTATGTTACTTTGTGTCAAATAAAAACTACAAACAAACAAACAAATTGTTCCCCTAAAACTTGGTTTCAAAAACTTTAAATTGGTTAAGTGGCATTTATTTCTTTTTATACCTCAATTGCTCAACTCATTTAATTTATTTCCAAACAATACCATCAATTAAATAATTGGAAAACAAAAGTTTATTTTAATGTGTGGTTACAAAAAATGAATCATTAAAAATTTGTCCTAAAATTTGCTAACCCTAAAACCATCTCTCCTTTCTCCTTTTCCAAAGCTGCAAAAAAAAGTAATAAACAAAAAGAATAAAGAGAAAAGAGAGGGGGGGGGGGCAAAGGGGCATTCAGCCCAATTGGGCTAGCCCAACTCCCACCGGCCCATACCCCCCACGTATGTATCTCCTACCTCCGTACGGTACGGAGAGCCATCCATGGTGGCCACGTCCGCACCAGAGGAGCGAACGGTGATCCCGAGCATCCCCCTCCCCCTTAAGAATCCCTGCTCGAGCTCTCCCCTCCTAACCCTAATCGCTCTTCCTCCCTCGAGCGCCCCCATCTCCTCCCTCTTTTCTCTCTCGCTCCTCTCTGTATCCTCACCGATACCTTCACCGCCGCCTCCTTCTCCGGCGAATCGCCGCCGCCGTGGTGCCCGCCCGGCCGCGCTAGGGCCGGGAACAGAACCGGCGCGGCCTCCTCTTCCTCTCCGTGCCCGCGGTTCTCGCCGGGAGTCACGGAAGCGCCGCCGCCAACCTCCGTTCGCCGCCGACCGCACCTCCCGAGCGCCTCCTCGACCGCCCCTGCTCCCTCCGCGAGGTGAGCCCGCACCCCTTCCCCGCTCCCTCTCCGGCCTGCAGCACACCGGCCACCCGCACGGCAGCCCGCAGCGCCCGCACGTGGAGGCCACCGCACGCACACGGCAGGAGCCGCGGCGAGCGATCCCCGCAGCGATCGCTGCATGCTCCCTGTCGCTCGCATCGGTACCTGCATGAACTGAACAAGTTCAGTTAATAATTTTAACTGACGGAAAAACGCACCTTAACCTCCTTTGCTGCCTGTACCTGACAAGCATCCGATCCCAGCGCAGTTGGCAGAGCCCATGCGAGCGCTCGCCCAGATCGCAGGTTCGACTCCTGCGGGAGGCAACAATTGCCTCCCCTTTTTTCCTAGCGCGCGACCCGCGCGGGGCCCACACGTCATGGACCTTGCAGGCCACATCACCCCAGCACTGCCACCTAGGTGCCACGCAGTGACGCTGACCCCACTGTCAGTGGCTGGGGCTGGACACTGCGCGGTGCAGTTTCTTTTCTGCCCCTTTTTAGTTTCAATATCAGTCCAATTAATTACAGAATAGTCCCTAGAATTGAAACCCTAATAACTTTTAATTCACAAACCCAAATAATAAAAATAAAATATGTACGCTGCACCAAATTTAATTATCTATCTATCCATAGCATTTTTTTTCTGTTTTGAATTTTCAAAATGCAATTCAAATTTGAATTCAAATAATTCAATTGCAATTTGATAAAATCCATAACTAATTCATTATTAATCCAAATCATGCAAATAAAATATGTTTTCCAAACCATTTTGGACCACCAATTCAAATATAAATTTTGTTTCATGTTTTGAATAATTTAAATTGCCTAAATAATTTAATCCTTGTTTAATTCATTTAAATTTGATAAAATCATAACTTGCTCAAATAAAATTATTTTTGAACATGCAAAATATGTTTTCAACCTAGAAAAGTATAAACTTTTCAAATATGAATTTTGTTATTTGTTTTGCACAATTTAAAATGGTGAAAACAACAACTATTTTGTGTAATCCCTTTAAGGAACCAAAAATCCCCTAAATTAATAAATAAATTTCTAAATTGGTAAACCCTATTTTAAATTGGTTCTATTGTTGTTATTTTGTTGTTTTCCTCATCCATGCATCATACTAATTCACCTTCATCTGTTGATTAGTTGGAAAACAAATAATCTAACCCAAAATTCACGGGCTTTTCATATGCAACTCATAATGCATATGTGTCCATTTAAATTGTGTTACCATGTTAGCTGGTTTATTTTGATGCAACCATTAACATGACATGCATCATCCCCATGATTGTGCACTATGCCATGATATTGATTGTCTACCCTTTCTGCATTGTCTGTTTGCTTCTTCTCGGATAGACGACGACGTTGAGACCGACGATCTTTACGACACCCCTTCAGAGGTTTTAGCTCAGTACCAGGCTACTGGGTTTGCAGGCAAGTTATCACTCACATGAACCACTGTGTTCCTTTCAACATTGGTTACCGATACTTTTCCGTTTTCTATTTCTGCTAGCCATATGTATCGTTGCTTCTGTTACGATCCTATCACATGATACCCTGAAACCATGATATTGCCTCACCTCCAGTCCTATAACCCCGTTGTTTGAGCCCGTGTCTTACTAGCATGCTTAGGGTTGTTTCTGCTCGAGTCTGTTACCCGTTACTTTCTGTTATCGTATTTCTATTATGTTCTATGGGCTCGATGTGTAAACAACAACCTGCTAAGGCTTGGGTAATAATAATTTGATGTTAAGGCACCGGCAGGAGGCCCGTCGTGGTTTTGAGGCCTGCTAGTGTCGACCCTAATTAGGAAAAGGGTCTTGTCTACTGATCCATGATTAGCGTGCTCACCACATCCGGGTGGTGGTATGGAACCCCCCTCGGCTTTGATCTGATCCGCAGTTTGTCCGAAGAGCCACACTTAGTTCGGGTGTTCCATTTGGCTCATACGCATAAATGGGTCGCTCCCATGGTTACTGATGATGATGATGACGCACACATATAGGGCGAGGCCTGTAGTGCCGGGGTGTTGTGTCCTGCGGGAGTTTTGCACACCTGCGCTGAGTATTCGGCTGCGTGGCTGCGACCTTATAGCTCCGTGGCTCCTAGGACAAGCTGTAGTGATGGTTCGAGTCGTGTCGAGTCCACCTGAGTTTTAGTTGGTGGCTTGAGTGTGTACGGGTACTGGAGCACACCCTGCAGGGATAAATCTTCTCGAGAAGCCGTGTTGTCCGCGGTTATGCGACGACTTGGTGAAAGTACTGGCTAACAAGTACTCAGACAACTTACACCTAACTATAATAACTTGACTAGTAATAGAATTATTGACACAATAACCTGACTCATCATTAATCCAACTGTGTGAGTTATCCTTGGGTTGCTTCCTTAGAAGGGGGTGACATTGGATGGGTTTGTTTGGATTTACTTTCAGTTGGTTACGATACTCGATCTTATCCCCTTTCTGTTAGCCGGAAGTTATAGTATGTTCTGTAGTTGGTTAGTGCAGCCAGCTGCCGCATCTTTTGTATTCCCCTTTCTTCCGTTGAACCCAAAGCATCTGTGCTTGGTGTTGACGGGTTACACTTTGGTGAACTGTGAGTCTTGCTTGCCAGTACGTTGTTGTACTGACCCCTTTGGGGCTGTGGCTTACGCAGACGACGATTCCGAGGATCCCCATGGAGGCTACTACGTGGAGTACGACGACGCTGTTGACGAGTAGATAGCGGACCCGGGCAGGATCCGAGACTTCGTGTATGGGCTCCGTCTTTTCGTTTCCGGCTTCTTAAGCCTATTTGGATTTTGTCTGTACCCAGACCACCTTGTTTGCTTCCTCTGATGTAATGAATGCTATGTTGGGACATGTGTCCTCTGAATGATTGTATTTGCTATTCTCTGCCTTAGTGAAGGCTATTTGCAACCTTATTTCAATCTTTTGTGTCTTAGAGATATGTTGTGGTATCATTCCGTTTAACGCTGTTGACGTACCATGTGTGATTGGTATGAAGTACGTCGACAGTAGTGCCTATGGTCTCTAGTGGATAGTTTACATCGACGATGGAATAGCAGGCCTTGTGTTGTCGCGCATAAGCGCAGGCCTACCAGGAAGCTGGGACGTGGGAGCAGTTATGCCCCATAATCCAAGCATCTGCTATCCAGTTCGGCCCGATGAGTATCCCCTAGAAACCAGGGTGCGACATCGGGATCCCACCTAAACCAATGTTTTGCCATGCCATGTGTGTTAGATTGTATCACGGGTGTTGGGTGCCAAATATACCATCACTCTCTGTGCTCGGGCCTCACCGACGTCGGATTCTCTCTCGCGGGTTCCAGGACTGCTCACACCCCGAAACTCCCGGATCTGACGTAACGGGGGGAATCTTGCAAGTAGGTGGGCCCTACCATTGTCAAGGGTGTTCCTTGGGCCTAACATGACACAACCAAGCAACTAGTTCCACTTTGCTACCCACTTCCGGCTCACGCAGAGGGGGCTAGACACCGGTTCCGTCTTTTTCTACACCGGGGCTAGGGTATCTCCGGAGAGGGGACCCGGAGCGTCGGGATCCCACCTAAACCAATGGTTTGCCATGACATGTGTGTTAGATTGTATCATGGGTGTTGGGTGCCAAAGATAGCATCACTCTCTATGCTGGGGCCTCACCGACGTCGTATTCTCTCTCGCGGGTTCCAGGACTGCTCACACCCCGAAACTCCCGGATCTGACGGCACTAGGGGAATCTTGCAAGTAGGTGGGCCCTACCATTGTCAAGGGTGTTCCTTGGGCCTAACATGACACAACCAAGCAACTAGTTCCACTTTGCTACCCACTTCCGGCTCACGCAGAGGGGGCTAGACGCCGGTTCCGTCTTTTTCTACACCGGGGCTAGGGTATCTCCGGAGAGGGGACCCGGAGCGTCGGGATCCCACCTAAACCAATGGTTTGCCATGCCATGTGTGTTAGATTGTATCATGGGTGTTGGGTGCCAAAGATACCATCACTCTCTATGTTGGGGCCTCACCGACGTCGGATTCTCTCTCGCGGGTTCCAGGACTGCTCACACCCCGAAACTCCCGGATCTGACGGCACTAGGGGAATCTTGCAAGGAGGTGGGCCCTACCATTGTCAAGGGTGTTCCTTGGGCCTAACATGACACAACCAAGAAACTAGTTCCACTTTGCTACCCACTTCCGGCTCACGCAGAGGGGGCTAGACGCCGGTTCCGTCTTTTTCTACACCGGGGCTAGGGTATCTCCGGAGAGGGGACCCGGAGCGTCGGGATCCCACCTAAACCAATGGTTTGCCATGCCATGTGTGTTAGATTGTATCATGGGTGTTGGGTGCCAAAGATAGCATCACTCTCTATGCTGGGGCCTCACCGACGTCGGATTCTCTCTCGCGGGTTCCAGGACCGCTCACACCCCGAAACTCCCGGATCTGACGGCACTAGGGGAATCTTGCAAGCAGGTGGGCCCTACCATTGTCAAGGGTGTTCCTTGGGCCTAACATGACACAACCAAGCAACTAGTTCCACTTTGCTACCCACTTCCGGCTCACGCAGAGGGGGCTGGACGCCTGTTCCGTCTTTTTCTACACCGGGGCTAGTGTATCTCCGGAGAGGGGACCCGGAGCGTCGGGATCCCACCTAAACCAATGTTTTGCAATGCCATGTGTGTTAGATTGTATCATAGGTGTTGGGTGCCAAAGATACCATCACTCTCTATGCTGGGGCCTCACCGACGTCGGATTCTCTCTCGCGGGTTCCAGGACCGCTCACACCCCGAAACTCCCGGATCTGACGGCACTAGGGGAATCTTGCAAGGAGGTGGGCCCTACCATTGTCAAGGGTGTTCCTTGGGCCTAACATGACACAACCAAGCAACTAGTTCCACTTTGCTACCCACTTCCGGCTCACGCAGAGGGGGCTGGACGCCTGTTCCGTCTTTTTCTACACCGGGGCTAGGGTATCTCCGGAGAGGGGACCCGGAGCGTCGGGATCCCACCTAAACCAATGGTTTTCCATGCCATGTGTGTTATATTGTATCATGGGTGTTGGGTGCAAAAGATACCATCACTCTCTATGCCGGGGCCTCACCGACGTCGGATTCTCTCTCGCGGGTTCTAGGACTGCTCACACCCCGAAACTCCCGGATCTGACGTAACGGGGGAATATTGCAAGTAGGTGGGCCCTACCATTGTCAAGGGTGTTCCTTGGGCCTAACATGACACAAACAAGCAACTAGTTCCACTTTGCTACCCACTTCCGGCTCACGCAGAGGGGGCTGGACGCCTGTTCCGTCTTTTTCTACATCGGGGCTAGTGTATCTCCGGAGAGGGGACCCGGAGCGTCGGGATCCCACCTAAACCAATTTTTTGCCATGCCATGTGTGTTATATTGTATCATGGGTGTTGGGTGCCAAATATACCATCACTCTCTGTGCTGGGGCCTCACCGACGTCGGATTCTCTCTCGCGGGTTCCAGGACTGCTCACACCCCGAAACTCCTGGATCTGACGTAACGGGGGGAATCTTGCAAGTAGGTGGGCCCTACCATTGTCAAGGGTGTTCCTTGGGCCTAACATGACACAACCAAGCAACTAGTTCCACTTTGCTACCCACTTCCGGCTCACGCAGAGGGGGCTAGACGCCGGTTCCGTCTTTTTCTACACCGGGGCTAGGGTATCTCCGGAGAGGGGACCCGGAGCGTCGGGATCCCACCTAAACCAATTGTTTGCCATGCCATGTGTGTTAGATTGTATCATGGGTGTTGGGTGCCAAAGATAGCATCACTCTCTATGCTGGGGCCTCACCGACGTCGGATTCTCTCTCGCGGGTTCCAGGACGGCTCACACCCCGAAACTCCCGGATCTGACGGCACTAGGGGAATCTTGCAAGTAGGTGGGCCCTACCATTGTCAAGGGTGTTCCTTGGGCCTAAAATGACACAACCAAGCAACTAGTTCCACTTTGCTACCCACTTCCGGCTCACGCAGAGGGGGCTAGACGCCGGTTCCGTCTTTTTCTACACCGGGGCTAGGGTATCTCCGGAGAGGGGACCCGGAGCGTCGGGATCCCACCTAAACCAATGGTTTGCCATGCCATGTGTGTTAGATTGTATCATGGGTGTTGGGTGCCAAAGATACCATCACTCTCTATGCTGGGGCCTCACCGATGTCGGATTCTCTCTCGCGGGTTCCAGGACTGCTCACACTCCGAAACTCCCGGATCTGACGGCACTAGGGGAATCTTGCAAGGAGGTGGGCCCTACCATTGTCAAGGGTGTTCCTTGGGCCTAACATGACACAACCAAGCAACTAGTTCCACTTTGCTACCCACTTCCGGCTCACGCAGAGGGGGCTAGACGCCGGTTCCGTCTTTTTCTACACCGGGGCTAGGGTATCTCCGGAGAGGGGACCCGGAGCGTCGGGATCCCACCTAAACCAATGGTTTGCCATGCCATGTGTGTTATATTGTATCATGGGTGTTGGGTGCCAAAGATAGCATCACTCTCTATGCTGGGGCCTCACCGACGTCGGATTCTCTCTCGCGGGTTCCAGGACTGCTCACACCCCGAAACTCCCGGATCTGACGGCACTAGGGGAATCTTGCAAGTAGGTGGGCCCTACCATTGTCAAGGGTGTTCCTTGGGCCTAACATGACACAACCAAGCAACTAGTTCCACTTTGCTACCCACTTCCGGCTCACGCAGAGGGGGCTAGACGCCGGTTCCGTCTCTTTCTACACCGGGGCTAGGGTATCTCCGGAGAGGGGACCCGGAGCGTCGGGATCCCACCTAAACCAATGGTTTGCCATGCCATGTGTGTTAGATTGTATCATGAGTGTTGGGTGCCAAAGATACCATCACTCTCTATGTTGGGGCCTCACCGACGTCGGATTCTCTCTCGCGGGTTCCAGGACTGCTCACACCCCGAAACTCCCGGATCTGACGGCACTAGGGGAATCTTGCAAGGAGATGGGCCCTACCATTGTCAAGGGTGTTACTTGGGCCTAACATGACACAACCAAGCAACTAGTTCCACTTTGCTACCCACTTCCGGCTCACGCAGAGGGGGCTAGACGCCGGTTCCGTCTTTTTCTACACCGGGGCTAGGGTATCTCCGGAGAGGGGACCCGGAGCGTCGGGATCCCACCTAAAACAATGGTTTGCCATGCCATGTGTGTTAGATTGTATCATGGGTGTTGGGTGCCAAAGATAGCATCACTCTCTATGCTGGGGCCTCACCGACGTCGGATTCTCTCTCGCGGGTTCCAGGACCGCTCACACCCCGAAACTCCCGGATCTGACGGCACTAGGGGAATCTTGCAAGCAGGTGGGCCCTACTATTGTCAAGGGTGTTCCTTGGGCCTAACATGACACAACCAAGCAACTAGTTCCACTTTGCTACCCACTTCCGGCTCACGCAGAGGGGGCTAGACGCCGGTTCCGTCTTTTTCTACACCGGGGCTAGGGTATCTCCGGAGAGGGGACCCGGAGCGTCGGGATCCCACCTAAACCAATGGTTTGCCATGCCATGTGTGTTAGATTGTATCATGGGTGTTGGGTGCCAAAGATAGCATCACTCTCTATGCTGGGGCCTCACCGACGTCGGATTCTCTCTCGCGGGTTCCAGGACGGCTCACACCCCGAAACACCCGGATCTGACGGCACTAGGGGAATCTTGCAAGTAGGTGGGCCCTACCATTGTCAAGGGTGTTCCTTGGGCCTAACATGACACAACCAAGCAACTAGTTCCACTTTGCTACCCACTTCCGGCTCACGCAGAGGGGGCTAGACGCCGGTTCCGTCTTTTTCTACACCGGGGCTAGGGTATCTCCGGAGAGGGGACCCGGAGCGTCGGGATCCCACCTAAACCAATGGTTTGCCATGCCATGTGTGTTAGATTGTATCATGGGTGTTGGGTGCCAAAGATACCATCACTCTCTATGCTGGGGCCTCACCGATGTCGGATTCTCTCTCGCGGGTTCCAGGACTGCTCACACTCCGAAACTCCCGGATCTGACGGCACTAGGGGAATCTTGCAAGGAGGTGGGCCCTACCATTGTCAAGGGTGTTCCTTGGGCCTAACATGACACAACCAAGCAACTAGTTCCACTTTGCTACCCACTTCCGGCTCACGCAGAGGGGGCTAGACGCCGGTTCCGTCTTTTTCTACACCGGGGCTAGGGTATCTCCGGAGAGGGGACCCGGAGCGTCGGGATCCCACCTAAACCAATGGTTTGCCATGCCATGTGTGTTATATTGTATCATGGGTGTTGGGTGCCAAAGATAGCATCACTCTCTATGCTGGGGCCTCACCGACGTCGGATTCTCTCTCGCGGGTTCCAGGACTGCTCACACCCCGAAACTCCCGGATCTGACGGCACTAGGGGAATCTTGCAAGTTGGTGGGCCCTACCATTGTCAAGGGTGTTCCTTGGGCCTAACATGACACAACCAAGCAACTAGTTCCACTTTGCTACCCACTTCCGGCTCACGCAGAGGGGGCTAGACGCCGGTTCCGTCTCTTTCTACACCAGGGCTAGGGTATCTCCGGAGAGGGGACCCGGAGCGTCGGGATCCCACCTAAACCAATGGTTTGCCATGACATGTGTGTTAGATTGTATCATGGGTGTTGGGTGCCAAAGATACCATCACTCTCTATGTTGGGGCCTCACCGACGTCGGATTCTCTCTCGCGGGTTCCAGGACTGCTCACACCCCGAAACTCCCGGATCTGACGGCACTAGGGGAATCTTGCAAGGAGGTGGGCCCTACCATTGTCAAGGGTCTTACTTGGGCCTAACATGACACAACCAAGCAACTAGTTCCACTTTGCTACCCACTTCCGGCTCACGCAGAGGGGGCTAGACGCCGGTTCCGTCTTTTTCTACACCGGGGCTAGGGTATCTCCGGAGAGGGGACCCGGAGCGTCGGGATCCCACCTAAAACAATGGTTTGCCATGCCATGTGTGTTAGATTGTATCATGGGTGTTGGGTGCCAAAGATAGCATCACTCTCTATGCTGGGGCCTCACCGACGTCGGATTCTCTCTCGCGGGTTCCAGGACCGCTCACACCCCGAAACTCCCGGATCTGACGGCACTAGGGGAATCTTGCAAGCAGGTGGGCCCTACTATTGTCAAGGGTGTTCCTTGGGCCTAACATGACACAACCAAGCAACTAGTTCCACTTTGCTACCCACTTCCGGCTCACGCAGAGGGGGCTGGACGTCTGTTCCGTCTTTTTCTACACCGGGGCTAGGGTATCTCCGGAGAGGGGACCCGGAGCGTCGGGATCCCACCTAAACCAATGTTTTGCCATGCCATGTGTGTTATATTGTATCATGGGTGTTGGGTGCCAAAGATACCATCACTCTCTATGCTGGGGCCTCACCGACGTCGGATTCTCTCTCGCGAGTTCCAGGACCGCTCACACCCCGAAACTCCCGGATCTGACGGCACTAGGGGAATCTTGCAAGGAGGTGGGCCCTACCATTGTCAAGGGTGTTCCTTGGGCCTAACATGACACAACCAAGCAACTAGTTCCACTTTGCTACCCACTTCCGGCTCACGCAGAGGGGGCTGGACGCCTGTTCCGTCTTTTTCTACACCGGGGCTAGGGTATCTCCGGAGAGGGGACCCGGAGCGTCGGGATCCCACCTAAACCAATGGTTTTCCATGCCATGTGTGTTAGATTGTATCATGGGTGTTGGGTGCCAAAGATACCATCACTCTCTATGTCGGGGCCTCACCGACGTCGGATTCTCTCTCGCGGGTTCCAGGACTGCTCACACCCCGAAACTCCCGGATCTGACGTAACGGGGGAATCTTGCAAGTAGGTGGGCCCGACCATTGTCAAGGGTGTTCCTTGGGCCTAAAATCACACAACCAAGCAACTAGTTCCACTTTGCTACCCACTTCCGGCTCAAGTAGAGGGGGCTGGACGCCTGTTCCGTCTTTTTCTACACCGGGGCTAGTGTATCTCCGGAGAGGGGACCCGGAGCGTCGGGATCCCACCTAAACCAATGTTTTGCCATGCCATGTGTGTTATATCGTATCATGGGTGTTGGGTGCCAAAGATACCATCACTCTCCGTGATGGGGCCTCACCGACGTCGGATTCTCTCTCGCGGGTTCCAGGACTGCTCACACCCCGAAACTCCCGGATCTGACGTAACAGGGGGAATCTTGCAAGGAGGTGGGCCCTACCATTGTCAAGGGTGTTCCTTGGGCCTAACATGACACAACCAAGCAACTAGTTCCACTTTGCTACCCACTTCCGGCTCACGCAGAGGGGGCTAGACGCCGGTTCCGTCTTTTTCTACACCGGGGCTAGGGTATCTCCGGAGAGGGGACCCGGAGCGTCGGGATCCCACCTAAACAAATGTTTTGCCATGCCATGTGTGTTAGAGTGTATCATGGGTGTTGGGTGCCAAAGATACCATCACTCTCTGTGCTGGGGCCTCACCGACGTCGGATTCTCTCTCGCGGGTTCCAGGACTGCTCACACCCCGAAACTCCCGAATCTGACGTAACGAGGGGAATCTTGCAAGTAGGTGGTCCCTACCATTGTCAAGGGTGTTCCTTGGGCCTAACATGACACAACCAAGCAACTAGTTCCACTTTGCTACCCACTTCCGGCTCACGCAGAGGGGGCTGGACGACTGTTCCGTCTTTTTCTACACCGGGGCTAGGGTATCTCCGGAGAGGGGACCCGGAGCGTCGGGATCCCACCTAAACCAATGGTTTGCCATGCCATGTGTGTTAGATTGTACCATGGGTGTTGGGTGCCAAAGATAGCATCACTCTCTATGCTGGGGCCTCACCGACGTCGGATTCTCTCTCGCGGGTTCCAGGACCGCTCACACCCCGAAACTCCCGGATCTGACGGCACTAGGGGAATCTTGCAAGCAGGTGGGCCCTACCATTGTCAAGGGTGTTCCTTGGGCATAGGATTACACAACCAAGCAACTAGTTCCACTTTGCTACCCACTTCCGGCTCACGCAGAGGGGGCTGGACGCCTGTTCCGTCTTTTTCTACACCGGGGCTAGGGTATCTCCGGAGAGGGGACCCGGAGCGTCGGGATCCCACCTAAACCAATGTTTTGCCATGCCATGTGTGTTAGAGTGTATCATGGGTGTTGGGTGCCAAAGATACCATCACTCTCTGTGCTGGGGCCTCACCGACGTCGGATTCTCTCTCGCGGGTTCCAGGACTGCTCACACCCCGAAACTCCCGAATCTGACGTAACGGGGGGAATCTTGCAAGTAGGTGGGCCCTACTATTGTCAAGGGTGTTCCTTGGGCCTAACATGACACAACCAAGAAACTAGTTCCACTTTGCTACCCACTTCCGGCTCACGCAGAGGGGGCTGGACGCCTGTTCCGTCTTTTTCTACACCGGGGCTAGGGTATCTCCGGAGAGGGGACCCGGAGCGTCGGGATCCCACCTAAACCAATGGTTTGCCATGCCATGTGTGTTAGATTGTATCATGGGTGTTGGGTGCCAAAGATAGCATCACTCTCTATGCTGGGGCCTCACCGACGTCGGATTCTCTCTCGCGGGTTCCAGGACCGCTCACACCCCGAAACTCCCGGATCTGACGGCACTAGGGGAATCTTGCAAGAAGGTGGGCCCTACCATTGTCAAGGGTGTTCCTTGGGCATAGGATGACACAACCAAGCAACTAGTTCCACTTTGCTACCCACTTCCGGCTCACGCAGAGGGGGCTGGACGCCTGTTCCGTCTTTTTCTACACCGGGGCTAGTGTATCTCCGGAGAGGGGACCCGGAGCGTCGGGATCCCACCTAAACCAATGTTTTGCCATGCCATGTGTGTTAGATTGTATCATGGGTGTTGGGTGCCAAAGATACCATCACTCTCTATGCTGGGGCCTCACCGACGTCGGATTCTCTCTCGCGGGTTCCAGGACCGCTCACACCCCGAAACTCCCGGATCTGACGGCACTAGGGGAATCTTGCAAGGAGGTGGGCCCTACCATTGTCAAGGGTGTTCCTTGGGACTAACATGACACAACCAAGCAACTAGTTCCACTTTGCTACCCACTTCCGGCTCACGCAGAGGGGGCTGGACGCCTGTTCCGTCTTTTTCTACACCGGGGCTAGGGTATCTCCGGAGAGGGGACCCGGAGCGTCGGGATCCCACCTAAACCAATGGTTTGCCATGCCATGTGTGTTAGATTGTATCATGGGTGTTGGGTGCGAAAGATAGCATCACTCTCTATGCTGGGGCCTCACCGACGTCGGATTCTCTCTCGCGGGTTCCAGGACTGCTCACACCCCGAAACTCCCGGATCTGACGGCACTAGGGGAATCTTGCAAGGATGTGGGCCCTACCATTGTCAAGGTTGTTCCTTGGGCCTAACATGACACAACCAAGAAACTAGTTCCACTTTGATACCCACTTCCGGCTCACGCAGAGGGGGCTAGACGCCGGTTCCGTCTTTTTCTACACCGGGGCTAGGGTATCTCCGGAGAGGGGACCCGGAGCGTCGGGATCCCACCTAAACCAATGTTTTGCCATGCCATGTGTGTTAGAGTGTATCATGGGTGTTGGGTGCCAAAGATACCATCACTCTCCGTGCTGGGGCCTCACCGACGTCGGATTCTCTCTCGCGGGTTCCAGGACTGCTCATACCCCGAAACTCCCGGATTTGACGTAACGGGGGGAATCTTGCAAGGAGGTGGGCCCTACCATTGTCAAGGTTGTTCCTTGGGCATAACATGACACAACCAAGCAACTAGTTCCACTTTGCTACCCACTTCCGGCTCACGCAGAGGGGGCTAGACGCCGGTTCCGTCTTTTTCTACACCGGGGCTAGGGTATCTCCGGAGAGGGGACCCGGAGCGTCGGGATCCCACCTAAACCAATGTTTTGCCATGCCATGTGTGTTAGAGTGTATCATGGGTGTTGGGTGCCAAAGATACCATCACTCTCTGTGCTGGGGCCTCACCGACGTCGGATTCTCTCTCGCGGGTTCCAGGACTGCTCACACCCCGAAACTCCCGATCTGACGTAACGGGGGAATCTTGCAAGTAGGTGGGCCCTACCATTGTCAAGGGTGTTCCTTGGGCCTAACATGACACAACCAAGCAACTAGTTCCACTTTGCTACCTACTTCCGGCTCACGCAGAGGGGGCTGGACGCCTGTTCCGTCTTTTTCTACACCGGGGCTAGGGTATCTCCGGAGAGGGGACCCGGAGCGTCGGGATCCCACCTAAACCAATGGTTTGCCATGCAATGTGTGTTAGATTGTATCATGGGTGTTGGGTGCCAAAGATAGCATCACTCTCTATGCTGGGGCCTCACCGACGTCGGATTCTCTCTCGCGGGTTCCAGGACCGCTCACACCCCGAAACTCCCGGATCTGACGGCACTAGGGGAATCTTGCAAGCAGGTGGGCCCTACCATTGTCAAGGGTGTTCCTTGGGCATAGGATGACACAACCAAGCAACTAGTTCCACTTTGCTACCCACTTCCGGCTCACGCAGAGGGGGCTGGACGCCTGTTCCGTCTTTTTCTACACCGGGGCTAGGGTATCTCCGGAGAGGGGACCCGGAGCATCGGGATCCCACCTAAACCAATGTTTTGCCATGCCATGTGTGTTAGAGTGTATCATGGGTGTTGGGTGCCAAAGATACCATCACTCTCTGTGCTGGGGCCTCACCGACGTCGGATTCTCTCTCGCGGGTTCCAGGACTGCTCACACCCCGAAACTCCCGAATCTGACGTAACGGGGGGAATCTTGCAAGTAGGTGGGCCCTACCATTGTCAAGGGTGTTCCTTGGGCCTAACATGACACAACCAAGCAACTAGTTCCACTTTGCTACCCACTTCCGGCTCACGCAGAGGGGGCTGGACGCCTGTTCCGTCTTTTTCTACACCGGGGCTAGGGTATCTCCGGAGAGGGGACCCTGAGCGTCGGGATCCCACCTAAACCAATGGTTTTCCATGCCATGTGTGTTAGATTGTATCATGGGTGTTGGGTGCCAAAGATAGCATCACTCTCTATGCTGGGGCCTCACCGACGTCGGATTCTCTCTCGCGGGTTCCAGGACCGCTCACACCCCGAAACTCCCGGATCTGACGGCACTAGGGGAATCTTGCAAGAAGGTGGGCCCTACCATTGTCAAGGGTGTTCCTTGGGCATAGGATGACACAACCAAGCAACTAGTTCCACTTTGCTACCCACTTCCGGCTCACGCAGAGGGGGCTGGACGCCTGTTCCGTCTTTTTCTACACCGGGGATAGTGTATCTCCGGAGAGGGGACCCGGAGCGTCGGGATCCCACCTAAACCAATGTTTTGCCATTCCATGTGTGTTAGATTGTATCATGGGTGTTGGGTGCCAAAGATACCATCACTCTCTATGCTGGGGCCTCACCGACGTCGGATTCTCTCTCGCGGGTTCCAGGACCGCTCACACCCCGAAACTCCCGGATCTGACGGCACTAGGGGAATCTTGCAAGGAGGTGGGCCCTACCATTGTCAAGGGTGTTCCTTGGGACTAACATGCCACAACCAAGCAACTAGTTACACTTTGCTACCCACTTCCGGCTCACGCAGAGGGGGCTGGACGCCTGTTCCGTCTTTTTCTACACCGGGGCTAGGGTATCTCCGGAGAGGGGACCCGGAGCGTCGGGATCCCACCTAAACCAATGGTTTGACATGCCATGTGTGTTAGATTGTATCATGGGTGTTGGGTGCGAAAGATAGCATCACTCTCTATGCTGGGGCCTCACCGACGTCGGATTCTCTCTCGCGGGTTCCAGGACTGCTCACACCCCGAAACTCCCGGATCTGACGGCACTAGGGGAATCTTGCAAGGAGGTGGGCCCTACCATTGTCAAGGGTGTTCCTTGGGCCTAACATGACACAACCAAGAAACTAGTTCCACTTTGCTACCCACTTCCGGCTCACGCAGAGGGGGCTAGACGCCGGTTCCGTCTTTTTCTACACCGGGGCTAGGGTATCTCCGGAGAGGGGACCCGGAGCGTCGGGATCCCACCTAAACCAATGTTTTGCCATGCCATGTGTGTTAGAGTGTATCATGGGTGTTGGGTGCCAAAGATACCATCACTCTCGTGCTGGGGCCTCACCGACGTCGGATTCTCTCTCGCGGGTTCGAGGACTTCTCACACCCCGAAACTCCCGGATCTAACGTAACGGGGGGAATCTTGCAAGGAGGTGGGCCCTACCATTGTCAAGGGTGTTCCTTGGGCATAACATGACACAACCAAGCAACTAGTTCCACTTTGCTACCCACTTCCGGCTCACGCACAGGGGGCTAGACGCCGGTTCCGTCTTTTTCTACACCGGGGCTAGGGTATCTCCGGAGAGGGGACCCGGAGCGTCGGGATCCCACCTAAACCAATGTTTTGCCATTCCATGTGTGTTAGAGTGTATCATGGGTGTTGGGTGCCAAAGATACCATCACTCTCTGTGTTGGGGCCTCACCGACGTCGGATTCTCTCTCGCGGTTTCCAGGACTGCTCACACCCCGAAACTCCCGATCTGACGTAACGGGGGGAATCTTGCAAGTAGGTGGGCCCTACCATTGTCAAGGGTGTTCCTTGGGCCTAACATGACACAACCAAGCAACTAGTTCCACTTTGCTACCCACTTCCGGCTCACGCAGAGGGGGCTGGACGCCTGTTCCGTCTTTTTCTACACCGGGGCTAGGGTATCTCCGGAGAGGGGACCCGGAGCGTCGGGATCCCACCTAAACCAATGGTTTGCCATGCCATGTGTGTTAGATTGTATCATGGGTGTTGGGTGCCAAAGATAGCATCACTCTCTATGCTGGGGCCTCACCGACGTCGGATTCTCTCTCGCGGGTTCCAGGACCGCTCACACCCCGAAACTCCCGGATCTGACGGCACTAGGGGAATCTTGCAAGCAGGTGGGCCCTACCATTGTCAAGGGTGTTCCTTGGGCCTAACATGACACAACCAAGCAACTAGTTCCACTTTGCTACCCACTTCCGGCTCACGCAGAGGGGGCTGGACGCCTGTTCCGTCTTTTTCTACACCGGGGCTAGGGTATCTCCGGAGAGGGGACCCGGAGCGTCGGGATCCCACCTAAACCAATGTTTTGCCATGCCATGTGTGTTAGAGTGTATCATGGGTGTTGGGTGCCAAAGATACCATCACTCTCTGTGCTGGGGCCTCACCGACGTCGGATTCTCTCTCGCGGGTTCCAGGACTGCTCACACCCCGAAACTCCCGGATCTGACGTAACGGGGGAATCTTGCAAGTAGGTGGGCCCTACCATTGTCAAGGGTGTTCCTTGGGCCTAACATGACACAACCAAGCAACTAGTTCCACTTTGCTACCCACTTCCGGCTCACGCAGAGGGGGCTGGACGCCGGTTCCGTCTTTTTCTACACCGGGGCTAGGGTATCTCCGGAGAGGGGACCCGGAGCGTCGGGATCCCACCTAAACCAATGGTTTTCCATGCCATGTGTGTTAGATTGTATCATGGGTGTTGGGTGCCAAAGATAGCATCACTCTCTATGCTGGGGCCTCACCGACGTCGGATTCTCTCTCGCGGGTTCCAGGACCGCTCACACCCCGAAACTCCCGGATCTGACGGCACTAGGGGAATCTTGCAAGCAGGTGGGCCCTACCATTGTCAAGGGTGTTCCTTGGGCCTAACATGACACAACCAAGCAACTAGTTCCACTTTGCTACCCACTTCCGGCTCACGCAGAGGGGGCTGGACGCCTGTTCCGTCTTTTTCTACACCGGGGCTAGTGTATCTCCGGAGAGGGGACCCGGAGCGTCGGGATCCCACCTAAACCAATGTTTTGCCATGCCATGTGTGTTAGATTGTATCATGGGTGTTGGGTGCCAAAGATACCATCACTCTCTGTGCTGGGGCCTCACCGACGTCGGATTCTCTCTCGCGGGTTCCAGGACTGCTCACACCCCGAAACTCCCGGATCTGACGTAACGGGGGGAATCTTGCAAGTAGGTGGGCCCTACCATTGTCAAGGGTGTTCCTTGGGCCTAACATGACACAACCAAGCAACTAGTTCCACTTTGCTACCCACTTCCGGCTCACGCAGAGGGGGCTGGACGCCTGTTCCGTCTTTTTCTACACCGGGGCTAGGGTATCTCCGGAGAGGGGACCCGGAGCGTCGGGATCCCACCTAAACCAATGGTTTGCCATGCCATGTGTGTTAGATTGTATCATGGGTGTTGGGTGCCAAAGATAGCATCACTCTCTATGCTGGGGCCTCACCGACGTCGGATTCTCTCTCGCGGGTTCCAGGACCGCTCACACCCCGAAACTCCCGGATCTGACGGCACTAGGGGAATCTTGCAAGCAGGTGGGCCCTACCATTGTCAAGGGTGTTCCTTGGGCCTAACATGACACAACCAAGCAACTAGTTCCACTTTGCTACCCACTTCCGGCTCACGCAGAGGGGGCTGGACGCCTGTTCCGTCTTTTTCTACACCGGGGCTAGTGTATCTCCGGAGAGGGGACCCGGAGCGTCGGGATCCCACCTAAACCAATGTTTTGCCATGCCATGTGTGTTAGATTGTATCATGGGTGTTGGGTGCCAAAGATAGCATCACTCTCTATGCTGGGGCCTCACCGACGTCGGATTCTCTCTCGCGGGTTCCAGGACCGCTCACACCCCGAAACTCCCGGATCTGACGGCACTAGGGGAATCTTGCAAGGAGGTGGGCCCTACCATTGTCAAGGGTGTTCCTTGGGCCTAACATGACACAACCAAGCAACTAGTTCCACTTTGCTACCCACTTCCGGCTCACGCAGAGGGGGCTGGACGCCTGTTCCGTCTTTTTCTACACCGGGGCTAGGGTATCTCCGGAGAGGGGACCCGGAGCGTCGGGATCCCACCTAAACCAATGGTTTTCCATGCCATGTGTGTTAGATTGTATCATGGGTGTTGGGTGCCAAAGATAGCATCACTCTCTATGCTGGGGCCTCACCGACGTCGGATTCTCTCTCGCGGGTTCCAGGACCGCTCACACCCCGAAACTCCCGGATCTGACGGCACTAGGGGAATCTTGCAAGTAGGTGGGCCCTACCATTGTCAAGGGTGTTCCTTGGGCCTAACATGACACAACCAAGCAACTAGTTCCACTTTGCTACCCACTTCCGGCTCACGCAGAGGGGGCTGGACGCCTGTTCCGTCTTTTTCTACACCGGGGCTAGTGTATCTCCGGAGAGGGGACCCGGAGCGTCGGGATCCCACCTAAACCAATGTTTTGCCATGCCATGTGTGTTATATTGTATCATGGGTGTTGGGTGCCAAAGATAGCATCACTCTCTATGCTGGGGCCTCACCGACGTCGGATTCTCTCTCGCGGGTTCCAGGACTGCTCACACCCCGAAACTCCCGGATCTGACGTAACGGGGGGAATCTTGCAAGGAGGTGGGCCCTACCATTGTCAAGGGTGTTCCTTGGGCCTAACATGACACAACCAAGCAACTAGTTCCACTTTGCTACCCACTTCCGGCTCACGCAGAGGGGGCTAGACGCCGGTTCCGTCTTTTTCTACACCGGGGCTAGGGTATCTCCGGAGAGGGGACCCGGAGCGTCGGGATCCCACCTAAACCAATGTTTTGCCATGCCATGTGTGTTAGATTGTATCATGGGTGTTGGGTGCCAAAGATACCATCACTCTCTGTGCTGGGGCCTCACCGACGTCGGATTCTCTCTCGCGGGTTCCAGGACTGCTCACACCCCGAAACTCCCGGATCTGACGGAACTAGGGGAATCTTGCAAGTAGGTGGGCCCTACCATTGTCAAGGGTGTTCCTTGGGCCTAACATGACACAACCAAGCAACTAGTTCCACTTTGCTACCCACTTCCGGCTCACGCAGAGGGGGCTAGACGCCGGTTCCGTCTTTTTCTACACCGGGGCTAGGGTATCTCCGGAGAGGGGACCCGGAGCGTCGGGATCCCACCTAAACCAATGGTTTGCCATGCCATGTGTGTTAGATTGTATCATGGGTGTTGGGTGCCAAAGATAGCATCACTCTCTATGCTGGGGCCTCACCGACGTCGGATTCTCTCTCGCGGGTTCCAGGACCGCTCACACCCCGAAACTCCCGGATCTGACGGCACTAGGGGAATCTTGCAAGGAGGTGGGCCCTACCATTGTCAAGGGTGTTCCTTGGGCCTAACATGACACAACCAAGCAACTAGTTCCACTTTGCTACCCACTTCCGGCTCACGCAGAGGGGGCTAGACGCCGGTTCCGTCTTTTTCTACACCGGGGCTAGGGTATCTCCGGAGAGGGGACCCGGAGCGTCGGGATCCCACCTAAACCAATGGTTTGCCATGCCATGTGTGTTAGATTGTATCATGGGTGTTGGGTGCCAAAGATAGCATCACTCTCTATGCTGGGGCCTCACCGACGTCGGATTCTCTCTCGCGGGTTCCAGGACCGCTCACACCCCGAAACTCCCGGATCTGACGGCACTAGGGGAATCTTGCAAGTAGGTGGGCCCTACCATTGTCAAGGGTGTTCCTTGGGCCTAACATGACACAACCAAGCAACTAGTTCCACTTTGCTACCCACTTCCGGCTCACGCAGAGGGGGCTGGACGCCTGTTCCGTCTTTTTCTACACCGGGGCTAGTGTATCTCCGGAGAGGGGACCCGGAGCGTCGGGATCCCACCTAAACCAATGTTTTGCCATGCCATGTGTGTTAGATTGTATCATGGGTGTTGGGTGCCAAAGATAGCATCACTCTCTATGCTGGGGCCTCACCGACGTCGGATTCTCTCTCGCGGGTTCCAGGACCGCTCACACCCCGAAACTCCCGGATCTGACGGCACTAGGGGAATCTTGCAAGAGGTGGGCCCTACCATTGTCAAGGGTGTTCCTTGGGCCTAACATGACACAACCAAGCAACTAGTTCCACTTTGCTACCCACTTCCGGCTCACGCAGAGGGGGCTAGACGCCGGTTCCGTCTTTTTCTACACCGGGGCTAGGGTATCTCCGGAGAGGGGACCCGGAGCGTCGGGATCCCACCTAAACCAATGTTTTGCCATGCCATGTGTGTTAGATTGTATCATGGGTGTTGGGTGCCAAAGATAGCATCACTCTCTATGCTGGGGCCTCACCGACGTCGGATTCTCTCTCGCGGGTTCCAGGACGCTCACACCCCGAAACTCCCGGATCTGACGGCACTAGGGGAATCTTGCAAGCAGGTGGGCCCTACCATTGTCAAGGGTGTTCCTTGGGCCTAACATGACACAACCAAGCAACTAGTTCCACTTTGCTACCCACTTCCGGCTCACGCAGAGGGGGCTAGACGCCGGTTCCGTCTTTTTCTACACCGGGGCTAGGGTATCTCCGGAGAGGGGACCCGGAGCGTCGGGATCCCACCTAAACCAATGGTTTGCCATGCCATGTGTGTTAGATTGTATCATGGGTGTTGGGTGCCAAAGATAGCATCACTCTCTATGCTGGGGCCTCACCGACGTCGGATTCTCTCTCGCGGGTTCCAGGACCGCTCACACCCCGAAACTCCCGGATCTGACGGCACTAGGGGAATCTTGCAAGCAGGTGGGCCCTACCATTGTCAAGGGTGTTCCTTGGGCCTAACATGACACAACCAAGCAACTAGTTCCACTTTGCTACCCACTTCCGGCTCACGCAGAGGGGGCTAGACGCCGGTTCCGTCTTTTTCTACACCGGGGCTAGGGTATCTCCGGAGAGGGGACCCGGAGCGTCGGGATCCCACCTAAACCAATGGTTTGCCATGCCATGTGTGTTAGATTGTATCATGGGTGTTGGGTGCCAAAGATAGCATCACTCTCTATGCTGGGGCCTCACCGACGTCGGATTCTCTCTCGCGGGTTCCAGGACCGCTCACACCCCGAAACTCCCGGATCTGACGGCACTAGGGGAATCTTGCAAGCAGGTGGGCCCTACCATTGTCAAGGGTGTTCCTTGGGCCTAACATGACACAACCAAGCAACTAGTTCCACTTTGCTACCCACTTCCGGCTCACGCAGAGGGGGCTGGACGCCTGTTCCGTCTTTTTCTACACCGGGGCTAGTGTATCTCCGGAGAGGGGACCCGGAGCGTCGGGATCCCACCTAAACCAATGTTTTGCCATGCCATGTGTGTTAGATTGTATCATGGGTGTTGGGTGCCAAAGATAGCATCACTCTCTATGCTGGGGCCTCACCGACGTCGGATTCTCTCTCGCGGGTTCCAGGACCGCTCACACCCCGAAACTCCCGGATCTGACGGCACTAGGGGAATCTTGCAAGCAGGTGGGCCCTACCATTGTCAAGGGTGTTCCTTGGGCCTAACATGACACAACCAAGCAACTAGTTCCACTTTGCTACCCACTTCCGGCTCACGCAGAGGGGGCTAGACGCCGGTTCCGTCTTTTTCTACACCGGGGCTAGGGTATCTCCGGAGAGGGGACCCGGAGCGTCGGGATCCCACCTAAACCAATGGTTTGCCATGCCATGTGTGTTAGATTGTATCATGGGTGTTGGGTGCCAAAGATAGCATCACTCTCTATGCTGGGGCCTCACCGACGTCGGATTCTCTCTCGCGGGTTCCAGGACCGCTCACACCCCGAAACTCCCGGATCTGACGGCACTAGGGGAATCTTGCAAGCAGGTGGGCCCTACCATTGTCAAGGGTGTTCCTTGGGCCTAACATGACACAACCAAGCAACTAGTTCCACTTTGCTACCCACTTCCGGCTCACGCAGAGGGGGCTAGACGCCGGTTCCGTCTTTTTCTACACCGGGGCTAGGGTATCTCCGGAGAGGGGACCCGGAGCGTCGGGATCCCACCTAAACCAATGGTTTGCCATGCCATGTGTGTTAGATTGTATCATGGGTGTTGGGTGCCAAAGATAGCATCACTCTCTATGCTGGGGCCTCACCGACGTCGGATTCTCTCTCGCGGGTTCCAGGACCGCTCACACCCCGAAACTCCCGGATCTGACGGCACTAGGGGAATCTTGCAAGCAGGTGGGCCCTACCATTGTCAAGGGTGTTCCTTGGGCCTAACATGACACAACCAAGCAACTAGTTCCACTTTGCTACCCACTTCCGGCTCACGCAGAGGGGGCTAGACGCCGGTTCCGTCTTTTTCTACACCGGGGCTAGGGTATCTCCGGAGAGGGGACCCGGAGCGTCGGGATCCCACCTAAACCAATGGTTTGCCATGCCATGTGTGTTAGATTGTATCATGGGTGTTGGGTGCCAAAGATAGCATCACTCTCTATGCTGGGGCCTCACCGACGTCGGATTCTCTCTCGCGGGTTCCAGGACCGCTCACACCCCGAAACTCCCGGATCTGACGGCACTAGGGGAATCTTGCAAGCAGGTGGGCCCTACCATTGTCAAGGGTGTTCCTTGGGCCTAACATGACACAACCAAGCAACTAGTTCCACTTTGCTACCCACTTCCGGCTCACGCAGAGGGGGCTGGACGCCTGTTCCGTCTTTTTCTACACCGGGGCTAGTGTATCTCCGGAGAGGGGACCCGGAGCGTCGGGATCCCACCTAAACCAATGTTTTGCCATGCCATGTGTGTTAGATTGTATCATGGGTGTTGGGTGCCAAAGATAGCATCACTCTCTATGCTGGGGCCTCACCGACGTCGGATTCTCTCTCGCGGGTTCCAGGACCGCTCACACCCCGAAACTCCCGGATCTGACGGCACTAGGGGAATCTTGCAAGAGGTGGGCCCTACCATTGTCAAGGGTGTTCCTTGGGCCTAACATGACACAACCAAGCAACTAGTTCCACTTTGCTACCCACTTCCGGCTCACGCAGAGGGGGCTAGACGCCGGTTCCGTCTTTTTCTACACCGGGGCTAGGGTATCTCCGGAGAGGGGACCCGGAGCGTCGGGATCCCACCTAAACCAATGGTTTGCCATGCCATGTGTGTTAGATTGTATCATGGGTGTTGGGTGCCAAAGATAGCATCACTCTCTATGCTGGGGCCTCACCGACGTCGGATTCTCTCTCGCGGGTTCCAGGACCGCTCACACCCCGAAACTCCCGGATCTGACGGCACTAGGGGAATCTTGCAAGCAGGTGGGCCCTACCATTGTCAAGGGTGTTCCTTGGGCCTAACATGACACAACCAAGCAACTAGTTCCACTTTGCTACCCACTTCCGGCTCACGCAGAGGGGGCTAGACGCCGGTTCCGTCTTTTTCTACACCGGGGCTAGGGTATCTCCGGAGAGGGGACCCGGAGCGTCGGGATCCCACCTAAACCAATGGTTTGCCATGCCATGTGTGTTAGATTGTATCATGGGTGTTGGGTGCCAAAGATAGCATCACTCTCTATGCTGGGGCCTCACCGACGTCGGATTCTCTCTCGCGGGTTCCAGGACCGCTCACACCCCGAAACTCCCGGATCTGACGGCACTAGGGGAATCTTGCAAGAGGTGGGCCCTACCATTGTCAAGGGTGTTCCTTGGGCCTAACATGACACAACCAAGCAACTAGTTCCACTTTGCTACCCACTTCCGGCTCACGCAGAGGGGGCTAGACGCCGGTTCCGTCTTTTTCTACACCGGGGCTAGGGTATCTCCGGAGAGGGGACCCGGAGCGTCGGGATCCCACCTAAACCAATGGTTTGCCATGCCATGTGTGTTAGATTGTATCATGGGTGTTGGGTGCCAAAGATAGCATCACTCTCTATGCTGGGGCCTCACCGACGTCGGATTCTCTCTCGCGGGTTCCAGGACCGCTCACACCCCGAAACTCCCGGATCTGACGGCACTAGGGGAATCTTGCAAGCAGGTGGGCCCTACCATTGTCAAGGGTGTTCCTTGGGCCTAACATGACACAACCAAGCAACTAGTTCCACTTTGCTACCCACTTCCGGCTCACGCAGAGGGGGCTAGACGCCGGTTCCGTCTTTTTCTACACCGGGGCTAGGGTATCTCCGGAGAGGGGACCCGGAGCGTCGGGATCCCACCTAAACCAATGGTTTGCCATGCCATGTGTGTTAGATTGTATCATGGGTGTTGGGTGCCAAAGATAGCATCACTCTCTATGCTGGGGCCTCACCGACGTCGGATTCTCTCTCGCGGGTTCCAGGACCGCTCACACCCCGAAACTCCCGGATCTGACGGCACTAGGGGAATCTTGCAAGGAGGTGGGCCCTACCATTGTCAAGGGTGTTCCTTGGGCCTAACATGACACAACCAAGCAACTAGTTCCACTTTGCTACCCACTTCCGGCTCACGCAGAGGGGGCTAGACGCCGGTTCCGTCTTTTTCTACACCGGGGCTAGGGTATCTCCGGAGAGGGGACCCGGAGCGTCGGGATCCCACCTAAACCAATGTTTTGCCATGCCATGTGTGTTAGATTGTATCATGGGTGTTGGGTGCCAAAGATACCATCACTCTCTATGCTGGGGCCTCACCGACGTCGGATTCTCTCTCGCGGGTTCCAGGACCGCTCACACCCCGAAACTCCCGGATCTGACGGCACTA
>CM054060.1:382579537-382711819 GCA_028641055.1 Alopecurus myosuroides
CATTGATTTCACCCGAGCCCAGTGCATCCTTGAGTAAACATGTAAGTCCTTCTGCTGCCAATAGAAACAAATACGGTGATATGGGATCACCCTGCCGGATACCCCTCGACGGTTTAAACTCCTCAGTAGCCGCTCCATTAAATAATACTGAGAAGGAAACAGAACGAACCCCTCTCATTACTGCCTCCACAAATCTTCCAGAGAGACCAATTTTCCTTAACACCGCCTCTAGATAGTTCCACTCACTAGTAGGAAAACGCTTACTAGTGACGAACAAAAACAAGCTACCGCTGGCGAACAAGTGTTCGCCAGCAGTACACCGCCAGTGGTAAGGGGTTACCGCTGGCGAACAAGTCTTGTTCGCCAGCGCTATCTAGTTACCGCTGGCGAACACAGTCTTGTTCGCCAGCGGTAAGTCTGAAATTTTGAAATTTTGAAAATAAATTTTTTCGCTATTTTTTTTTTCAAATTTTCAAAACAATTGAATTTAGGGAACCTTTAACCACGCTGTAGAATTTTTTCCTTTTTTTTTCTATTTTTTTTCCAACTTTGAATGCCCACTTCCCGCTCGGTCACCCATCCTCCCACTACTCTAGCCCCTTCTAATATCTGCTTAAAATCCTCGAGGCATTCCCGCAACCCGCGGCGCGCGCGCGCGTCGTGACGAGGCGGGCGGCGGAGGAGGAGCGCGCGTGTAGTCATCTCTTTCTCATGCTCATACAACAAGTGGAAAGGCCTCCCTTATAAACAAGTAAAACTTCCACTCAACTAGCAACGTGGGACTAAACATTTGTCCCACCTCTTGCCATACACGAATTGGCCAAGTGGGCCTCTAGGATTTATTAGGAATTTCTGGAATATTAAATGGGCTGGTCTATTTGGGCCAAAATTCCAACAATCCCCCACCAGATCCCAGAGGCACACAAAATTTGCCTTTGGTTCCAAAACATTGTTTTATATACCGATGCTTCAGTGGAGACTGTGAAGTTGAACTTCCACCTAGAACTCTATGCTACACTGGTAAGCAACTTGCAAAGTGGACTGCGCCTTGAACTGCAAGTTTTCTACGAATCTAGTTTCACATAAAGCCTTGATCGATACTACGCTGCCGCAGGACTTCCCCGCGGGTGGAGCTTATGCGTCATACTCCTTGACCTTTCATGAGTGTATTAGAGAGCACCCAACTCTCATGGACTGCGACGTTTGACAGTCAGACTCACATAGGTATGTGTTCTTCAAAAGATGTTCTGCAGGACAACATCTCTGCTTAAATAAGCCACTTAGAACACATTAAGATAAACATCAACCTGCCTTGCAGAGTAGGAGAGTATTGCATCTTCATGGAGTGGTATAAAAAGTAGAGATACTCTCCTCTCAGTTGATCAACAGCTTGTCTCCCGATTCTAATTCACGGGATCTCCGATCACATAGAGTGGGTTGCCACAGTGAACAACTTATATTGTGGTTCTCATACCCATCTCCTTCGATGCATTATCTATCACGTTACGCGATAGACCCTTTGTGAAGGGGTCTGCCAAGTTTTTAGATGTATGGATATAATCCAATGCAATAACTCCGGAGTTTCTCATTTTTCTGACAGATTTTAGTCTCCTCTTCACATGCCTTGATGATTTCATATTGTCCTTAGAACTGTTTATTTTGATGATCACAGTTTGATTATCACAGTTCATTGGGATAGCGGGTATAGGTTTTTCAACCACAGGTAAGTCCATCAAGAGCTGTCTCAGCCACTCTGCTTCAACAGTGGCTGTGTCCAATGCTGTGAGTTCTGCTTCCATAGTTGACCTCGTTAAGATGGTCTGCTTGCAAGACTTCCAAGAAACAGCGCCACCACCAAGTGTAAATACATATCCACTCGTGGCCTTTATCTCATCAGCGTCAGATATCCAATTTGAATCACTATAACCCTCAAGTACCCTTGGGTACCCAAAATAGTGAATCCCATAGCTCGCAGTGCCTTTCAAATAGCGCATGATTCTCTCAAGAGCGCGCCAATGATCATCGCCTGGATTTGAAACAAATCGGCTAAGTTTGCTTACAGCATACGCGATGTCAGGCCTCGTAGCGCTAGTTAAATACATAAGCGAGCCAATAATCTGAGAGTATCTAAGTTGATCCTTTGCAATTCTTTTGTTTTTACGAAGTAGCACACTGGGATCATATGGAGTTGGTGAAGGCTTGCAATCGTTATACCCAAAACGACTCAAGATCTTCTCCACATAGTGAGATTGAACCAGTGTTATCCCACCACTGTCATCTCTCAGTAACTTGATGTTAAGAATAACATCAGCAACTCCTGGATATTTCATCTCAAAACATTGAGATAGGAAACTCTTGACCTCTTCAATCACTTTGAGGTTAGTTCCAAAGATTAGTATTTCATCAACATACAAACAAAGAATGACTCCTTCGCCCCCACCATGGCGATAGTACACACATTTGTCAGCTTCATTTACAGCAAAACCCGCTGCAGTTAAAGTTCTTTCGAATTTCTCATGCCACTGCTTAGGCGCTTGTTTAAGGCCATATAAAGATTTCAGCAATTTGCACACCTTTCCTTCCTGACCATTTACCACGAATCCATCTGGCTGGTCCATGTAAATTTCCTCTTCCAACTCTCCATTTAGGAAAGCGATCTTAACATCCATTTGATGAACGAGAAGACCATGTGAAGCAGCCAGCGAAAGTAGTACTCGAATGGTGGTCAGGCATGCTACAGGTGAGTAAGTATCAAAGAAATCTTCACCTTCCTTTTGAGTATAACCCTTGGCCACAAGCCGTGCCTTGTACTTCTCAATAGTACCATCAGGCCTAAGCTTCTTCTTGAACACCCATTTGCATCCTACAGGTTTGCACCCGTAAGGACGATCAGTGATTTCCCAAGTTCCATTAGCCAAAATGGAATCCATCTCACTACGGACGGCTTCCTTCCAATAGTCAGCATCTGGAGATGCATAGGCCTCTGAAATGGAACTGGGAGTATCATCCACGAGGTATACAATGAAATCATTACCAAAGGACTTTGCAGTCCTCTGTCTCTTGCTTCTTTTGGGAGTTTCACTGTTGTCCTCCATAGGATTTTCAACGTGTTCCATCGAAATGGTAGGTTCAGGAAGTGGAACTAATTCTTGACTTGATGAATTAGGAATCTCCTGATGTGATGAGGTAGACATATCCTTCATAGGAAAAATGTCCTCAAAGAAAGTCGCATCATTTGACTCCATCATTGTACCAACACGCATGTTAGACACATCGGATTTTATGACCAAGAATCTATAGCCAATGCTATGAAAAGCATATCCCAGAAAAACACAATCCACAGTGTTTGGTCCAACCTTGCGCTTCTTAGGGAATGGAATATTGACTAACGCCAAACAACCCCAAGGTCGTAGGTAAGAGAGTTTTAATCTTTTCTTCTCCCATTCCTCAAATGGAGTTATCTCTTTGTCTACACTAGGGACTCGGTTTACGACATGACATGCAGTCATAATAGCCTCCCCCCACCATGCCTTGGAAAGACCCGATGTATCTAACATGGTGTTAACCAAATCAGTTAGAGTCGGTTCTTTCTTTCAGCCACCCCATTTGACTGAGGTGAATAGGAAGGCGTCCTCTCATGAATTATACCATGTTCCGCACAAAAGGAATCAAACTCGTTGGAAAAATACTCTCCACCCCGATCAGACCTTAGCCTCTTAATCTTTCGATCAAGTTGGTTTTCTGCTTCAGCTTTATAGATTTTGAAGAAACTCAAAGCTTCATCTTTTGATTTCAGAAGATACACATGACAATATCTGGTGGAGTCATCAATTAACGTCATGAAATATTTCTTTCCACCTTTTGTTAACACACCATTCATTTCACAGAGATCAGAATGTATGAGCTCTAGTGGTGCGAGATTCCTCGCCTCTGCAGTTTTATGGGACTTGCGAGGTTGCTTAGCTTGCACACACACTCGGCACTTAGAACCCTTAATAGGTGTGAAGTGGGGAATTAAGCTCAATTTGGATAGTCGTGTCATGCAGCTAAAACTGATGTGACAAAGACGTGAATGCCATAAATTTGATTCATTGTTGCAAACATGGTTTACAACGTTATTACAGACATCAGCCAAAGATAAGCGAAACAAACCACCACATTCATATCCTTTACCAACAAAGGTTCCAAACTTGGACACTACAAATTTATTCGGCTCAAAGACAAGCTTGTAGCCATCTCTACACAGAAGAGAACCGCTAACAAGATTCTTATTTATAGAGGGCACATAATTCACGTTCTTCGGTCGCACAGTCTTCCCCGAAGAGAACTTCAGATCGACCGTACCAACACCGCGAACAGAAGCATGTGAGCCGTTGCCCATCAGCACGGAAGAATTTCCTGCTGCCTGATAAGAAGAGAACATGGAAATATCAGAACATACATGTACATTGGCGCCCGTATCAATCCACCAATCAGGAGAATGACATACTGAAAGAACAGTAGGAAATATACCGTACCCTGCGTCCTTCATCTCAGTATCACCAATGACAACATTGACGGTCTTGCCGCCTTTCCCATGTTGACGCTTGTCAAAGAGATTCGGGCAGTTGGGAGCCCAGTGTTCAGGATCACCGCAAACATGGCAGACTCCTTTCTTCTTCTCATACTTCTTCTTGAAGTTGGTAGAATGTGGTGTCTTGTTCTTCACATCAAACTTTCCTTTACCCTCAAACTTGTTCTTGTTTTTGAACTTGTGGGTTTGGAAGTTTCTCTTCTGTACCAAGTTGGCACTAGAACTTCCATCAGCACCTCGAGCACGTGTGTCCTTTGCTCTTGCCTTTTCTTCGACATCAAGAATCCCAATGAGATTCGAGACAGAAAATTCCTGTCTCTTGTGCTTCAGAGACATAGCAAAGCTCCTCCATGAGGCAGGAAGTTTGGCAATGATGCCTCCGGCAATAAACTTGTCCGGTAACACACAAGTGAAGTTCTCAAGTTCTTTGGCGAGTGACTGAATCTCATGAGCTTGCTCAACCACGGAGCGCTCATCAGTCATCCTGTAGTCATAGAATTGGTCCATGACATACAGTTCAGTGCCAGCATCTGAGGTGCCAAATTTTGCCTCAAGTGCATCCCACATATCCTTGCCATTGTCAAATGACGCATAAGCATCAATAATGTTATCTCCAAGAACACTGATCAGAGCAAGCTTAAAGAGGGTATTCATTTTCTCATAGTTTGCCTCCTGTTGAGGGTCGAGATCACCCGTAGGCTTGCCAAGAGTGGCGTCATAGCAGTTCATGGATTGAAACCAGAGAACTGCTCTCACGCGCCATCTCTTATAATTGGTGCCCTCAAACACAGGTGGCCTCATAGACGCAGCAAAGCCAGTTGGGGTAAATTGCCTATAATAAGGTATTTGGATTGTTGGAAATATGAGCAATTTACCACTTAATTTAATTAATAGAAACAGTAGGTAAAGCAGAACTACAATTGCGATAGTCAAACTAGTCATTTGAATTTTCAGAGAGTAGACAAAAGGCATGCATAGTTTAATCATCTGAATTTCTAGAGAGTAGGCAAAAGGCATGCATAGTCTAGAATCTGAGGAAAATAAATCTACTACAAATGCTAGAAGAAGGAACTCTAGTAGGATCTGAAACATGAGAATGAACAGAGAAGGCATAAGCACATACTGGACAGGAGCTGGTGCAGCAGCGAGACCATTGTTGACGTTGTCGGCCATATCGTCGAAGAGCTCGTCGACTTCCGGGAAGAAGTCGTCGTTCGGGAAGATGTCGTTGTCGTCCGTGATGAAGAAGGGCAGTAGTCGCGCAGAGCGCTCCCCAAAAACCTTATCGCCCTTCTCCCGTACAGGACTCGAAGTAGCGCAGTTTCGGAGGCCTACTGTCCCGACCGGCGGTGCACGCCGCAGGCCAGGATGGGGAAGACTTGAGCGGCGGCGCAAAGCTCTGGAAACGAGAAGGCAGTGTATCTGTTGTGCGGCGACCTCTGGTTTTATAGGCACGGAGCAGGAGCCGAACAGGCCACGCGAGAAAATGAAACGAAGAGTCGGGAAGGCAAACAGGCTATCGGCTCAAGGCATTCCCGCAACCCGCGGCGCGCGCGTCGTGACGAGGCGGGCGGCGGTGGAGGAGCGCGCGTGTAGTCATCTATTTCTCATGCTCATACAACAAGTGGAAACACCTCCCTTATAAACAAGTAAAACTTCCACTCAACTAGCAATGTGGGACTAAACATTTGTCCCACCTCTTGCCATACACGAATGGGCCAAGTGGGCCTCTAGGATTTATTAGGAATTTCTGGAATATTAAATGGGCTGGTCTATTTGGGCGAAAATTCCAACACATCTTTGTTTAAGGTTTACATACATAATTTAACTTGGAAAAAAAATCTTAACGCGTGATAAATGAAACAGATGAAGTTTCAATTTGCCTTTGTTTATCTAAACTGTCCATATCCCACTTGCTCCTACCCTTTGCCACCACGTTCCAAGGAAGTTGTTTTTATGCAGCTATGACTTGCCATCTGTCGTAGGTAGTCACGTACGCTTTTCCCACCACGTTTGGACAGAACTTTTTCTTTCTTTCATGCCATCACGATTACAACGGTAGTTGTCCCGTACACGGCTTGGGATTTTAAACGGAGCAGCTACTATTTCCGGTCACAGAAATACTTGTTAAACGTATATTGCTTAATCCCGGGAGTCCATATCCGAGACACTACTTTCACAACACGTATCGTGTCAAATAAGTTACTCCCTCCGGTCCGTATTAATGGACGCAAGTTATAAAGAAAATTGTACTTGGTTAGTTCATTCATCACGACCATTAATACGGATCGGAGGGAGTACATAACTACTAAATTTTCTTTAAATCCGAGTGGTATATTTTTGATCCAACTACTAAAATTAATTTAAATGATGTGGATCAACGTGGTGGCTCGGTTAGTCATCCGTATATTGCTTTTAGTATATAATAATAGATAGATTTTCCTCTTTTCTTGGCTGCTACATTAATATTTTTATGGGCCTAGCATGCACGATACTAGCTAAGTATTAGCATTATGGTTGGCATATCTGCACTTTGGTATTGGCAACGTCACTCTGAGCGACAACTGCATGCTTTCAGGATGCCAGAAAGGCTTTATTGGTTAGCTAATAGAGTGTTTACAGGGATATTCACACCCGAAGGTGGCTGCAGAAACCACACATGCCTGCCTATATCTAGTGTTGTTGCAAGTCTGGCAAGTCGATGCGCTTCTCCATTAGCTTCCCTCCTTTCGTGTCCCAGCACCACCTCCTGGAACTCAGCCTTCATGTGGATAAACTCCTTAAGTATCATATAGTTTGGGCCCCTCCCCAAAGCTCCATTAAATTCATTAACCACAGTCAGGCAATCAGAACTGATTATTACCCGTGAAGCATTAAGATCCTTGGCCAGGCATAAACCCTCCACACATGCCAAAGCTTCCAGTATAGTCGGGTCAGTAATCCCATTCCTCGTCACAGCTGAAGCTCCTCGAAAATGCCCTTGATCATCTCTACAGACAGCACTGAAAGCTCCCCTGTTGTCAGATTTGGCCACAGCCCCATCGACATGAATTTTTATCATCCCAGCCGGTGGAGGAATCCATTGGCAATTCCTATTAGCAACTCGTTGCGGAATAGAGCTGCTCGGTTCACAGATAGCTTCAAGGTCATCCAGATATCTACATATAAATAGGTGTGTTGAGAGCGGCGCCTGGAACTCGCCCTCATGAATAAATCGCCTCCGCGCCCACCATATTGCCCACAGAGTTGTGATCACCTCTATAAACTGCTGGGGGTTTAATACATTGCTTAGATTGAACAACCAAAGCTTCGGATCAGCAGTCTCATCACCAAACACCGGGTTTTCTAGGTCATCCTGCCGTAGTGCCCAAACTGCTCTTGCCATGTGACAGTCGAGCAAGGAATGGCGCCAGGTGTCGTTATGAGCATTGCAAATTGGACATGCCGTTGTGCTGGCCATATTACGATGTGCTCGGACCTCTCCTGTGGGTAGTGACGCCCTCGCCAATCTCCATGCAAATATACGTAGTTTCGACGGGACTTTAACCTTCCAGAGCATCTGCCACTCCTTCTGCTCGAGCCCCCTATTGGACGATTCTGCATCTCCATTCCAGAATGCTTCCCTTCTATGTTTCGTATCAATCATCATTTTGTACGCTGATCTGACAGAGAAATTGCCGCTCTTCTCATAGTGCCAAGCCCAAAAATCCTCTTGGGTCCTATTGCTTATCGGGATTTTTAGAACCTCTTCAACATCCATCGGTAGCAGGTGAAGTTCCAATTTCGCCACATCCCAGGTTCTATTAGTCTCACACATAAAATCAGCGACCCACCTCGGAGGATTATTAGTGTTGCAACCAAAAGGCCTGAGACCTCTGTCCCGAGGTATCCAATTCATATTCCAAGCCTCAGTAGATTTCCCATCCCCAATTCTTCTAATTAAACCCTGCTGCATGACATCCCTCCCCTCACACAAAGAGCGCCATATATGCGATGGCCGTGAGCCTAGGGATGCTGACAAGATCCCTGTCTGCGGGTAGTACACCGATTTCAGAACCCTTGCACTCAACGAATTTGGCTCAGTGAGTAATCTCCATACTTGTCTAGATAACAAAGCCAAATTAAATATCTCGATGTCTCTGAACCCCATGCCCCCTCTGTACTTTGGCATTGTTAATGTGTCCCATGATATCCATGCCGTCTTCCTCTCACCCTTCTTACTCCCCCACCAAAATTTCCGAATCATAGACGTGATGTGCTCACACAATCCACGTGGTAACTTGAACAATGCCATAGAGTACGTAGGTAGAGCCTGTACTACAGACTTGATTAATATCTCCTTTCCACCTACTGATAAGGATTTCTCCATCCAACCTTGGAGACGTTTCCATACCCTATCTTTCAGATAACAGAAAGCACCGTTCTTCGATCTTCCTACATCAGACGGTAACCCAAGGTATTTTTCATTAAGAGATTCATTTTCCACCCCAATCACCTGTTTAATTCTAGCTCGATTACCATCAGTGCATCCCTTGCCGAAATAAATTGCTGACTTGTCATTGTTGATTCTCTGACCCGATGCCCCACAGTATGCCTCCATAATCCCTTTTAATTTGGTTGCTTCTTCCTCTGTAGCCTTCCTGAATAATATGCAGTCATCTGCAAAAAGAAGATGGCTAATTACAGGTGCCGAAGGAGCCACCTTAATAACATTGATTTCACCCAAGCCCAGTGCATCCTTGAGTAAACATGTAAGTCCTTCTGCTGCCAATAGAAACAAATACGGTGATATGGGATCACCCTGCCGGATACCCCTCGACGGTTTAAACTCCTCAGTAGCCGCTCCATTAAATAATACTGAGAAGGAAACAGAACAAAACCCTCTCATTACTGCCTCCACAAATCTTCCAGAGAGACCAATTTTCTTTAACACCGCCTCTACATAGTTCCACTCGAGCCTGTCATATGCCTTTCGCATATCTAACTTGAGAGCCCAATGAGAATTCCTCTTACTCTTGCTCCCTTTCATAAAATGTAGACACACGTACGCCGTAATGACATTATCCGTGATTAGACGTCCGGGGACAAACGCCGATTGCTCCTCGGATACTATATCAGGTAGGATTTTCTTCAGACGGTTGGCTAGTACTTTTGATGCAATTTTAAAAATCACATTGCACAAGCTAATAGGTCTGAATTGTGAAAGAGATGTGGGGTTTTGAATCTTGGGAATGATTACTATGAACGTCCTGTTTATCTCCTCCATCGGGTCCTCGCCGTTTAAGAGCCGAATAACAACCTTTGTGATCTCATCACCACACAAATTCCAATGCTTTTGGAAAAAATGGGCTGGATATCCATCGGGCCCGGGTGCCTTGGTTGGAAACATCTGAAAGAGAGCGGTCTTCACTTCCTCCGCTGTGTAATCTGCTTCTAGCCCCGAGTTCATCTCCCTGGTCACTTTACACGGTACATGCGATAACACTTCCTCTATACCCACTGTATTTTCTGCCCGATATAACTCATCGTAGAAATCATGAGCTAATGTTTCAAGCTCGTGCTGGTTCGTGCACATGGTTCCATCCTCCCGCTTTAACCTCTGAATATTGTTCTTCTTCCTTCTGTTACTCGCTTTCTGATGAAAAAACTTCATATTCTTGTCCCCTTCTGCTAACCACTGGATTCTTGCTCGTTGTTTCCACACGACCTCTTCCCTGTAACATAATTCAGCGATTCTGCCTTCAACTTTCTTCTCCTCATAGCTCGGTCCAACTCGAAATGGATCCGATCTTAAAACCTTTAAACGCCTCCGCAGCTCTCTCTGTTCTTGTCGAACCGCACCAAATGTTGTACTGCCCCATCCTGCCAATGCCACAGATGTGCTTGTTAGCTTGTGCCGTAATTGGTCCACAGTACCTGCTGGTTCTGTATTCCACGCCCCTTCTAATATCTGCTTAAAATCCTCGTGTCGTTCCCACATTAACTCATAACGAAAAGGTTTCGCCACAGCTATCCTCTGATTATGAGCCTCCATCTCATTAAGAAGGAGAATTGGCGAGTGATCCGACTTGACCGCGAACAGATGATAAACAGTGGCCATAGGGAACATATTGCACCATTCAATCGATGCTAAAACTCTGTCCAGCCGCACCCTACAGTAATCATTCCCATGTATTTTCCTTTCGAAAGTCCAGTCTAACCCGATATATCCTATATCACTCAACTGGCATATATCCACTTCTTCGCGGAATTGATTAATCTGCCACATATCTCTGTCATTTGGTCCCATTTGTTCCTCTCTCCGAAGAACCTCTTTAAAATCCCCAATGCACATCCATGGTAGATCACTATCCGCCTTCAAAAATTTCATCATATCCCACGTCTTGTACCTCAAATTTCTGGTTGCTTCTCCGTACCAAGCCGTGATTCGCCACGGTTCCTTCCCACTTTCATTTACTACCATATCGATATGGTATTTTGAAAAATTCCGCAGGTTGAGCTGCAAGGGATTTCTCCAAAATATGCATAGCCCCCCGCTTCTCCCTGAACTTCCCACTCCAAAAGCTCCATCAAAGCCCAACGTTCTAGCCAAACCTTCCACTCGGTTCTTTGCAATTTGCGTTTCCACCACACACAAAATTGCAGGCGAATTGACGCGCGCAAGCTCGTGTAACTCATTAACTGTCGCGGGATCGCCCAAACCATGACAGTTAAAACCCATGGTACTCATTGGGTTCGGCGACCCTCCAAATCGGAGGTCGCCGTGGCACCCACTACCTTGGTTGTTTCTCCTAACTTCCTCTGCTTGCTACGCTCCCGTGGTGAAACGTATTGGGGCGGCACCGGTGGCGCCGTGCTCTCTTTCTCCAGCTCACCTTCCTTTTGTTCCTCCTGCACAGAATTGCCCACCGCACTCGATTCCACAGGTACCTCATCCATGTTAAGCTTCTTCCTTGCAAGACTGCCATCGTTTACAATATATTCATCTACCTTTTTCAAGGGGCTCTGTGCGGTGTCCTCCTCATCTCCATCTAGCTCTGCCTCCTCTGATGAACGCTTCCGTGAAGCAAAGGATCTCGCTCCCCCCTTCCCATTCTTCCTCCTCTGCCAGCCGGGATAAACCTTCTGGGTTCTACAATTTGTTGCACTACCCTTCTTTTTGCAAGCATCCAGACTCCATATTGTAGCTTTTCCTCTTCCCAAGCACCATCTCCACACTCCTCATGACCGTGTCCCATTAAACCACATCTCCTACAGAAAAACGGAATTTTTTCATATTTAACTTGCATCATCTTCCTTCCCTCAGGTAGCGACAGCGACACCACCCTCACAAGAGGTTTCTTCACATCTATCCGCACACGCAGGCGAACATAATTCCCTTCAAAAAAAGGTTTTGGGTTCATCTGTATCTCCTTGGCCCTGCCCACTCTCCTTGCTAGATTGTCTACTACCTCAACTTTGCGGAAGATCTCTGGAATTCCATGTATCTGTGCCCACACCGTTAATCCCCCAAATTCAACCCTCTCAGGATCCACCAGACCATCGTAATCCTCTAGCAACACACCCCAACCTCGGAACGTCCAGGGACCTTGGTGCACTACCTTCTTCCAATCCCCCAGACAGTACATCTGGAAGATAAATAAATTTTTGCCCGCTTCCCTAAACCCTGGTTCCCTCGACAGGTTCCATACTGACTTCATCTTCTCAAACAGCGCTATACCACTGAACGATCGGTCCGTTAAAACCTTCCCAATCGCTAACCAGCGAGCATCCTTCTTGTATTCGTTGATCACCTCCTCCCCAATGCAGACATCATCTAGTTCATCATCATTAAGTTGCAGGTGCTCGAATATGTTCTCAATCCCCTGTTCGTTGCCTGCGAGGACCCCGATCCGATCTCGTTTGCCCCATCATGATCCGCCATCCGTCTTCCTCGCCAAAGAACTGTCGTTAGGGTTTCGGTTCCAGAGGAGCTTTCGCCACAGAACACGGCCAAGGCTGGGTAAATAGACTGGCTATCCCCTTGATCAGCCCGAACCTTGTTGTTGGACGAATTCTCACCGGTTCCGCCGATAATTCTCTCGGCAGCGTAGATCGCCGCCGGAGCACAAAACCCTAAACGAGAGGGTGCGTAGATGCCGGACGCTCAGCTGTTAATTATGTTCTACGCTTACTAAGACGAGGATGGGCTGGGGGATGGTTGCTCTGAAGAAGACACAGATCACGACAAGAACTGGCGTCGGGGCAGTAGGGAGAAGAAGAAGGCCCCATCCCCTCCGCCTCCCAAGGGTGGGAAGGCTGCGGACGGGCGCAAGACTGTCCGGGCCTCCGTGTCGTCGGGTTCTCCGCCTCGCCCCCTGGAGCCGCCTGTTGCTGCAGAGGTTCCTCCTATCGACGAGTACGGCTCGTTTCTTTCGCGCAAAGTCGCAGAACCAGTGAGGTTCATGGGGTTAGGTGTGGCGCCCACTCCTGCTGTGGAGGCGGGGTCCTCGGTCTCCGTGGGGGAACACCCACCAAGCTCGCCCTCGTTGACCCTGGATTCCCTCTCCACGCTGCCGGTCACTCCCGCTTCCAAGTCCAAGGCCACGCTCCCTACTGGTTCCGTCTCCGCCACTCCGTCTTCAAAGTCCAAGGACCCCTTCGCCTTGCAGAGGGAGCGCGAAAGGCGCAGCAAGGCTAACGCGGATAGGCCAGCAAGGGTGCTGGCCGACGCCCTCGCTTCTCCCCTGGCGGCGGCTTCGTCTCCTCCCGCTGTCCGCGTCCTGGCGCTTTCGGCTCCGGTGCTGCGTGGACCGCGGAGCTTGGCGCTCCCAGCGCTCTCGGTGCGGAAGAGTGCCAGGGCCGCCGGGGACGCTGATGGTCCCATGCTGCAACGGGCCGTTGCCCTCGCGCAACAGAAGGACAAGGCCACGCCCGTCCGTCCGCCTGCGTCCAAGGTTGCGTCCAAGGCTGGGACTCCTAAGTCCGTCTCCGTCAAGGCAGGGAAAGGTACCCCCTTGCTTTCCGATTTCTCTGTTTTAGAGTCTCTTTCAGATGCACACCTTATCTCAGTTGCAAAAGATAGCTGCATTGCCTTCCTGCCTGAGGCCGGTCAACCCTCGGAGATCATTTCTCTGCTGCGGGCCACTGAGGTGGCCCAAGCCCAGCTAGCGCTAGCTCGGGAGAAGCTAGACGCCGCTCAGCCCTCCGAACCCCCTCAATCTGAGGATCATCCGGCCACGGTGGTGGCTGATTTTCCTAGCACAGATGGTTTGGACACGCCGGCCCTCTCTCTGGCGGCCGAAGACCCCTTAGCCCCCCCTGCTAGTTGCCCTCCCTCCCGCTCCGGTCCCATTACGCGACGTAGGGGTAAGGCAGCCGCTCAGACCTCCACAACTCGAAAACCCTATACCCGCCAAGCACGGGTCAGAGCTACAGTGACCCAATGAGATGCCTTTTTCTGAACATCAGGGGCTTCGCCGTTCGGGGGCGGCGGGCCCTTCTGAAAGAACTACTCCGGGTTCACCATATCGATGCAGTTTGTTTCCAAGAAACCATCAAGGCCGACTTCTCCGATCAGGAGCTGCGTGGTCTTGAGAATGGCGAGAAATTTTTTTGGAACTGGCTACCTGCTAACGGTCATTCTGGGGGAATGCTGATAGGGGTGAGAGATAGCATCTTCGACGTTGGGGCGATGGATCAAGGCCAATTCTACATTAGTCTGTCCCTCCTTCATCGTCCTTCCAATAGAAAATTTGAGCTCATCGGCGTCTACGGCCCCGCAGATCATGCGAGAGAGCCTCTCTTCCTCGAAGAATTATCCAATAAGTTCTCCAGGTGTTCACTGCCCATTATAGTGGGCGGCGATTTTAACCTGATCCGGTCTGCGGCAGATAAGAACAACGACCGCATCTCCTGGTCCCGTATTAACCTATTTAATTCGCACATTGCGACTTGGGGAATGCAAGAGATACCTAGGGTAGGGGCCCGGTATACGTGGACCAACAAAAGGATTAATCCGGTCAGATGCGTGTTGGATCGCGTCTTCATGTCTATTTCTTTAGAGAGCTCGCTTCCCCTGGCTTCGGTAGTGGCGGAAACTTCCCTTGGTTCTGACCATACCCCGCTCATACTCGACACGGGTGAAGATTCTTACGTCAGGAGTAACTGTTTTTTCTTCGAATCTGGGTGGTTTGAAATACCCCAGTTCGGAGTTTTGCTATCCTCTGTTTGGGAGAGGCTTTCTCGCCAAGTCGGGGGTAGGGACGTCCTCGATTGGTGGCAGTTTATGAGTGCTGGGCTGCGGCAAAACCTTAGGGGCTGGAGCCGCAACCTGGGCCGTGAGGCGAGGCAGAAGAAGACTGTGCTCTTGGATCGTATCCAGCAGCTAGATCTGCAAGCCGATTCGTCGGGTTTGGATGACGAAGAATGGGCCTTCCGCTACCACTTGGAAGAGCAGCTGCTCCAGCTGTATCGCCTTGAAGAAGAATACTGGCGTCAGAGGGGCCGTATCCGGTGGTTGCTCCAGGGGGATTCTAACACCGCATACTTCCACGCGGTAGCTAACGCGCAAAGGAGACGCTGCAACATTTACTCCCTTAGATCGGAGGACGGGGTGATCTCAGATAAATTAGCTCTCCAGGAGCACATATACGGGTTCTACCGGAACTTGATGGGGACGGATACGCCGTGCAGCTGCGGGCTGGCAAGGGACACGTGGGCCCAGAATCAGCTGGTCACGGAGGCGGAGAACCTCTCGCTAGCACTGACCTTTGGGGAGTCGGAGCTGGAGGAGGTGGTTATGAGTATGAAGTCAGATACCGCGCCGGGCCCCGATGGCTTCTCGGTTCCCTTCTTTAAGAAGTGTTGGCCGTTGGTGAAGCATGGGGTGCTTCATGTCCTTAACGACTTTATCCTCGGTAGGATAGATATTGCTAGGCTTAACTTCGGGGTGCTTTCGTTGATCCCTAAAGTGCCTGGTGCTGACAAGATTGCGCAGTTCAGACCCATTGCACTCATCAATGTGCTGTTTAAGATCATCTCCAAAGCGGTGGCGTCTCGCCTCGACCCCATCGCAAACCGTACTATTAGTCCGAACCAGTCAGCCTTCATCAAGGGGCGGGGGATCCTGGACGGGGTCCTCACGCTCCATGAGATTGTCCATGAACTCAAAAGCAAGAAGCTAGGGGGCATTCTGTTGAAACTAGACTTCGAGAAAGCGTACGACCGGGTAAACTGGGACTTCTTGTTAGAAGTGTTACGCAGGAAATGCTTCGACTCCGGCTTCGTCCACCGGATTTCCCAGTTGGTAGCTGGGGGGCAAACGGCGATTTCCATCAACGGGGAGATGGGACCGTTTTTCCGTAATAAGCGTGGAGTGCGCCAAGGGGACCCTTTGTCCCCTCTTCTATTTAACTACGTGGCGGAGGGTTTGTCGGCTATTCTATCAGCTGCCTGTGCGGCTGGTCACATCCAGGGGGTTGTGCCCCACCTCGTGCCCGGGGGAGTGTCTCATCTGCAATATGCGGATGACACAATTATTTTGATCCAAAACTCCCCCTCCGGCATAGCCCATTTGAAATTCCTGCTCATGTGCTTCGAGAACATGTCGGGTTTGAAGATTAACTATCACAAGAGCGAAGTTTTTGTGCTAGGTCAGGATAGTGAGGCTCAGATCCGGGTTGCCAGACAGCTGAACTGTAAGTTGGGTAAACTTCCGTTCATTTATCTTGGTCTTCCGATCGCGGACCGCAAACTCACCGTTGAGCAGTGGGCGTTCCTTGTTGAGAAACTTGGCGCCAGGGTAGAACCCTGGATGGGCAGGTTTCTATCCTCTGGCGGCCGCCTCATTCTGTCGAACTCCTGCTTAGATAACCTGCCCTCCTATGCTATGGGGCTGTTTTTACTCCTGGAGGGAGTCCACGTCCAATTCGACTCCATCCGTGCTAGATTTTTCTGGGAAGGCTCGGGTCCGAACCGCAAGTATCATATGGTGAACTGGCCCTCGGTGTGTCGCCCTAGGGAGTGTGGGGGGCTAGGGCTGACGAATTCGCGTCACAGGAATAAGGCGCTGTTGTTAAAGTGGGTTTGGAAGCTCTATGAGATGGACTCCTCCATCTGGGCAACCCTGTTGAGAGCTAAGTACACCGAGACGGGCGATATCTTCTCTTCCCGAGCTCAGGGGGGCTCGGCGTTCTGGAAAAGCCTTCATCAGATTAAACATCTCTTCAAACTGGGGGCTAGACATGAGGTAGGCGACGGTAGACGCACTAAGTTCTGGCTGGACTGGTGGCACGGGGAGGGCCCCCTTAAGGACACTTTCCCTTCCCTCTTTAGCATCTGCGAAGACACGTCGGTTTCGGTGAATTCGGTGGTTCGTGAGGGATGCCGTTTTAGGCGCTCCCTTGACTCAGTAGGGGTGAGATTGTGGGGAGAAGTGATGGGGGTCATCTCCGCGACCACACTCTCCTCCGAACCGGATGCAATTAGGTGGACCCTAGAACCGTCTCACACCTATTCGGTGCGCTCTATGTATAAGGCGTTAGCCCAAGGGGCGACTGTGGCCTGCTTCCGTGATATTTGGAGGGCCAGAGTTCCGTTGAAGATTAAGATTTTCTCTTGGCAGCTTATCCTGGACAGACTCCCCTCGGGTGCACAGTTGGTGACAAGGCAGGGGCCTTCGGACGGCAACTGTGCGCTGTGCGGTCTCCACGAGGATGCCTCTCATATGTTCTTCACGTGTTCTATTGCTGGCTTTGCTTGGGCGGTGATGCGTCAAATCCCTGGGAGGGATTGGAGCCCCACCACTTTTGCCCACTTTTTTGCCAAGCTGCAGCTAATTTCCGGGAGGGCCCGTAGATTGGTGTGGTGTCTTTTCCTTGCTCAATCGTGGGCATTATGGAATGTGCGGAATAAACTGACCATCGCTAAGAAGTGTATTAATCACCCGGCTGATGTTATCTTCAAAACCATGCTATTTCTACAGGTTTGGACGCCGCTCATGAAGCCGCTGGATCGGGAGGGCGCTAGATGGCTCACTGACAAGCTAAAGGCGATCCACGCCACCTGCCTTCCTCCCCGAGTTTCCTCGCTGGTTCACTGATGGTGTGGTGGAAGTTACTGTTTTTTATTTCTTTCGCTAGTCGGCTAAGCTGTGTTGCCCAGCTCCTGTGTTGTCGTGTGGATCCGTGTGTTGTGGCTTGCTGTTTGTGAACTCGTGGCTTTGTTAACTCAAAGTCGGGTAATAAAATTTACCTTTTATCTAAAAAAAAAAACTCTAAAATCCGGCAGGCCGGCCTGCTAACTAATAGACAACTGTGCAACGTGGGCTTTTCCTGTGAGGCCATTTGACAACTTCGGTTGCAAAGATTGTTGCGTTGACAATTCCTACACTGTCCCAAACTAATTGTGGTTAAAATAGTTTGAAATGCAATGTATCTAGTACTTAAATACATATAGATATATTCATCTTAATAACAAGTATTTTGAAACGGAGTGAATATATCTTTCTCACTAATTTCCATGGCACCGCATGTCCGCAGCCCTGGGCCACCTTCCCATCTTTTCCGGCCAGCAGAGGAGAGGGGGAGAGTGCGGTAGGATTGGAGAACGGACGTAGAAGCCGATGGAGAAGGGGAGCAGAGAGAAAGATGGGGAAAAAATGAGCCATGGGTGGCGAGTCTCTGCCCGAGTTGCATCCTAGATTGCTGACCTCTGTTTGGAATCGATGTCAATCGGTCTTCGAAATAACCTTTTCACTGCATTGGCAATGGTCTATGTACTTAAAGTACGAGTTCAACCGTAGTGAAACATGCACGTGCAGCTGAAGGAGACACGTTTCTTGTGTGTCCAGCAGGGACCCGGATTTTACAACCTTAGGAGCAGGTATCCAACGTGCAAATGTGTTTTCCCTGTTTCAAATTTTTGTTTCTATCCATTCATGGCTGTGTGCCATGATTGCATGCGCTGCGACATGAGTCACTACAGGATTGATTTACATGTCGGGAGCGGCGCGCCTAGATCCACAAGAAGATGCAGCCATCCTGCACGCCATTGCTCCCCCATTTTACTGAGAGGCTCCGGTCGACCACGTGCCATTCCGCAACCAGCAATAGAGTAGAGGATACCATACCGGCGGTAAGGAAACACCATACCGGCGACCAGCTAAAAGCGGCGGTAAGGAAAGTGTCAGCTAGATTATTTTGTTGCTATTCGGAGCTAGCTGGAGTTTACCACCGATCTCCTCCAGTTAATTCTAGCTACTTTGACATGTCACCAGTGTATGCCACTCATAGCATGTTAATCACTTCCAAATCCCAGTGCCTTCCATTCCTAAACTATTATATTGAAACAAAGGTGGATGCAAAATATCTATGAAAAGTGAAAGAAATCAGTTTGGGCCTGAAGAAACTTCCTATATTGCTATACCTCTCCTGGGACGAGAGCAACACATGGAGTGTATATATACTGTATAACACAGAACTAGAGTATTTATTTTCTCCTTAGATATGTACATGTCCGCGATGAAGTTGCAGTATAGGGGTACTGTTTTGTGCTCGGCATACCTACTACATTACTATTAAGTAATTACATTCATCTACTATCACCTCAGCGTATATGCATGTACACAAGCATTGAATTAAAAAGATATGGTGTCATAAGACGGGATAGCAGTTTTGGCTCCCAAGCACATGATATGGTCCTGCATCATTGGAAAATTTGAAAAAAAAAATAGTAAAACAACTCAAGCAATTCTAAAAAGGAATCAGAGACAAACATGTCCAAGTTTTGTACATACGTGCATATTTTTTAAAGAAAAAAATGACATTTCTATCCTATGTGTAATAAAATCAGTGCTTTAAAAATATACATTTTGGGTCAATGGTTTTTTTTCCGCTCAGAGAACAGGAAATGTCATTTCTTCACGAAAATTTGCATGCCTGTCCAAAACTAGCACAAGTGTGTCTCTGATTTTCCTAGAAATTTTCGAACTGTAATTTTGTTTTTTTTTTCAATTTTGAACTCAAGGAGGAGCATGTGATCTCGGGAGCTTTATTGAATTCCGTCCATAAGGCTATCCGCAATAGCGAGCTAATTTTGGTAAATGAATGACAGCCCCTCGAATTTTCTATGTTTCACTCCCATGTGGTAAGATCGATTATCAACTGGTTTTGTATTTCATATTAGCTAGGGCTACTTTTCGCTCGGAAAGAACGCATAAACATTAACTTGATTGCTGGTCTTGTTGCCCTAGATTCTAGCGGTTCATTGTGAGCCTCTCGTCGTTGAACGAGGACGTGGGATGCATAGAGAATACGAGTGCATTCCTTGATCGAGCGGAATAACAAGAAGTCGAATGGCCGTGTGCAAACCTCCACCCTCACAGCCCGTTGGTCCACACCTTAATGCACCAACAACACCGCCACTACGTCCTCCGGCGACACCGATGGCAGACTAAATTCTACTATGGAAACTACTGCAAGCCCATACAACTTCTCCCCCAGCTTGACTATGAAGAGATTGCAAGTCAGCACATAATGTCCATGCACTACAGGAATCGCCCGATATGCCGACGGCAATTTGTCGGGGCCGTCGGCATAGACCCAGTGAGGAAATCTTAAATTGCGAAAAAAAAATTAGCTATGCCGACGGCAACGCCGTCGGCCTTTTTTTTTTTTAGCTACGCCGACGGCTACCGTCGGCATCGACCCTAAGAGGGAATTCCGAATTGCGGAAAAAAAATTGAGCTATGCCGACGGCAAAGCCGTCGGCATAGCCAGGCTCAATTTTTTTTTTTTGACTTAATCACCGTTTTGATCATAACTTTTGCATTCCAACTCGGATTTTGACGTTCTTTAGCTCGTTTCAAAAAGGAGAAACATATCTAAATTATCATGCATATTGTTAAAGCTAAATAATTAGAAAAAAATCATGAGAAAGAACGCAACTAACAATAATGAGTTAACAGTTTCGTCTGAGAGGGTTGTGGGGCGTCTGGATCCAACCAAAATCTAGGTGGACCTAAAAATCATGAGAAATAGGTAGTTGTGTACCTAAAAATGATTTTTTCCAAAAATCATGAGCAAACTAGGAGGCACATGTAGTTTAAATTTGACCCGTTTCCAGCTGAATCGGCAGAAACTTGTGTTTTTCAAAAGAGGTGGATGAAAACCTTTTCAGAGGAAAATAATTGGTTATTTGTGCATATAACATGGTCTAGTATTTTCAAAAAATGCAGCTCCCAGGTTTTGCAACATATTTGTGGTTGATGATTCAAAAAAAAAGCCATTTTTCACACTCGGAGAATGGAAAATGGTTGTTTTATTCAATGAAAAGGAAAACTTTCTTCGGGAAGTCCGTGCTTCCAATATGCATGTTTGTGTGGAATATGGGCATATTTAAACAAACTATGCCATGGATTTGGCCATTACACCCGTCATTTAGCCCGAAACCCTAGAATGTTCGTAGGAGATAGCTCATTTATGTGAACATATTTTCAACACAACTGTCGTATTCCAAGTTTATTATTTTTGGTGGATACTAGGACATATATAATGACACCACGCGAAGGTATTGCATCATTTTGGGGTTTTTTAAATTTTCTGGAATTTTCTAAGTCGGTTTCATGAAAAAGTCAAGACGGCGGGCATGACTTCGTAGCTAGGGTTGAATATTGAGAAAATCTTGGTGTATCTCTGATGAAATAGATAGTTGTGTACCTAAAAATGATTTTTTTTCCAAAAATCATGAGCAAACTACGAGGCACCTGTAGTTCAAATTTGACCCGTTTCCAACTGAATCGGCAGAAACTTGTGTTTTTCAAAAGAGGTGGATAAAAACCTTTTCAGAGGAAAATAATTGGTTATTTGTGCATATAACATGGTCTATTATTTTCAAAAAATGCAGCTCCCAGGTTTTGTAACATATTTGTGGTTGATACTTCACAAAAAAAGCCATTTTTCACACTCGGAAAATGGAAAATGGTTTTTTTATTCAATGAAAAGGAAAACTTTCTTCGGGAACATTGTCCATTCTTCCAATATGCATGTTTGTGTGGAATATGGGCATATTTAAAGAAACTATGCCATGAATTTGGCCATTACACCCGTCATTTGGCCCGAAACCCTAGAATGTTCGTAGGAGATAGCTCATTTATGTGAACATATTTTCAACACAACTGTCGTATTTAAAGTTTATTATTTTTGGTGGATACTAGGACATATATAATGACACCACGCGAAGGTCTTGCATCATTTTAAGGTTTTTTAAATTTTCTGGAATTTTCTAAGTCGGTTTCATGAAAAAGTCAAGACGGCGGGCATGACCGTTCGTAGCTAGGGCTTGAATATTGAGAAACTCTTGGTGTATCTATGATGAAATAGGTAGTTGTGTAACTAAAAATGATTTTTTACAAAAATCATGAGCAAACTACGAGGCACCTGTAGTTCAAATTTGACCCGTTTCCATCTCAATCGGCAGAAACTTGTGTTTTTCAAAAGAGGTGGATGAAAACCTTTTCAGAGGAAAATAATTCGTTATTTGTGCATATATCATGGTCTAGTATTTTCAAAAAATGCAGCTCCCAGGTTTTGCAACATATTTGTGGTCGATGCTTCACAAAAAAAACCATTTTTCACACTCGGAAAATGGAAAATGTTTTTTTTATTCAATGAAAAGGAAAACTTTCTTCGGGAACATTGTCCGTGCTTCCAATATGCATGTTTTTACGGAATATGGTCATATTTAAACAAACTATGCCATGGATTTGGCCATTACACCATTCATTTGGCCCGAAACCCTAGAATGTTCGTAGGAGATAGCTCATTTATGTGAACATATTTTCAACACAACTGTCATATTCCAAGTTTATAATTTTTGATGGATACTAGGACATATATAATGACATCACGTGAAGGTCTTACATCATTTAGGGTTTTTTTAAAAAATTTGGAGTTTTCTAAGTTAGTTTCATGAAAAAGTCAAGACGGCGGGCATGACCGTTCGTAGCTAGGGCTTGAATATTGAGAAACTCTTGGTGTATCTCTGATGAAATAGGTAGTTTTGTACCTAAAAATGATTTTTTCCAAAAATCATGAGCAAACTACGAGGCACCTGTAGCTCAAATTTGACCCGTTTCCACCTAAATCGGCAGAAACTTGTGTTTTTCAAAAGAGGTGGATGAAAACCTTTTCATAGGAAAATAATTGGTTATTTGTGCATATAACATGGTCTAGTATTTTCAAAAAATGCAGCTCCCAGGTTTTGCAACATATTTGTGGTTGATGCTTCACAAAAAAGCCATTTTTCACACTCGGAAAATGGAAAATGGTTTTCGTATTCAATGAAAAGGAAAACTTTCTTCGGGAACATTGTCCGTGCTTCCAATATGCATGTTTGTGTGGTATATGGGCACATTTAAACAAACTATGCCATGGATTTGGCCATTACACCCGTCATTTGGCATGTTTCCACCCGAATCGGCAGAAACTGTCAAAATGGCCACCATGGCTATTCATCAAAAGAGTTTAAATTTTTTTAAACTATCAATGTTTTTATGATATGGATGTCATATTTGAATTTCTCTAATTTTTCTAATCGATTTAGACATTTTATTTGTCAAATTTCGATTTACGGATTTAAAGATATAAATTATTGTATATTAAATAATTTATTCACAAAATAAAGTAATTTCTAACATTAAATTGTTATTTAGTCAATAAAGATAATTATATAATCATTGTTATTTGTTCAAATATTGTTTTAAATTTAAACAATAGAAAAGTTTAACATCATTCCCCATAGGTTAATATGATTGATATGATAGTAATATCAGTAAGTTCTAACATCTCATATGGAATCTAGTTTGGAAGGAACTCAAAGGTTAAGCGTGCTTGGGCGGCTGGAGGAATTACAGGATGGAGGAATTTTAGAGATTAGAGATTAAATATGTGGCTAAGTGAAAAATTCTCGAATAGAATTTCAAAAAAGTTCAAAAAAAATTCAAAAAAAAGTTCAAAAAAATTCAAATTTTTTCTTCATTTATTTTTTCAATTATTTTGTCAATATTGTGCCGTCGGCATAGCCTGTGCCGACGGCTTTTAGTATGCCGACGGTCATTTGACCTCTGCCAACGCGGGCATATGCCGACGGCAAGGTGCCGACGGGGTTCTAGCATGTGCCGACGGCTACTGGCCGTCGGCATATCGGGCGATTCTTGTAGTGAACTCTCTTCTCTCGATGGAACATAAAACATCGAAGAGCTTAGAGCTTGTCCACTGACAGCCCCGAAATCTTTTACGGGACCTCCGAAAATAAGTCCTCTTTAAAATCCGAGAAAAAATAAGATTGAATGTAAAACCAAAGGCTTCTACCGGTAGAAAACATGCCTTTAGTCCCGGTTCGCAACGGCCATTATTCTCGGCCGTGCAACCGGGACTAAATATGCGCGACTAAAGCCCCCCCACGCCTTTAGTCGCGTGGCTTACGGACCGGGACTAAAGGCCCGTCCACGTGGGCGGGTGGCATGCACCGGGGGCGGAGGACCTTTAGTCCCGGTTTGTAACAAGAACCGGGACTAAAAGTTATTTCGTAATTTTTTTAATTCATTTGGGTTTCTAATTATTTTTCACTCCCATTTTTTTCTTTCAGAATTTGTATTATTTGCTTAGTGTCTAACTACAATTATCTCTAGTCAAATGACATACTCTTCGTCATACTTCCCGCTCGGTCACCCATCATCCGACTACTCTAGCACTAGCACGCTTAACTTCCGAGTGCCATCCCGTCCCGCATCCAAGTGTTTCGCACGCATGTATGTGATAGTAGTATCATATCAATCCTATTAACATGTTGGTCGATGCCACATTACTTTATTGTTTGAATTTCAAATAATTTTTTTAATAAACAAAAGTAATAATTTTGAATAAATAAATAAACATTAAATTTTTAATTTGTATTATTTCTAAAAAAATCCAGGAAAATAAAACTAATTCATTTTAAAATCTAAAAAAACAAATAATATATCAAAAAATTCAGAAAAATAAAACTAATTCATTTTACAATCTTAAAAATACAAATAATATATCAAAAATTTCATAAAAATAAAAATAATTCATTTAAAATCTTAAAAATACAAGTAATATATCAAAAAATTCAGAAAAATATTTTATCTCACTGTTTTCCAGTCCTTATGAATGCATCTTAATTAAGTGGTCATATCTCTTAATCTTAGGAAATATTTTGTTTCCCCTTTCTTAAATCTCTTCTATTTTGCAGTCCTTATGAATGCATCATGTCCTTTTTAACCCTTGGTTTTATTTTAGCCATTTCATTAGTTTTCTTCTCTCACAAGGTTTTGAGACATTTAAGTAACCTTCTGTTTCCATGTTTTCCACTCGTTTTCTCAAATATTTTTTAAACGAGTTAGTCTTAAACACAACGGTACTTAAACACATACACAATTAATAGAAATAATATAGCACATATAATACATAATAGTAGTACTACATAAGTCGTGAATGCAAACATAGCACATAATAGTAGTACTACATATAGAAAGTCTCGAATAATGCAAACATAGCATCTACTGCTGCATCGAAGAGTAGATGCGGAACAACTCAAACGCAACATATGCATCTATTGCTGCATACTTGCGATTGATCATATCAAGTGGGTTCTTCCCCCAATTGTTGTGATTTCTCGAGGGGAAACTACTCTTCATCATTCTGTAGTCGTGGTGGATGAAGGCAGTTGCCATCTGAGCCATCACGGTCTTGGGCCCCAGCTCAGCAAAATGGATCAAGTCCTGAAGATCAATGTAGTGGTCTTCAGGTATCTCAATATTCCACGTGCGCATCATCTTCTTCTTGTCATTTGTGATATCGACGCTACAAAAGTCAAAACCTTTGTTGACAAGAAAGTCCATAAGTTCTGGACATTTCTTTGCACTACTGCAAAAACAAAGGATGGAACACATGTTAGATATTGTTGGAACACAAGTGTATTCTGTCAATGCAACAACAAAAATGGAACACATGTCATAGATATTGTTGCAACAAGTGTATTCTTTCAATGCAACAACAAAAAATGGAACACATGTTACATATTGTTGAAACAAGTTTATTCTTTCAATGCAACAACAAAAATGGAACACATGTTACATATTTTTGCAACAAGTGTTTACTATTGCTATCAACATGACAACACAATTTTCCTCTCTACAAATGCTACCCTATGCAATTTTCCTCTCTACAATTGTTGCAACAAGTGATACTATTGCTATCAACATGACAACACAATTTTCCTCTCTACAAATGCTACCCTATGCAGTTTTCCTCTCTACAATTGTTGCAACAAGTGATACTATTGCTATAAAAATGACAACATCATTTTCCTCTCTACAAATGCTACCCTATGCAATTTTCCTCTCTACAGTTGCTATCCTATGCAATTTTCCTCTCTACAATTGTTGCAACAAGTGATACTATTGCTATCAACATGACAACACAATTTTCCTACAAGAGAGATCGTGTGCGTACCTTGCCCATTGGAACACCAGCAAGGTTTCTTCGTGAGCAATCTCGATGACGGCCACATCCTTTTGATTGGCCGTGTACTCGAGATCAAGCCCAAAGAACTTGTGTTGTTCATCGGCGTCTTCATAGAGTTTGCTCAAACGGTTAAGAGCTTTGGGGAGTTTCTCGCAAATATTGGTATAGGCGACGTGGAGAGCCTTGCCGCATGGTGTGGCACCTTTAGAACCTTCAAAACGGGAGAATCCATGGTGTGGAGAGGAAGAAGAAGAGAGAGCCGAGCGCGCACTGTAGCAATGAGGCCTTCTGCCTTCGATCGCGAATAAAAACCGCGCGGGAGCCGAGCAGTTTCGAACATTAGTCGCGGGTGGCCAGGCCAACCGGGACTAAAGACCGGAATGCCAGCAGTTCGGACCTTTAATCGCGGGTGGCCAGGCCAACCGGAATTAAAGCCCTCCGCGCTCTTCTCAAACCGCCACTCATGACCTTCAGTCGCGGGTCGCCTCGCGAACCGCGACTAAAACCCATTTAGTCACGGTTCGTATATTTTGGGGACTAAAGGGGGCGTATGGAAGGCCTTTTTTCTACCAGTGTTCCATCCAAATTTAGTGAAATTTTACACCATTTTGATAAAATTTAGACCTAGACGTAAACTGCATACATCTTGATCCAATTGCAGAGAGTAAGCAAAAGATTTGTCTCCACAAATGTGTACTTTCTATCAATCAAATGGCGCATAAAAAATTTATCTGTCTCCACACAACACACATGATGGCAACCCTTAGAACAATAATGCTACACCTACGTATAGAAAAGCGCCATGGCACACAAAATGCCATTGTATTTACGTAAAGAAAAGCGCCATGGCCCAACAATTTATGTGAAAATATAAAAGTGGGTAGAACAAAAAAAAAGTCCCAACGATTAACGTGAGAAAAAAGAGATAATATTACATCGTCTCGGGTTTCTGCCAGATTATATTTTTAATCTCTAAGGGAAAGGGGACTTTACTATTGCTCTCGTTCAATATTTACAGCACAGTACGCCCGTCTTCCATTGTTTCTCGTTCGTTCTATTTCGGAATTTGTCGATTGGGAGTTCATAACACTAGATTCAATTGTTATTTCTAAATTTTCTATAAAACCTTTGTGCAACAACATACAAATTGATCAAAGTTTGAATGTAGTATCTAATTTCTCACGATCTTCAAGTTATTTTAATTATTGAGTGGCCACCAAAGTTTACAGAACTTTTGGGGATTTGTAAGAATGGATAATCCAGCTATTAGTATCGAAGATGAAAGTGACATGTCTATTTATACTATGCTCTCAGTACAAGATCATAGTGACTACCGTGTAGGATATCCGTTAAGTTTATTCATACTAATCTTATTTACATATTTAAGACTCATTCATTAAAAAACATGGTTAACTATAATATATTTTATAAATCACATTTTATAGAAAATAACAAAAAATAAATAGTGTATTTATCTTTTTATTAAGAATATAAATATTTTCCGTGTTTTATGTTGACTAAGCTTCAACGTTGTGGAAAAGATAAAAAATTCGACAACAAGAAATTTGATTGTTTCTCAATATGTATTATGTCATTTTATTTCCAAGAATCCCCCCTCCCCTAAACACCTAAACACACATATGTATTTTTTGGGTATATGTAGCACCATTTCAAACGACTACCATAGCATATGCAGTTTTGAAGAAAATGGTTACTTGCCCCCTTTACAAGCACTACCCCTAATTTTTTTTTGTTAACGTAAATCCACAAAATGAAAAGAGGAACAACCAAGAATGGATTGACTTATGCTAGTTTCATGAAATGTATGCACATAGATTTCCTTGTGTCCATTTTGGTATTCTTAAATATCTTTCAAGGGAGATGTGCAATCAAACGAGTATCTTGACAAATATCTTGGTTGTAACATATCGATTTGTGGTACCAGATGATCTATGGCACTAGTGGAAACAGGGCCTTTTGTCCCGGGTCGTAAGGGCCATTTGTCCCGGTTGCGCAACCGGGATGGGCTAGCCGGGACAAATGGCCCTCCCCATTGGTCCCGGTTGTGCCAGCACCCGGGATGGTAAGGCTGGCCCACGTGGCGACTCTGGGCCAGGGACCGCGAGGGAGTTCGTCCCGGTTCGTTTTAGGGACCGGGATGGATGCCTTCTTAAAAAAAGAATAAAGTCCGCCCATTTTCCCTGCCGCGGCAGGTTTTTTTTGTTCGTTTTTTTTTTCTCTTGCCTCGCAATCGCCAACCGGCCTCCCCTTCCCCAACCGCTCCAGGCCCACGTCTTTAATTAAGCCCACTGACACATTTTTTAGTCAAAAAGGCCCACTGGCCCGCGTCTTTTATTTATGGACAGTCAACGGTTCGAAGGGCCCACTGGCCCGCGTCTGTTATTATGGCCAGTCAACAGGGGCCACTGGCCAGCGGCCTGGTGGCTGGTTCGCCTGGTCCATTAAACTAAGACCGAAGGACGGTCAAAGGGCCGCTGTCCGCCTCGTCTTCCCGCCCCGCCTCGTCTTCCCGCCCCGCCTCGGCTTCCCACGCCCCACTCCCCACGCGCCACGCCTCGGCTCCCCGCATTCATGGCCGCCTGCAACCGCCGCCACGTCCAGGCCGCCGGTTGGCATGCCAGCCCACCCCGGGTCCTTTTTAAAGGACCCCCGCCGCCCGTACAACCCACCCACCCCGGACGCTTCCCTGGCAAAGCAACCCTAGCCGCCACCATGTCCCGCTGGTTCTCGAACTCCGGCAAGCGCCCAAGGAACGACGACGGAGGCTCGTCGAGCGGCGCCGGCCGCATCCCGCCCCCACCGGCGGAGGCCTTCGGCTACGGCCCTGGAGGTGTCCGCCTCGGCGGGGTGCCGCGCGTCCCCGCGCCACCACCGGCTGCACGCCCGCCGCCCCGCGCCGCGCCCCCGGGCAAGCGGTTCCGCAGGTACGTCCGGGTGGACGAGGCGGAGTGGCACTGGAACAATGCCACTCCGGTCTTCTACAACGACGTGCACCTCCCGGACGGTTGGCACCTGAATCCCCAGCGGATCCCAGTGCCGCCGGCCCCGACCGGCGCGGCGCTGCTCGAGGAGATCGAGCGCCGCCGCGAGCTCCTGCCGGCCCCCGTCCGCAGGGAGCGGATCTACGCGCGCAGCTCCCCCTACTGGGCCGCCTGGCTCGAGCAGGAGCACGAGCAGCGCCGCCGCTCCTTCATCCCCGCCCCCCTCGAGGCCAACGTGGACGACTACCCCCCGCCAGCGCCCGGCCGGGAGAGGGAGCTATGGCTCCTCGTGGACGAGCCGGAGGACTTCTCCGGGGAGCCGGACCCCGAGCTCCGGGCCCAACTGGAGGAGGCCTGCGAGCGCTCCCGCCGCTCCCTCGTCGACGACGAGATCAAGAGGTGGCATCGTGTCGTGGCCGCCGCCGCCGCCGACGCCGCTGCCATGCCACCGCCGCCGCCACCCCCTAACGAGCCTGCCATCCCCTGGTGGCAGGCCATGAACGCCGAGCTGGAGGCGTCCGAGGACATGCCGGAGCCGCAGCCGCTCCCACCAGGCCTGGAGTATGGCATGACCTGGGCCTGGACCGGCGGCGTTTGGGCGCCGGGGTCGCCGGAGCAGGAGGAGGAGCTGCCCCCGCCGCCGCCGCTGCCACAGGAGGTACTGCCCCCGCCGCCGCCGTACGCGCCCCCGATGGCCCCCCCGGCGAGCCCGGCCCTGCCGCCTGCCCACCTGTGGCAGGCACCCGAGTATGTGCACCTCTCCGACGACGAGGACGACTAGGTCGCCGCCGCCCCCCTATTATCTATAGACAACGCCCATAGCTAGCTACCCCCCAAGAAACGGCCGGCCCGCCTGTGGCCGCGCCGCCGCCCCTAATGCAAGTACGGCCGGCCGCCTGTGGCCGCGCCGCCCCTATGTAAGCAAGGCCCCTGGCCCTATTTTAATATAAGTTGTGTTCCCCTAACCTACTGTGCCCCTAGTCCATCCCCGCCGGCGTTCCGCCGGCGAATCTGTCCACTCGTTCCCGCCGCCGGCAGGGCTTCGCCCAGCCATATCCACTCGTGCCCGCCCCTGGGGTGTCCGCTCGGCCTGGAGAGAGGGCCGCGCTTTTTTATACACTTGGGCCTTTAGTCCCGGCCCGTGCCACCAACCGGGACTAGAGCCCTTTGGTCCCGGTTGGTACCACGGCCCGGGACCAAAAACAAATTTCGAATTTCGGTGGCACCTCTGCGCGCCCAAAATTTTTTAGCGCCAAAATTTGAAAAGTGTTAAGTTTGCACATTAACAACTTTTATATACTTCCAAATTTGACAAAAATTCCAACATGAAAAATGCTAGAATTTGCAAAACTAATTTAAATCCATTTTTCGTTTAACTAAATAATTATTCTAACTATTGAAACTATTAATTATTTTTTCATTTGTATATAATTTGAATATAAATTATGGAAATTTATATTCAAATTATAAAGCGGCTCTGTGTCATACAAATTTCTGGAAATTTCCACCCATACACTTTTTTGAGCTAGGGCCTCATTTTCATAGTAGAAGTAGGGTGGCTTGTTCATCCTCTAGAGTCGATGTCAGTCCTGGCTGCTTGTCCATCCTCTACAGTCTGCTCTGCTCTGCTCTACTGCTCCTTGCGGCTCAGGTTGGTAACGGTCCATGCTTGCGTATGCTTTGTGAACTTATGGTTTGATTTGAGAATTTCAAAACTTTGATTTGATAATCTTTTGGCCGGAAGCACCTAGCAATATCTTTTAAACCTTGTTTCTCTCCCTATGCTATTTGTACTTCTCATCGGCTCTAATGTTTCTCTACCTGATTCTACTTCTCCTCTGCCTAGTTTACAGATGTTTGCTCTTTTCTGTAGATGTTTCTACACTGTAAAATGGGCATGTCCCAGTAGTGGTGATCAGCGCCTTGTCTGCATGTTTCGCAGGACATGTCCATTTTACAGTGTAGAAACATCTACAGAAAAGAGCAAACATCTGTAAACTAGGCAGAGGAGAAGTAGAATCAGGTAGAGAAACATTACAGCCGATGAGAAGTACAAATAGCATATGGAGAGAAACAAGGTTTAAAAGATATTGCTAGGTGCTTCCGGCCAAAAGATTATCAAATCAAAGTTTTGAAATTCTCAAATCAAACCATAAGTTCACAAAGCATACGCAAACATGGACCGTTACCAACCTGAGCCGCAACGAGCAGTAGAGCAGAGCAGAGCAGACTCTAGAGGATGAACAAGCAGCCAGGACTGACGTTGACAGATATATATCCGAGCGGTGGACAGTCCCTGGCCAAGCAGAAGCAACTGCATCCCCTATCGATGTAAAGCAGTCAGTCAAAACTTTTTTGGGTTGTTTATGGTGATTAACTCCAATGAATAACAATAGAGGCCTGCCAGAATCACTTGTTCTATACCGTGTGTCAACACATACTACATCTCGAAAGTAGTTATAATCCTGCAATATCTGTCTCGGCAATCTCAATTAAAGTGCCAGTTTGTGTCTGATCCCACCAACCCCTCAAAATCCTCCTATTAACTTCACCTATCTCAACTGAAATCACTGTCTTCATGTGGATGCCAAGCCTGTGCAAAGCTATCTCTCCTCCTCCAATACCGGAGAATAAGGACACCACATTAACACCATTGGGAAACATGTTCTTCAACACCGACAAGTGGCAACCCACAGTATCAATTTGGAATGAATTGCATTCCGTGTACGCTATCATTAGTGAGAGACTTCACGTCGGCAATCTCAATTAAAGTGCCAGTTTGTGTCTGATCCCACCAACTCCTCAAAATCCTCCTATTAACTTCACCTATCTCAACTGAAATCACTGTCTTCATGTGGATGCCAAGCCTGTGCAAAGCTATCTCTCCTCCTCCAATACCGGAGAATAAGGACACCACATTAACACCATTGGGAAACATGTTCTTCAACACCGATCAATACAAATTATTGGTCAAACTTGCACCTACTCCATTCATAATCACATAATATGTATAAATATCATTTTGGTTAACAAAATCTCGTTCATACTACGTTATAAGAACTATGATCATGTATTCCACGTTTATTATTACACATCACCAACAACATCCCTATCTAGTCTTCTGAATTTTCTTCGTGTCCCTTGCTTATGATCGCTTCGGCCGTAACCATGGAGCATCTTCATTATTTAACGGGATGGTAGGGTCAGATTTCACTGTGAAGGGTGGAATTTCAACAAACTTATTATAATCTTCTGACATGTCTGTCGTGTCCTCGATTCCCACAATGTTTCTTTTCCCTGAGAGAACTATGTGACGCTTCGGCTCATCGTATGATGAAATTGTTCCCTTATTTTTTCTTTTCTTCGGTCTGGAAGACATGTCCTTCACATAGAAGACCTGAGCCACATCATTGGCTAGAACGAATGGTTCGTCATTGTAACCAATACAGTTGAGATCCACTGTTGTCATTCCATAAAGCGGGTCTACCTTTACCCCTTCTCCATTCAGGTTGACCCATTTGCACTTGAACAAAGGGACCTTAAAAGAAGGTCCATAGTCAAGTTCCCATATCTCCTCTATGTAACCATAGTATGTGTCAGTTTTTCCATTCTCGTTTGTTGTATCAAAGCGGACACCACTGTTTTGGTTGGTGCTCTTCTTATCTTGGGAGCTCGTGTAAAATGTATTTCCATTTATCTCGTACCCTTGAAAACTCCCAATAGTCGAAGATGGTGACCCTGCCAACATGTATAGCTGATCTTCAACAGTGGTGTCATTTATAAGACGTGTTTGCAACCAACTTCCGAAAGTCTCCATGTGTTCGCGTTTAATCCATGAGTCATCCTTCCCCGGGTTTGCAGACCGTACAATATTCTTGTGTTCCTCGACATACGTAGCCATGAACATAGAATTTTGTAGAACTGTGTAGTGTGCTTTGGTCAAAGAATGCCCGTCCCTAGGTATCATTGTTTTCTTTCCCAGCGTTCCTTTTCCCCTCAGTCTCCCCTCATGCCGCGATTCAGGAACACCAATTGTCTTAAGGTCAGGAATAAAGTCAACACAGAACCCAATGACCTCCTCTGTTCCATAGCCCTTCGAGATGCTTCCTTCTGGCCTAGCACGGTTATGAACATATTTCTTCAAGACTCCCATGAACCTCTCAAAGGGGAACATATTGTGTAGAAATACCGGACCAAGAATATGAATCTCTTCACATAGGTGAACCAGGAGATGAGTCATAATGTTGAAGAAGGATGGTGGGAACACCAACTCAAAACTAACAAGACACTGGACCACATCCCTCTGTAATCTTGTCAGACTTTCTGGATCGATTACCTTCTGAGATATTGCGTTCATGAATGCACATAGCTTCACAATGGGTACTCGAACATTTTCCGGTAGAAGCCCCCTCAATGCAATCGGAAGCAATTGCGTCATAATCACGTGGCAGTCATGAGACTTCAGGTTTTGGAATTTTTTCTCTGCCATGTTTATTATCCCCTTTATATTCGACGAGAAGCCAGACGGAACCTTGATACTGTAAAGGACTTCAAAGAATATTTCCTTCTCTGCTTTAGTAAGAGCGTAGCTGCTTAAGGAATGGCGCCCTGTATCTGTGTGCTTGTTGCTTGGGTCTTTCATACGTTGCTGGTCCTCCCGTGCTTCAGGCGTATCTTTTGACTTCCCATACACGCCCAGGAAGCATAGCAGATTGACACATAGATTCTTTGTCACGTGCATCACGTCGATCGAAGACCGGACATCTAAAACTTTCCAATAGGGTAGCTCCCAAAATATAGATTTCTTCTTCCACATGGGTGCCCTCTTATCAGGGCCGTACGGAACTGGTTGGCTGCCAGCAGCCTTACCAAAGATTACTTCTAGGTCCTTGACCATATCGAATATATCATTACCACTACGGAGCTCAGGCTTCTTTCGGTTATCTGCCTCACCTCTGAAATGCTTTCCTCCTTTTTTCCTTAAGGGATGCTTGATCGGAAGAAATCTACGATGCCCCAGGTATACAACCTTTTTACATTTATCCAAAAAAACACTGTCAGTCTTATCTAAACAGTGTGTGCATGCATTGTATCCCTTGTTTGTATGACCGGAAATGTTACTAAGAGCTGGCCAATCATTGATGGTCACGAAAAGCAACGCCCGTAGGTCAAATGGCTTTTGTTCGTTCTCATCCCACACACGTACACCTGGTTTGCCCCACAGTTCTAAGAGTTCTTCCACTAATGGCCTTAGATACACATCAATGTCGTTGCCAGGTTGCCTCGGGCCTTGGATGAGAACTGGCATCATAATGAACTTGCGCTTCATGCACAACCAAGGAGGAAGGTTGTACATACATAGAGTTACAGGCCAAGTGCTATGACTGGAGCTCTGCTCCCCAAAAGGATTAAAGCCATCTGTACTTAGACCAAACCATAAGTTTCTCGCCTCTCCTGCAAAGTCTGGAAAGTCTCTCTCGATCTTTCTCCACTGCGATCCATCGGCGGGGTGCCTCAACTTTCCATCTTTCTTACGGTCTTCTTTGTGCCATCGCAACAACCTAGCATGCTCTTTGTTTCTAAACAGACGTTTCAGCCGTGGTATTATAGGAGCATACCACATCACCTTAGCAGGAACCCTCTTACGGGGAGGCTCGCCGTCAACATCACCAGGATCATCTGCTCTGATCTTATACCGCAGTGCAGTGCATATCGGACATTCATCCAAATTCTCGTACTTCTCACCGCGGAAGAGAATGCAGTCATTAATGCATGCATGTATCTTCTGCACATCTAATCCTAGAGGGCAGAGAGCTTTCTTTGCTTCGTACGTACTCTCAGGCAATTCGTTATCCTTTGGAAGTTTTGGCTTCATTAGTTGAAGTAAAGTCTCAAATGCCTTGTCAGTCACACCGTTTTGTGCCTTCCATTTCAGCAACTCCAGTGTGGTACCGAGCTTTGTGCTACCATCTTCGCAATTTGGGTATAACAATTTTTTGTGATCCTGTAACATGTTGTCCAGTTTCAACCTCTCCAATCTATTTTCACAGTCTTCCCTTGCATCAGCAATAACTCGGCCAAGATCATCATCGGGCTCTTCTGATGCCTGTTCTTGATCACCTCCTACTTCTGCATTCTCTTCCATTGCAGTATCGTCGTATTCAGGGAACAAAGGATCTTCTTCTTCTTCTTCATCGTCTTCCATCACAACCCCTCTTTCTCCATGCTTGGTCCAGCAATTATAGCTGGGCATGAAACCTCTCCGAAGTAGATGGCCGTGAAGGATTCTTTCGGAAGAATGTTCTCTGACGTTCCGACAATCAACACATGGGCAACACATGAAGCCATTATCTTTGTTCGCCTGAGCTACAGCAAGAAATGCATTCAGGCCTGCCATATACTCGGAGGTGCGTCGGTCACCGTACATCCATCGCTGCCGTGCATCCATCTGCATCATATAATTAAGTTTATCAAAATACATATTAATACAGAGATAACCACAGTACATCGACAAATAATACTTTTTTATGTATCAGTTACAGATGAAAAAGATAATTTGTTAACCTCGGTCGAAGAAACCATTTTCAGTGAGCTTGTGTGCGTCTCGGGAATTTCGTCGAACACCTCGTGTGCATAGTAAAAAAAAAACAGCAACACCACACTCTCTCACACCTCCAAGCAAAAAAAAAGATGGAAGGAGGGGGGGGCTGGGGCAGTATATATAGGGGAAGGGGGCATTGGTCCCGGTTCGTGGACTGAACCGGGACAACAGGTCATGCGCGTGCCACGTGGCCTGTGGCTAGGCATTGGTCCCGGTCCGTGGCACGAGCCGGGACGGATATGCCCCCACGAACCGGGACCAATGCGCCCAGGCGATTCCTGTTGCCCCGGGCGCACGAACCGGGACCAATGCAGGGCATTTGTCCCGGATTTGGTTGCAACCGGGACAGCTGCCCCCCGGCCCCCTGGACGAGAGGGGTTGTTTCCACTAGTGTGGGTCTAGAAGCATATTTGAACGTTTACATGTATGTGGAGAAAACCCATCGTTTTCACACTTCTAGGCCATTTTTGATAGGTTTAAGTGATCGAAAAAAAGAAAAAAAATGGTCCAACACGTAACGTCCAAGTACTATCTATGAAGATGCAATTACGAGATTGGATCTAGTGCTTTACGAACATCGTGTAGCGACATGTGGAAGATCCTTGCACGAGGATGCTTTTTTTAGTCCATGCGGTCGGTCGAAGATCCTCACGCCTAAGAATAGTAGTGGGTATGCCACTGATTCCCCGATTAAGATCAAAGGAACGATATCTCCATTGTTATCCACACGTTCTGATCTGCAATCAGTCAGCAATCTATCATCCAAGACGTCATGCAGACGAAAAGAAAAGAGCCTTTCGACGTAGGTGTATATTAGATCTAATAGATCTATGAGAGGAAGTGTTTTTCTCAAGACATGATAATAGAGAGATATCTCAAGGGCAACTATCTCCATGGGGGATGGGAGGGAGGCCAACTTGGGAAATGGGCTCCCCCACATTAAGGGGTTAGTACAACAATAAAAAACGAATGGGTTCTATATGGCCACAAGTTCTATTAATAATTTTAAACATTATCTACATCCACTGATGTTTCATGAAGTAAGAAATCCACTTCACACCGTAAAAGAGTAAATGTAAGAAAAATGGTAGAATCTGCCAAAATCCTAATAATCAGTAAAGACGAATTTTTTCGGGGCACTTAAGTTGCTCGCATAAAAAAACTTGAACAACGAAAAAGTTTCATAATTATCTGACTAATAAGCGCAAAAAAAAATTCAGGTCATTCTGATCGTTTTGGATTTTTCACGATTTTTTACGGTGGACAGCAGAAATCTGTTTCCTCCGCAGAAATCCAAAACCAACTCCAACTCTCGTCAAAAAATTTACTTGGCACAACTAAAATATGAAAATAAAGATACAAAGGAGTTTCTACAGAAGTATACAACTCCTTGACTCAAAGAAAACAGAGAAAAACAAAGCAAAAGTAAAACCATGGGTTATCTCCCAAAAAGTGTTTTTCTTTAACACATTTAGCTAGGACAGAAAAGTGGATTCAAGTGTTTTCAAGTGGAGAGGCATTCAAATTGTTACGATGCTTAAGTTTACCTTTCTTACCCTTATTCTTACTTTTAGGGATTTGATGGTCTGAGCATGGCATGGAGGTGAAAGTCATGGTACCTATCCCCATATCAATAGTTGCTCCTAAGAGCTTCAGCAGAGATCTTCCAAGGGTAATTTGGACTCCTCCTACACATTCAATAATAAGATAATCAGTGGAGACCTTTTTCCTAGGAGTTTTGTAAACACTCCCTCAGCTGTCCCAATGTGAAATATAGTAGTGTTATTAGTGAGAGGTATTTCTTCTCCTCCCTCAGAAAGTTCCCACATACTCAAAGATTCATAAATCTCTTTAGGCATAAGACAAAATTCAGACATAATATCACAACGAGCATGAAAAGTTTCACCATTTATAACAACCTTCACTGTAGGAATCATATTTGAATCTTCAGAATTTATTGAGACATAATCAAGGTGCTCGCGAATCTGATTATGACCTCCTTTTAAACAGGAAACATATGACTCAAGATTATTCAATCTAGCATAAATGCTTGCAAAGGCTTTATCAAAACTACTAGGTAAGCCATAGGTTGCAATTAACTTTTTTATAGCATTAAAATCTTGATCTCCATCACAATGAAGGAAATCTCCTCCTACCACAGTATCCAAAGCATATCTATAGCAAAGAACAAGACCAAAGTAAAAAACTACGCAGAAACAGGCATAGAGTCATTTTAGGTTCAATTTTGCAACAAGAATAAAAAAAAATCTAGACGAAGCTTTCTTAAAACTCTCATCACTCCCTTGTTTGAAAGTGGAGATCATTTCCTCGTGTGACATGGTAAAAGGAACATGAGCACTCATTTTATGGCAAGACTAAAAACAGGGTAAAAACTACAACTAATAAAAACTAATTTTTTATGGGTGTTTGATAAAGAGAAGAAAATAAGAAAAAATAAAATAAACTAAGTAAAACAATAACATTCCCTCCAGTAGTATGACATGTCCCTCGTAATGGCTGCGGGTGAAGTTTTGATTGCCCTTACTGGCTTGGGAGGAAACGATCTCCCGCCATCGGCGGCTGATGACGTCTCCGTCCGATTTGCTCACCGGTTTTCAGGTCGTTCCGCCTCACGGCAAAGCCAAAGAAAAGGGCTAGATATCTAGCGGTGTGATTTAGATATCGATTTTTTTTACAAATATGGACCCCTGCCGAATCATATTGCCAAAAATGACCCCCACCAAATTTATTTGTCAAAACTATCTTGGCGGGAAGACAAAAAAGCGACACGTGGACTTTCCGCCGTCCGTTTGGCAGAAAGTCACTTTGTGCCAACTCATCCGGCGGAAGGTGGATGGGATCGTGCCACCTCACGCAGCACAAAGTGACTTCCCGCCATCTCCACTGGCGGAAGATGACTTTCCGCCTCTTCAGTTAGCGGAAAGTGGACGTGGCACTTTTTCCCTTCCCGCCAGGTTAGTTTTAATAAATAAATTCAAAAAGGTCACTTTTAGCAATATGATTCGGCAGGGGGTCATATTTGTAAAAAAATCTTAGATATCTATCCCTCTGATTTTTCTTTAGCCTCGGCCGTATCTTGTTTGACTCTTCTATATATGTGTATATAAAAGGTTTTGGTTGTTTCAAAAATAAAAAATAGCTCCCCAAAACAAGTAAGACAACACGCGCACGTGGAATGTCAGCAAGACGTTGAGGGATGTGCACTCAACGCGACACCACCTCCACCGGCTCCTCCTTCATCTCCTTCTTCGGCCGGAGTAGGTAGAGGCAGTCGCGTGGTGGAGAACGCTGGGCTGGGACGCCCCATGAGAAGTCATGCTGCCCGAGCTCGGCTTCTGCTTCGGAACAGACCGTTCGGAACTTCGGATGACAGTACTATGGCCGATTTTGGTGTCCAGCATCAAATAAAATGTTGGGGTGATTTGAGGCTGACAATGGAGATACTCTTCCACATATATCGTTTGACGCAACGTCTCAACGTGAAACGATAGCAAGGAAGCAAAGGTAGCTTGGGCAAGCACATCTACTGCTACTAGGGTAGTACTCCGCCGGAAAAGGCCGTAGCCCTGCTATATTAATATAGCAAACACCTGATACAATAGTTCTGAGAGAACACCGGCTGAGGCTGCAGCCAACACACAACCAAAGAAGAAAAGAAGGAAAGAAAATGCGACATAAGCGGATCGACATAACGATAGGGTCCCGCAACCGCTGCGCCCACCTACAGACTACTACCACTCTCCTAGCAACAGATCGTCGAGTACCAAGCAGCACCTTCAGGAAGGAGCGTCGCGCTGCTGCCTGGACCAACATGGTCCTTGGGTTTCCCCCGGCACATCGGGGCAACGGATGCAGGGTAACCCCGGCGCCCTTCAGGAAGGGAGGATGCCACCCGGGGGCGGCACCGCGCCGGTGTCGGCACTCCGACAGGGATTTCTCCCGAACACCCCCACACCACCTGCCCAACCGCCCACCAACATGCGCTACCACGTTTACGAAGACACCACCGTCGTCTCTCCGAGGAAGACGCCACGAGGTCTGCAAGATGGAAAAGAGGAGAGGCCACCGGGAACAACAATACCGAGGCCGTGCGGGAGGAACTACCTCCACCGTCGAGGACGGTAGTCGGCCGGACGCAGCCACAGGGCAAACCGGTCCCCGTCAGGGTCGGCCAGGCCCAGCGGGCCTGTAAATACCACCAGGGACACACCATACCTCAACGGGGTCCAACCGGTCCGATCTGGACCCGTAAAGCCCGCAGCCGCGCTGCAACAGGCCGGCCGTCGGCGTTGCGTTCCCATACAGCCTCACCATGGCCTCCACCTGTAGAGCACACGGCAAACCAGACCGGACCAACCCAGATGGGCCCCGCGGGCCCAGATCTTGGCCGCATGGGCCGGCCACCGCTGCTGCATGCCGGCACCCGAGACCTGCGTCGTCTCGCCGGTCATCGAGCGTCGCCGCCGTCGCGCCACCTCCCAGCCAAGGCTAGGCCGCTGCCACCTTGAGGGGCACACTAGTAGGAAAAGGGCTACCAGTGACGAACAATTTTCAGCTACCGCTGGCGAACATGTGTTCGCCAGCGCTAGCACGCCAGTGGTAGCAGGTTACCGCTGGCGAACATCACTTCGCCAGCGGTAGTGCATGTTACCGCTGGCGAACAAAGCCTCGTTCGCCAGCGGTAGATGCTCTGTTCGCCAGCGGTACAGCTTGGCCAGCGGTAGGACAACCTGTTCGCCAGTGGTGTTGTTGGCCAGCGGTAGGGACTTTGTTCGCCAGTGGTAAGTTTCCCAGGTTTGTATTTTTTTTTTTGTATAATAGTTTGTATATTCTGATTCTGTATATTCCCAGGTCCAAATACATTCAAATTCTATAATTTATAAACTTCACACATATAAATCACTGATAGCACATCGATAAATCATAGATACATATGCATCCATCCATAACGAATTTAACACATTGATAACGAAATTAACACATCGATACATATGCATCCATATTCAATTCTCATAAGTACGAATACAACACATTGATCTCAATAACATGTTTATGTCGGAAGATTTCGAACCCAAAATATAGCCATCTAATTAGTTCAACGATTACAAAGGTATGACGACATCTATACAACGTACGCGCGATATAGAGATCAATCGCAAAGAAGACTAGATATACGGTCCGCCTCCGCTTTAGCTTCCGCCTCCGCTTGCGATCTTTCGCTAGGGCCAGCGCGCCGTCCACTTCTTCATCTCTCTGTAGACCAAGATAAAAGCATTAGACCGGCAAAGGAAATCACAAGTTCTTATTAGGAGCAATTCGTAACGAATCGAATACATACCGTCGATCATTTCTTCCTCGATGTTGTGATCTTCTGTTTCTTCTCCGGCGGGAACGGAAGAGCACCTTCTAACGAGTTGAATGGTCTCTCGTCAGTCTGCTCTAGCACACATTGTCGCAACTCATTGTTAGATGGTGGGGTGTTCCAGTGGAAGGTAGATCCTGAAGTTACTACATCCTTATAGATGATTGTGCAGAGCTTGCGCTGGATTCGACCAAAGTTTTGTCTGAATTCAGCATCAGACCATTCGACGATGCTGCGAGACCATTTGTCCACAGCAGACATGTATTGCAGACTATGTTGGTCCTTCACGATCTCAGTCATGTGTTGGATGAGGTACCATGCCTCCATATGGCCGCCTGGCGCCTGCTTGGGGCAGGGAAACTCTGTTCTGTGTCTGAACACATATTTGCCTTGAATTTGTTTCGTCCTGTCGCAGAATCCTTCCCCCCTGATGTAGCCATCCATAGCATCATTGAGAACAGACTTGATGAGGGAGTAGTTCTTCTCCTTCATCGTACTCCCGGAGTCGAGATATACTGCGTGCGCGTCTCTCGGGTAGAGCATGATGAGGGTGCCGTATTTGTTTCTGCGCAAAACAGGAGAGTCCATATATATAATCCTCAAATATTGTATATGCGCAAACTTATGTAAAGATGGGAAATATAACTTACTCAGGAATGTAGGGCACGAGGGTGATCCTCTTGTTCATATGGTTAGTGAGCAACACTTGTTCGAGGTACTTTGTCGCTTTTGCCCTACCCCTGGGGTTGTTCAAGTACATGTCGTGCATGTAGTAGGGGTCTGCTAGCCCGATGTTTTTGACATTCTCAACGGATAGCTGATGCGCCAAGCTGAGCGTAAACAGACGGACGGTTGACGAGTGGAGTGATTTCATGTGGAACATCCGGAAAATGTCGTCAAATCTAATTATGATCTTGTTTGCATTGCCTTCAGTGACAAATCCCGCCGTAGATGGCACCTTTGCGACCAAAACCGGCAGCGTTGGATTTTTTTCTTTCAGAAGCATCTCCTCCATATATAGTACACCGTCATGGACGCTACGCATATCACCTGACAGCAAGGAGACCAACCTCGGCGGAAGCATCGGTTTGCCCAACTCATGGATCTGATGCCAGTCGGTTATGGGTATCCTGTCCAATACACGCCCTGTCTGCGGCTTAGACTTGGTCCCCTCCACCGGTTGGCTCATCGATGCAACGGCAGGAACCTTCTTAGTTCTTTTCCGTGCATACTTGATCTTAGGCTTAGTCTTATGAAATACATCCGCTACCGCCTCTTTGAGGGCATCCTGGCTGATGACTTCTTGCTCGGGGACTGCCGGTTCTTGAGAAGAGAAAAGACGCTTTGTGCATCGATATTTATCCGCTTCCTCCGCTGGCAAGAGAAGTTGATCAAGATCATCCAGGCCGGGCGCCCCCTCGTAAGGATCGTCGACGAGGTAGTAATTGGGGTTCTCATCTTCAGCATCGTCGCCGTCGTGCTGCACGGACTTTGCAGGTGAGAAATCCTTGTGTTGGCTCGGGTGCCCCGACCCCTGGACCGGTGTTGGAGTGTTGTAAGGCCATACAAACACGGGCCAGCTGCTATGTGTGCTACTCTGGTTGCCGAACGGATTGAGTCCATCGGTGCTCATACCCAGCCTGACGTTCCTCGCGTCGCCCCCAAAACTCGGGAAAGCTATGTCCAATGCTTCCCACTGGGCAGCATCTGCAGGATGTGTCATGATATAGCCCTTCTCCGGATCTTCTTCCGGCTTCTCCCTTTTCGCGTGCCATTGCATGAGCTTTGCTTCCTTAGGGTCCACGTAGTACCGTTGAAGACGGGGAGTGATAGGAAAGTACCATACCACTTTTGGAGGAATTTTCTTGTTGTTGGTTCCACACTTGTATCGTCCGTGGCCGCAGTTCGGACATGTGATTGTGTCCTTGTACTCCCCCCGATAAATTACACAATCATTGATGCAGGCGTGAAATTTTTCGTGAGGTAGGTCAAGAGGGCACACGACTTTCTTAGCCTCGTTGATACTGCTTGGCAATGTGTTCCCCTCGGGAAGGCGATCGTGCCAGAATTTCAAGTTCTTGTTGAAGCTCGAGTCGGTCCATTTGTTTTGCGTATTCATCTTCAGAGCAGCAAGCATTACATGCAACCGCGTATCCTCGGGGCGGCACCCAGGAAACAACGGAGTCACCCCGTCTATCTCCATTTGCGCCAGTTTGGCTTTCTCCCTAGCTGCAGCTATGTCGTTGCTTGTCTCCTTAAGCAGCAGATCCTGAACATGAGAGTCCCGCAAGGCCGAAATTAGCGGGGTCTCCGTGTTCTCGCCTTCATCGTCATGTCGATCTTCTCCGCCGACATATCCTTCTTCATGATGATCTTGTTCGCCTTCATATCCTCGCTCGCCCTCCTCTTCGTGCACAACTTTTGCTGCCGGCGGTGCCACGTGGTTGCGGTCGTCAAAGAAACCGCGTCTGAGAAGGTGCTCCTCCAATTGTCCGGAATCAGGGTAAATCCAGTGCACGAGTTTGCATGATCGACACGGGCATCTTATCTGCCGCCTGTTGCACCGAATCATGTCCGCCTTCGCGTCTTTTTTGTATCTAGCGATTCGAGCAGAGCTCATTTCTAGTACCATGGTTGCCTGCACAGACACATATAGAGAGCAGAAAATTAGAACCACAACATGCATGCATAGTCGCCGGAAAAATTCGGCATGACCTCTCCTATAAGTAGGAAATATGGGGTGCAAAAGTTTGCCGAAATGGAAGTGAATCAACATTTCGGCAAACATCCATGCACCATGCCGCGCCCGCACGCGCGACAATCGATCGGTCCACCTGCACATGCATGACAAACACCCATACACATCGATCGATGGCCACACGAGACATATGCACCTCCAACTATACTCACCTAGTAGATTCGATACCGACACGCGAAAAGAGCGAGGAGAGGGAGGGACCGGAGTATAGATGCAAGTAATTAGGCCCCCCCAACAACAAGAAACTTCACCAACAATTATACATCGAATAAATAGGTTCACCTACCTAAAAAGGAGAACTAAATGTGTAAAAATGGAGTGGAGAGAAGGGGGGGGCGAGTGAGCAACATCCACTTGGAATGAAGTGAGTGGGGGGAGAGCGGGGCCATCTTTATGTGCACAGTGCGCACAATTCTGTGGCGCACCAGTATGGTATTCTGTGGCGCACTGTGCCGGTGCGCCACAGAAACAACATATTCTGTGGCGCATTGCGTAGGATGCGCCACAGAACATGGTGTTTCTGTGACGCACCAGCACAGTGTGCCACAGAAGTTGCCCTTTCTGTGGCGCACGGGTTAGGATGCGCCATAAAACTATGGCCTCTGACACCCAGCCCAATGATTGGGGTGGGCCCCGCGCACTTTCTGTGGCGCACATCTAACACATGCGCCACAAAAATGGTGATTTCTGTGGCGCACCCGTGGCCGTGCGCCACAAAATAATATTTCTGTGGCGCACCAGTACATGATGCGCCACAGAATCCATTCCATAGAATGGCATTTCCCTACTAGTGTTGGCAGGAGTACTTTCCAAACGAATTAGTGATTTCGGCCAAGTCAATGGCCAAACCAAGCATTGCTCCAGGTTCAACTCGCTGTCGGCTGCGGGTGGTTGGTTCGGAGGATCGAGAGCACCGCAACCAGGGAGCACCCGACTTAATGTCACTCTGAACACGTCCTCGGGCATACGAACGCCGTGGGATACGCGGTTCAGAGGTGTGATGATTTTTCCTTTGGCGACGTCCTTTAACTCGCCGTTCACATTAAGGAGCAATGTGCATCCCGTCTCGTCGGCCTGCGAAACGTCGCGCGATCGTTGTTAGAGACTGATGCCGTCACGAATCAAGTCATAATATATAATTAAGCAGTGGACGTTGAATTACCGTGAGGGCATTGAGCTCGGACAAGGGGGATGGACCGCTAAGTGTCGGCGGCGGCGTTGAAGAGATGTGGCGGGGCGACGACGGATCTTTGCGACCTTCCGGCTGAGGGTTGGGGGCCGGCTCGTTCCGCGCAGCAGACGCCACGACGGGGGGCCGCGTTCTGCGGCGCCACGACGGGGGCCACGTTCTGCGGCGCCACGACGGGGGCCACGTTCTGCGGTGCTGGCTGCACCATTTGGGCTATGTTTATCTGCGGGAGCGGCCCTTGTCCTCCACCTAGCATCCACGGCGCTAAGGACTGAGCGACGGTCGAACAGATGGTAGGGAGGAGCTCATTGAGCCTCTCGTTCACAAGCTCGTCGACCGTCTTCTCAGGGCCCTTGTTCCGCTCCTTACGCTTTTCGTTGGTGTTGGGGTAGTAGTGCGCATGCCGATGACCCTTTCCGAGGCCATGCACATGGCCACGATGCGGCTTCTTGTCAAGGGGCACTCCCTTCATCGCGTTAAGCGCCCTAATGAAAGGGGTGTCATACGGGTCCTTGTTCGTCGTCGCCGAGGACCCCCCGTCAGATTGAGATAGGCGTTCTTTTTCTTCTTCCTCGAGATACTTATTCTCGAGCAGCTTGACCTTCTCGTTCAACACAAGATCGCCGGGCTTTTTGGGATCTTCCCTATAATGGGCCCTGACAAAATTTCTCACCTGCGGGTCGGTGATCTTGTCAAACGGGTTCGGCCCTTCTCTCTTCGAATCCTCCTTTTCCCATACTTTCTGCATCCCAAGGTAACCCCGGCTTCCGAGATTGTGAGGGCCAATGTTCTTTTTTGGCTGTTCTTTCCCCCATTTACTCAGCGCCACCCTTTCCGGTTTGAGTCCGTCGATCTTGAATTGGGCCAAGTCTTCCTCGGAAATGGAGGGCCACATCTTATGGATCTCATCAAAATCCTTACCCTTCGCAAGCATCTCCCGCAAACTGGATCTCCAAGTCGTAAACGCCTTGGCGAACTTTCCCAGTGCTAAGGAGTTGACCAGATTCTTCTTCAGGTCCTGGTTGTCGTAAGGATCCGGGAATTTGTACCTTGTGTGCAGCTTCTCAATCAGCAGGGCGGCATTAGCCTTGTTTTCTTTAGCTCTGAGGTGCTCCATATTAACGTTGCCGAAGTCTCGAGCTATGCAGCCTATCTGGTTTCCATAGCCCTTGGCATAACTCTCCGGCTCGAGGGGAGCACCGCTCTTGGGGTCCACTTCCGTGAACTCTTCCCGCATGGTGGCGAGCATGTTGTGCCGCCTCTCTTTGCGCTTAGCCGCCGCCTCGCTACCGGAGGCGGTATCCCCGGTGCCACTACCGGTTTGATCACCTTCTGTGCCCGATGTATCGTTGTGTGGCTCTAGCTCCTGGTGAACGGTTTCGTCCATCTCGTCGTCTGCATCGTCGCCCTGCATCTCTAGATCCGGGTGCGGATCTACGGGTCCGCCTCCGGCGCTTAGCATAGAAAGCCACGCATCGTCGTCGTCTCCGCCGTGTCCGAGACCAGAACCACCCGCCTCGTCGTTGTGAGCCATATCTAAGGAAGGAGAGAAAACCCGAAATAAGTTCAACAAATCCTACAATTTAGACGATGTATACCCCATATGAGTCCAAATTTCTCGGACACTCTAAGTTGTGATATTTTTAGCAAAGATCATGCCAAAATTCACGGAAAATTTCGGCATGACCTTTGCTAAAAATATCACAAATGGAGTACCCAAATTTGCCGGAACGGAAATTAATCAACATTCCGGCAAATAGGGACTCACGTGGGGTACCTGCACATAAAAACCCACCCCTCATATAATAGATCCCACCCCTCATATTATCATCGTCATCCACACGAAGGTGGGCACATATCCACACGACCACACACCATCTCCACCATCCATCACCACCATCCATCATCACCATGCCATATCCATCACAACCATCCATCACCACCATCCATACACCACCATCCATCACACCAACCATCACCACCAACCATCACCAACCACCAAAAACAATTGTGACATAACATGGGCACAAAACTATGATTTCTGTTAAGATATATAAGCACATGGGCCCAAAGTAATTAAATTTAAATTCTGCAAACTAACAGTAACTAGAAAAGCATAAAAAAAGAAAATTAAGAAAAACTAGAAAGTGATGCCACAGTTGACAGCTGAGGTTAATTCTGTTGCATCAAAAAAACCAGCTGGGAAGTAGCAGCTGAGCTTAATGCAGCCCATAAGTAGTAGTGACCAGTAAGTGATAATAATTCAGCTGAGAGAGATTGACCCTAAGTACACTCGGTGCTGGTCCTCTGTTTGTTCCATTTTGATATAATATGTTGTACACATTTAATTCGAGTACTTGGAATCACTTGACCAAAATTCTGTGATTTTTATGCATGTTTCTATTTGCATGACAAGGGATACCTTGGTTTCAGATCTTGCTTTTCAGAACATTAAATAAGTTCATGTGAGAGTGAACAACACCGACAATTTCAAATGGATATTACACATGTTTCTGAATATTAGGTACCTTCTGTTTGATCCTTATAGCAGAACAAAATTGGTTACGTAGGCCATGATTTAGTAGGTCCATATGTGATCTAAACTAGTATCCCTACTAAATATTGATAGTGTTACAACACTAGTAGTTGATACACTCGATATAACACCAGTAATTGGATTATGTAGAAGGAAAATCATAGCAACTCGGATGCAAGCGATAAACATGATCAGATTAAGATGTCACCAGTTTTGAATCCACCTCCTCTCTTTAAACCCCAAAGGAGAACAAGTGGGTTAACTAGATACTAGTACTACAGAGAGTAGAGACCAAATGTCCATTTACTAATCATTATCTAGAAGAAACATACTAGTCTGAACTTCACCAAACATTACGAGCTTCAGGTTTATTTTGTGGCATGGAGATCGACCACTTAACATTTCCTTCACTAGTTGACACGAAGACGACACTTCCTTCACTAGTTAGAATCTCAGCTATATTCTGGATACACACAACACACTGGAATGGACTAGAAATTACAGTATCATACATATGAGGGCTCACTGCCAAGGAAGAGAGTAAAACCATTGATTCTGCTATTATTTTTCTATTTCACCTACTTGCTTCTTTTAAAATGCAGAAGGCTAGGATACTAAAAAGGGGGCAGACACTATCAGGTAGCAGCAGCAGCAGCAGTTAGCAGCATGTAGCATCAGGAGCTACTTATTAGCATCAGCAGCAGGTAGCAGGTAGCAGCATAGCACTAACAGAATTAAGCAAGCAATAGCAGGTAGCAGCATAGCAGCATAGCACTAGCAGCATAGCACTAGCAGGTAGCAGCATAGCACTAGCAGCATAGCACTAGCAGGTAGCAGCATAGCACTAGCAGGTAGGAGCTACTTATGTACAGAATTGAAACTGAAACAACATGCAAGGGGAATATACAACATGCTGTGTTAATCTGCAGACCCTATGCACATAATTGAAACTGAAACAACATCACATTAGTGAATAAAAAGAGACATATACCTAATTAAATCGTGTCTGAAATTTAGGGGGATGAAAGTGGGACAGATGTATGAGCACAATTGTGAACATTTCAGATGAAAGTGGGATTCCCTTTTATTTTCTGCAGTGCACGCACCCAAATTGACTTATGTTTAGGAACAAATGGAGTATTTCTTATTTCTCCTAATATTGTTACCTTACAAATGTAACCTGCAAGCACACATTGTTGAGGGGTATAGATGTTTTTCTAGCTAGAAGTGGACTGTTATTCTACCAATCAAATACACCTTCATTATAGAAGAGCAATATTATGTGTTCTCCGACTGTCACCTAAAATACTCGTGAATCCCGTGTTAAGTCTATCCCAATCACTTGGTTGTCCAGAGGCATCAAAACATATGAATAAGAGAATCAAATTCATGGTGCTAGACTATACTGGTTAATCTTAACTCTGCTAGGCTTGAAGAAATGAATCACAATTTCGAATCCTTTGCCCAGGTTAACTTGTGCAGATAGCAACAAGTTTCATGCTGACGCATCTCACTGGTGATTTTTTACCAGTCTTGATTCTGAGGTTCTGTTAATACTGAAACCCAGAGTTAAGAACTGCTCTTTCAACCAACTGCAGGATAATTAGCCTTGTGGACAAGTGGAACCTCGTTGAAGGAACCCCACAGGTATACTCTGTTCTTGTTCAACACCTTATTTCAATTCTTGTAAACTGCGTCCTTGCTGCCTAGGTATCTAAAATACGCGTCTGCTATTTAACAAGGTTTTTTATACTTTATTATGCATGGCAGCAGGAGCATTTTTCACTCCTATGGACGAAACATGCATAACACACACCATTAGACACGATTTACTTCCGTTGATCAAATTGAGGAAGAAAACGCGGGCGTTTGGAACCCTCAACTAATACCAGTAGCATCACAACTATTAGCTACTCTCCAGGTCAACTATTAGCTGAAAAATTTACCTGTAGAACAGCCATCGAGCACCTTCTGTGCGTGGCAGAAGAGGGGCCAACAGCGGGCAGCACGCCGGCGGTGCCGCTGCAGAGGCAGTGCGGCAGCCGCAGGGGAGGAGGAGGGAGCCGCGGGCCGGGGAGGAGGAGGGAGCAGCGGGGGAGGGAGCAGCGAGCAGCGGGCCGGCGTCGATGGAGAGTGGCCGGCGTCGATGGAGGTTGGGGCGAGAGAGGGAGAGGGCCGGTGGAGGGAGTGGAGGGGCGGTAGGGAGCGTGGAGCAATGGAGGGCGTTAGGGAGAGGGCCGTACGCGCGGTGGTCGCCGGTACCTCCACTCGCCGGAGACAGGGGAGAGGATCGAGTCGCGTGCGATTGAATCGTTCGTGAGAAAAACGGCTAAGTCCCGGCCCTGTGTACCTCTCAGTGGGGGGTTACCGCTGGCGAACATAGCTCCTGGTTCGCCAGCGCTATCCTACCGCTGGCGAACAAAGGATTGTTCGCCAGCGGTAACATAGCGCTGGCGAACCAGAGGCTATGTTCGCCAGCGCTACCTTTTTTTTATTTTTCTTTGAAATGATTTACTTTATTATTTTTTCTTAATTTTTCTTGAGAAAAATTACTGTTTTATTTCAAACACATTACAAATAATAATGTTTTATTTTGTTTTCCATTATTCCCTTTATGTTTTCAATTAATTTATATTTGTTTCCTTTATGTTTCAAATTAATTTCAAACACATTACAAATAATAATGTTTTATTTTGTTTTCTTTATTTGTTTAAATTATTCAAAGACATTTCATTTATAATAATTCAAACACATTACAAATTAATTTCAAACACATTACAAATAATAATGTTTCGTCGCATACAATTGGCAGACAGATGCATACATAGTTTCTCAGTGTTTGATCTTTTTGCCTTTTTTGGTCGAAGTTGCATAATTTAACCCCACATTATGACTTCTTCTTCTGAATGGAAGACCATGCCTAGGTAGCGTAGTTCTGCTTCTTCTTGTTGTGTATGTTGCATGACTATCATCATCATCTTCTTGATCATCGTCAATATTTGGGTCGCCGAACGTGTCGAACTCGTCCTCGTCAACGACTCCATCCATTCCGATGATATTTCTTTTCCCTCTCCTCACGACAACACGGCTAGGCCTTGCGGGGTCTGTTATGAAGAAGCATTGGGACACATGCTTAGCCAATACCCATGGCTCATTTTGCGCTGTGACATTCACGCTTGATGGTTCCGGCTTCGGGAATAACCATGGTTGTAAAGTATTGGTCTTCTTTTCTGACGGTCGACATCCTAGCCCATCTGACGCGGAACATAGGCACCTTCTCTCCAGAGTAGTTAAGCTCCCATATCTCCTCGATCCTTCCATAGTATCTTAACTTTTTGTCACCGGTGTAGGATTCCATCGTTACCCCTGAGTTTTGATAATCGGAAGTTTTGTCTTTCTCCTCTATGTAGAAGGTGAACCCGTTGATATCATATGCTTGAAACGTCGCTAGGTTGGGAGCTGGGCCATGTGCCAAGGCGTACAATAGTTTATTTTTCGCACAATCCCTTGGCGGTGGATTAGCGACGATCACATCTTTAAACCAACGCAAGAAAGTGGAGTTATGCTCTCTGATTATTTCTCCTTCGGTCCTCCGCTTGCCTTGTTCACTGTACTTTTTCATAATCGAGCTCTTGTGTTTTTCCACCCAAGTATCGACCATGTCAATGTGTTGGAGAGCTACTAAGTTTGCCCTGTTAAAGTCGGTGCGTCGACAAGCCCGATCCACTTGCACTTCTCTACGTCCATTTTTGTGACCTACTCCATCGAGCTTGCCAATGTGCTTGTTTCTGGGCAGACCAACTGGGTCCTCCACGTCCATATAATTCGTGCAGAAAGAGATGCACTCTTCGGTGAGAAAGCCCTGAACGATGCTTCCGTCCGGACGAGCTCTGTTGCGAACATATCCTTTGATGACCCCATTCATCCTTTCAAACGGCATCATGTTGTGCAGGAACAACGGCCCGAGATGGATGACATCGTCCACGATATGGACCAACAGATGAACACATATGTCAAATAATGATGGTGGAAAGTACATCTCAAGCTCGCATAGTATCACGACAATCTCTTCCTGCAGCCTTGAGATCTGCTTCCCCGTGATCGACTTTCGAGATATAACGTCGAAGAAGTTACAGAGGCCAAACAGGGTTTCCCGGACGTGTTTGTCCATTATTCCGCGGATCGCAACCGGAAGTATCTGCGTCATCATCACGTAACAGTCATGAGACTTTATCCTGCTAAACTTTTGTTTCTGCGCGTCGAGGAATCTGCTTATTAGCCCTGAGTAACCGCTAGGGACTTTGACTCCGAGAAGGCACATCATCAATTTTGTGATCTCGTCCGGACTAAGAGTGAAGCAGGAGGGAGGGCAGTAATAGTCATTCCTTTTAATAACCCTTTTGGCCTTGCGACCATCCGTCTCCTCATCACACGATTGATCGCCGTCGTCATCATCCGGGCGTCCCCCCTGAAGATCTACCCTAATACCAAAATATTTCAGGTCGTTTCTTGCTTTCACCCCGTCTTTGGTCCTCTCCGGCATGTTGAGCAGCGTGCCAAACAAACTTTCAAACACATTCTTCGTGATATGCATCATATCAAGGCAGTGAGGCGTATCGAGAATGGGCCAGTATGGCAAGTCCCAAAACACCGACCTCGTCTTCCATACATCCAGAAGCGGTTTTGGCGCCTTTTGCTTCTTTCCCGGCTCTGGGCATTCCTTCCAATCATTCAGCAAATTGTAGATTTCTTTGCCGCACCTCTTACGTGGAGGTCCACGGAGCTCATCCTCACCGTTAAAAAGGTCTCCTCGCCTTCTCCACGGGTCTTTGTTGGGTAGCCACCTTCGATGGCCAACGAAAACTGTTTTCGAAGACCCAGGATCTTTCGGAAGTTGCATAAACGTGGGGTCATCCATGCACCTCACGCAACCGTTATGTCCGTGGCACACCTGGCCCGCCACATATCCGTTGCCTAGTAGGTCGTGAACCGTACAGAGTAAGACAGCTCTCATTGGGAAATATTGTTCACCGAAGGCGTCCCATGTGTTCACCCCTTCCTCGGCCCATAGCGTTTCCAGCTCATCTTTAAGCAGCTTCAGGTATAGATTGATGTCGTTGCCTGGTTGTTTCGGCCCTTGAATTAGCATACTCATGTGAATATACTTCCTCTTCATGCACAACCAGGGAGGGATGTTGTACATCCATACAAACACGGGCCAGGTGCTATGGGTGCTGCTCTGGTTGCCAAACGGATTGAGTCCGTCGGTGCTCACACCCAACCTGATGTTCCTTGCCTCCGCCCCGAACGTTGGATATTCACAGTCAATTGCTTTCCATTGACTTGCATCTGAAGGATGTGTCAGAATTACTTTTTCACTCCGATTTGGATCTTTCAAAACTTTATTCCTCCTTTTCGCGTGCCAGCGCATGAGCTCTGCTTCCTTGCGGTCCGCGAAATACCGTTGCAGACGGGGAATGAGCGGAAAGTACCACACAACTTTCCGAGGAGCTTTCTTCTTCCCTTTCTTGTATCGAGCGGCGCTGCAAACTGGACAAATGGTTTTGTTCGCGTCCTCTTTCCGATAAATGTAGCAATCGTTGATGCACACATGGTATTTTCGTGAGGTAAATCAAAGGGGCACACGACTTTCTTGGCCTCGTCGCAACTTTTAGGACAGGTGTTGCCCTCTGGAAGGACATCGTGCCAGTATTGCAGGCTTGCATCGACGCTTCTGTCGCTCCATTTGTATCTCGCCTTCATCTGCAGAACATCGAGGGCCACTCTCAGGCGGGACTCTCCCGGACCGCAGCCTGCATACAACGGTGTCTTCGAGTCTATCTCTAGTTGCGCCAGCTTCGATTGCTCTCTAGCAGCAGATATCGAGTTAGTCGTCTTTCTCAAAAGCAGTTATTTCATATGAGGGTCACGCACAACTTCCGTTAGGGGTGTCCCTGTGTCCTCGTGATCTTCTTCCACGTCTTGTTCAACATCTTCTCCATGATCATATGCGGGGTCATGAGGCTGGTCTTGGTCCTGCTGTAGTTCTAGTCGATCGTTGCTATTGTCCTGTTGCACATCATTTCCTACCGCCGCCGCCCCATGGACTTCATCATCTTCATCATCACTTACCCACTGACTGTTATACCCATCCATGAAACCATACCTTAGGAGGTGACTGAGCAAGTCTCGGGTAAAGGGATTGAGCAAGCCCCCTAGTTTGCACTTTCGACATGGACATCGTATCTCCTTGCGGCCATTTTGTAACATGTCTTCTGTCGCGTGTCTCAAGTAACTATTCACGACACGTTCACTCTTAACGACCACCATTATATGTCGCCTGCACAAGAGCGCGCCGATATAATTAATATTAGAACCAAACATAATATATATACACTAGTAGGAAACAGGCTATAGCCACCGGGTTACCGCTAGCCAACAAGAATTCCTGTGCGCCAGTGCTACTAACCGCTGGCAAACGGGCCCCCATGTTGGCCAGCGCTAAGTTATGTACCGCTGGCGAACATGGCACTTCGTTCGCCAACGGTAACAGTGGGGGTGGGGGCTGCGCGCGGCTACGGGCGGCAGGAAATACCGCTGGCGAACACGGCACTTCGTTCGCCAGCGGTATGGTTACTTAGCGCTGGCGAACAACGAGCTGGTTCGCCAGCGGTATGGTTACTGCTGGGCAACCTTTTGGTTCGCCAGCGCTAACTATACCGCTGGCCAACCACTATTTTGGTTCGCCAGCGGTAAGTTTTGAAAAATTTCCCTCCACACCCCCCCCCCCCCCCGTGGACCGCCTTTTTTACGTTTGTAAAGCAGAAACGAAAATGATAAAACGTTCAAAAAATAAATTCCTTGGATATGTGGGTAGAGTGCAATGTCTACTTGATATAGAAAATTTGAAATACACCATTTGACCTTTTATGCAAAATTCAAAAATAAAACGTAAAACGGCCATAACTTTTGCATACGACGTCGAAAAAACGCGTTCAATATATCAAAAGAAACGCGAGCAAATTCGGCCTGTGAGGTTTTTTCAGAATCGGCAAATTCCAAAAGGAAAAAAAGTTATTTGAGACAGACTAAATTTTCCTACATAATCAATTTAATTAAATAAATTCAAAATTCAAAAAAATAAAAAAAAAGTTTTTTCCGAGAAAAGATAATAAGGATGTCATATTTGGATTCCTCATATTCTTCTGATCAATTTAGACATATCATTTGTCGAATTTGGAATTACGGATTTATAGATATGGTGCAATAGTTAAGAGGTTTGATAGTAGTATACTAACAAGAAAGAATGAGGGAGTCATAGGTAGAGTAGTGGGATGGAACTAAGAAGTTAAGCGTGCTCGGGGTAGAGTAGTGGGATGATGGGTGACCGAGCGGGAAGTGGGCATTCAAAGTTGAAAAAAAAGAAAAAAAATACTACAGCGTGGTTATAGGTTCCCCAAATTCAAATGTTTTGAAAATTTGGAAAAAAATAATGCAAAAAAATTTATTTACGAAATTTCAAAATTCCAGACTTACAGCTGGCGAACAAGACTGGTGTTCGCCAGCGGTAACCCCTTACCACTGGCGGTGTACTGCTGGCGAACACTTGTTCGCCAGCGGTAGCTTGTTTTTGTTCGTCACTGGTAAGCGTTTTCCTACTAGTGATATATATATTTTGATATTCACGAAAAAAAATCGACATGACCTTCCTACAAATTGGAGGTTAGAGGAGTGCCAAACTTTGCCGAGACAGAAATGAATCAACATTCCGGCAAAGTGGCAACTCATTTTCATATCAAAAATTTCACTTCATGTCGTATTCACGAAAAAATTCGGCATGACCTTCCTACAAATAGGAGGTTATTAGGGAGTGCCAAACTATGCCGAGACGGAAATGAATCAACATTCCGGCGATAGTTGGCTACTCAATTTCATTCCACAACAAATTGCGCACACATGCATTTATCGTCTCCATCACACGACCATTTAATTATATATTATCATTTAATATATACAAACTCATTTAATTATATATTATCATTCATCCCACCTCAAATGAATAGATGGCTACACGATGATATCCGGAGAATTTTGGAGCTTTGGAGAGAAAGGGGGTAATTCTAGATCTAGATGGCTAGGGAGGGAAAATTTGGTGTAGAAATGGTGTTAGGAGGGAGATAAACATATATATACCAACTAAAATAAATTTAGTTGGTTCAAAATAGAGTAGGAGGGTGGAGAAATTGGCATAATTTCGAGCTAGAGAGAGAAGAGGGGACAATGTGAAGAAGGGAGAGTGGAGGGGAAAGTGGGTGGTGGGGGTGCCACTTATGGCTAGATCTGCGGAATACCGCTGGCGAACAGGTGTTGCTGTTCGCCAGCGCTAAAATGCGTTCTGGGCCCACATATTAGCGCTGGCGAACAGCAGCACCTGTTCGCCAGCGGTGGTGAGCGTAGCGCTGGCGAACACTTTGCCCTGTTCGCCAGCGGTAATATAGGGCAGCGGCTGTAGCGCGCGCAGGTGGGGCCCGGCCATAGCGCTGGCGAACAAGAGGGCTGGTCGCCAGCGGTAGTATTAATAGCGCTGGCGAACAGATATTTCTGTTCGCCAGTGCTGTTAGCGCTGGGCAACAGAAATTCTTGTTGGCCAGCAGTATGCTGGTGGCTATAAGCCATTCCCTACTAGTGGCACCGTCACCAAGAGGACCCGCCCCGTCGGGCCTCAAGGGTGCCGGGTAGAAGCTCACCCGCCGCCGCCCGCTCCGCCCGGAAGAATCCCGGCGGCAGCTGCCGGCGACGGCGAGCCGGGAAGGGGAGAAAAGAGGATTCTCGTCCGCCGGAGATGGAGGCGCCCCGGCCGCCCCCGGGGAGGGCGACGGGAGCGAGAGGCAAGGGAGGGGGAGGGGGACGCGGGAGGGGAGGTGACCTTGGGGCGGGGGCGGCGGCGCGGTGGGGGCTCCGGCGGGGGCGCCGGCGGCGGCGCCGGAAACCTAGTGGACCGGGGCCACGGGTACGGGTGCAGGGTCCGAGCTGCCACTAGGGTAGTACTCCTACGACACACGAAGCTACCTAGCCAAACGTGAACGACGACGTACTATCTTTTGCTGGCTTCACCTGCCGGGGCATGGCCATACTCTACATAGCTTGTAGTCCATGCTGGGGTGGAGATCTAAGTAGCCATATCTTAACATCTCCCCTGACAATGCTATCCGACTATCCATGTGAAGAGGACGTGCGAAGTTGCAAGAGAGAGGGAGGGTAACCAAAATCGACAATTTTGGGTGTATAGTTTTTAGACTAGACGGGACATTTTTACCCCCACCTTTACAATTTCTTCCAGCCAAAATTGTTTCCACTAAAATTTCCCTCCTCATTTTTGCAACCAAAATTTCCTGCACATTTTCCCGAACAAACTTCCCATAGGAAATAGAGTAAGCAGTGGAGAAAAAGGGTGGCTGAAAAGAGAAGAAGGAAATGGAAAATAGAAAAGCTTTTTTGTTTAAAATAAATGAAGTGACGATTAAAAAATGGTTGCTGAGTGCCACGCTAGGTTGTACTCGCCAAACATTGCACTGTTATGTTTTTCGAGTGCATCTGACATGACACTAGGCAAACTATCCGACGTCCTCTCATTTTCGTCTCTTGGAATAGTAGGAGCCATGTGTTTTTCATGGGCATCGTCTAATTTATGAGTGCTTAATCTACTAATTAGTTAGCCTCCTAAAATGAGGGACTATCTACTACTCCATCTATATTAAAATGTAAGATGTTTTAGCTTTTTTTTTATAGACAAAACACATCTAGACATGTTTTAGCATGTACATTCACATGAATCCACACACTTAAACGTGTCTAAACATGTCTTTTTTCTTTTTTATAACTAGTATACGTGCACGTGCAACGCACGTCTTTAAAATTATGATCGTATTTCTAGTTTTTCAAGTTTGTTTTATCAAATTAATAATTTCATGAATAAACCAAGTAAATTTGTGGGAACAACGTATAATCCACATGCATGGGTCGCATCACTTAAAATTCCCAAAGTAAGAACTAATTATTACAACTGAACATAGTTCAAATTGATAAGTAAAAAAGTAAGTCTTTTCTCAATCTCTTAGTGTCAGGAAAAAAAGGAAAACTCTCAATCTCTCGGTGTCAAAATAAAATAATAGAGGAAAACTCTCAACCTCTCACCTACTGACCTACCTCGCACGCACACCACAATCCCCAACCTGCACAATACTCTCTTCATTCTCGTGCAGCCAAGCTCACGGCCGAGCTCCCCCATTCTCCACCAGTCAGAATCGGGATCCCTCGTCAGATCGACCCTCCCATTTGCCTCCTCTTCCGGCGAGTGGAGCTGAGGACCTGCACGCCTCCTACTCCTCTCCGCCCCTCATCAAACCAAGTGTGCCGAAGACGCCCATGGGGCACTCGAGCTCTCCATGCTCGAGAGCCTCGATTCGGACGCTCTGGTCACCCACTCTCTATGCGCTTAGTCGCACTGGCACCGCCAAACCCCGTTCCTCGCGAGTGCCCAACATCCACAACCGGCAATGCCGCATGCTGCCGCGTGCCAGGCCGTGGCCGCACTGCTGTCCCCTCGCCACCACGGTATGTGTTTCCCTACCAGTCACAACGACTCTTCGCCGCCGTTCACACCGTGCAAGCGAAATCCGGGAATCACGCTCGGTTTCGTTTCAGGCTGGAGAGGCCAGACCGCTCGATTCGGTCCTTGCGCTGACCAACTGCTAAAGAACTCCGTGCGCACGCCCGAGCGCATCGAGGATACATTCAGCCGGCCACCAAGAGCGAGTTCGTGTGGAGGATTTTCTTTTAGAAAACTGTTCTCTGCCGTTGTGTTAGCAGTACGTGTGCGCTGACGAAAAAGGTACTTAAACAACATGGATATATCTAGCGTCAACTATATATCACTTTTCAGCTACTTACTGAATCAGAGTTGTGGATTTTACAAGATGCTATTGTGGATATTGATGTTATAATATGCCTCTTCTACCTAGAATTATTCTGCAATCAACACCCGTTATTTATAATGTTGCAACCATATAATGATGAAGAGCCTTCCAAGGTATATAAATACTGCTTTTGTCACTGATGCATTTGTTATGGAAATTTGGTACAAGAAGATACGAGGTCTTGCTATCCATATTTTGATTTCTCTCTTTCCGAAGGATTGCAACTGATTCCTTTCAAGTTCTGACAAGATTGAGTTTCTTAGCTTGCAACACCTCCCTTCTCAAATTTATCACTACTCTAAATATTTTTGTATATATTTTGAACAGAAACATCGGGTTCGACCCATCAGTAACGTGTGTGATACTTCATGTAACTGTGGACTGTAGTATGAATAGGCATTTTATTATTTCCCAGACCCACTTTTGGTACACATACAAATTGGCTATTAGATTCGGTCATTCACCAATTGGCTTATGTAATTTGCAGGCTGTTGTAAATTTGGAGCATATTGTAATTATTACACTTAACCCCAAGTGTACCAAGTACTCCAAAAGTGTTCGAAAAGAGTGTGCAGCTGAATATCTCAATTTATTACATCAAGAATTGGTCAATATGAAGCTAAATTGGCGAGCCATGCTTCAAGGGTAAATTTCTTTGTATTACTCCATATAGCAAAGTAGAATCTGCCACCGGTTATAGTGTCATTTTTCCGAATGATTCTGCTATTCTTTCTTGCTGCAGAAATCCTTGGTAAACTCTGTATATGATCAAAACTATTCAGTAAAACTCACCGTGTTGTTTAGGAAGGAGTGACAACTTAAATAGAACATAGTATTGAGTCTTGACCATAGTAAACTAAATACATAGGTAGTTATTGAAAACTACTGTTAAATACATTGAACCGTGAATAGTAATGCGAAGAAGGCATATGACAGACAAAGTCATGACTCCCATGATCTATTGTTACATAGTTGAAAAATTATAGCTACACATATCGTGAATTGAATGAAAAAAGTTCTAAAGTACATATCAGCGAGGACTTCCTTAATATTTCAGTTATTTATGTAGCCCGGTCTGCTCAGAACCTGCAAATGAACAAGAAATACTTTTAGCATGAAAAAAAAATCATTAAATGGCAATACAAGCGTGTTTTATATGCCAAAGTTGACACTGATTACCTGATTGTATACCCAGCGTTGTGGGTGTTCCCACGGCTGCAGCATTTTTCTTCGGTTTGTCGCCTTCACGCCTTCTCTTGTTAATCTCATGTTTTTCTTTGTGATAACGCTCTTTATCTCTCTGCCTTTTGAGTTCTTTAGGATCTAAAAAATGGGACAGATGATTCAGCAGTTTAGCATAATCATCAAATTGAGCATTGGAGTTATGATCTTACCCAATCAATGGGTGTTGCTTATATCCTGGAATGGCGTGCGTGTCCCGTTTGGACTGGAAGGGTCCATAGCACTAACCTCAGTCATGTGAATGCCAAGCTGATGGGTTATTTCTCGTAATACCAATGCTGTGAATTATTGATTCGAAGAGAAAACAAAATTTCTCAATGAACACTGGTAGAAAAAGGCCTTCCATATGCCCCCTTCAGTCCCCAAAATGTCCGAACCGTGACTAAAGGGGTCTTTAGTCGCGGTTCGGGAGGCGACCCGCGACTAAAGGTCTTGAGTGGCGGTTGGGTTAGGGCGTGGAGGGATTTAGTCCCGGTTGGCCTGGCCACCCGCGACTAAAGGTCGGAACTGCTCGCCTCTCTGTCTTTAGTCCCGGTTGGCCTGGCCACCCGCGACTAAAGTTCCAAACTGCTCGCCTCCCGCGCGGTTTTATTTCACGAGCGAGAGGCCGAAGGCCATTGCTACAGTGCGTGCGCAGCTCTCTGTTCTTCTTCCTCTCTTCTCTTCTTCCTCTCTTCTCTTCTTCCTCTCTTCTTCGTCCTCTCTTCTCTTCTTCTTCCTCCACCCATGGATTCTCCCGTTTTCAAGGTTCTCCATGTGGCCACACCATGCGGCAAGAATCTCCACGTCGCCTATACCAATAGATGCGAGAGGCTCCCCGAAGCTCTTAACCGTTTGAGCAATCTGTATGAAGCCGATGAACACCACAAGTTCTTCGGGCTTGATCTCGAGTACACGGCCAATAAAAAGGATGTGGCCGTCATCCAGATTGCTTACAAGGAAACCGTTTTGGTCTTCCAATGGGCAAGGTACGCACACGAACTCTCTTGTATAGGATAGTTGTTGCATTTTCTATTTGTTGTTGCATTGGAAGAATACACGTGTTGCAACAATATCTAACATGTGTTCCATTTTTGTTGTTGCAGTAGTTCAAAGCAATGTCCAGAACTTGTGGATTTTCTTGTCAACAAAAGTTTCTACTTTTGTAGCGTCGACATCACAAATGACCGGCAGAAGATGATGCGCACCTTGGGTATTGAGATACCTGAAGACCACTACATTGATCTTCAGGACTTGATCCGTTTTGATGAGTTGTACGGGCACAAGACCGGGATGGCTCAGATGGCAACTGCCTTCATCCACCACGACTACAGAACCATGAAGACTTGTTTCCCCTCGAGAAATCACAAGTATTGGGGGAAGAACCCACTTGATCGGATCAATCTCGAGTATGCAGCAATAGATGCATATGTTGCGTTCAAGTTGTTCCGCATCTACTCTTCGGAGCTCGAGTAGATGTTGTTTGTGTACCGCATCTATGTATCGCTATGTTGCGTTCGATATATGTAATGGATATATTATGTAATGGATGTTATTTCTATTAATTCCTATATTATTTCTATATGGAAAACAGAAGGTTACTTAAATGTCTCAAAACCTTGTGAGAGAAGAAGACTAATGAAATGGCTCAAATAAAATAACGGGTTAAAAAGGACATGATGCATTCATAAGGCTGGAAAATAGAAGAGATTTAGGAAAGATGCATTCATAAGGACTGGAAAACAGTGAGATAGTTTTATTTTTCTGAATATTTTGATATATTATTTGTATTTTTTAAGATTTTAAAATGAATTAGTTTTATTTTTCTGAATATTTTGATATATTATTTGTATTTTTAAGATTTTAAAATGAATTAGTTTTATTTTTCTTAATATTTTGATATATTATTTGTATTTTTAAGATTTTAAAATGAATTAGTTTTATTTTTCTGAATATTTTGATATATTATCACTACAAGAAAACATGCTCGTATAGGCACTATTTTGGTCATGTAGAGACACTAAAATTGTCTCTACAAACTTTTACAGACACTAAAATTGTCTCTACATATATCTATACTATTACTTCTACTCTTCTCGAGTCTCGAGCAAGCAAACATCTCTTCGGCATGAACCTAAAAAGAGTTACACATAACTATTTGAAAGCAGTAAAAGAGAAACAAATGCCCACTACTACCAATGAAGTCTATTCAGAAGATGAAACTACATGAAGAATGACACCCAATTGTTCTCAGTTTTTGTTTAGAAAATAAATGTGGAGGCTTGACAGAAAACCTTAGTTCTTCAATTATATTGTAAAGAGGTGATAGTACTAAAAAAATTAAATTCTAAACACACGAAGTCCCATAACTTATAAGCAAGCAAATAATAATATCTGATCTGTCCAAAAATTTGATCTGCATTGCAGAACATGGTATACATAAATATATTGCAACATCATATTATGACCCAATGAAATTATGTGAGAATTTCATGTCAATTTAGGAGATGTACACAAGTACATGATGTTTCATGTGTCAGGGCTAACAATTAGTGCGGGCGATATGTATGATAAGTCACGCGTATAGTGTATTGTGCCATAAAATAATCTAGAAAACAAAAGATAATTTGAATATATGACACATACTTGATAGGTTGTAACATCACGTCTGTACATAGTGGTTTGTTTGTTCATTGTGTATTGAGCAGAAATTCATTGTATAAACTAATTACAGATAATAAGTGCTAACATGCACATGAATACTTTCCATACCTGCATGGAAGACACGATAAATGCCCACACCATGAAAGACATGGATGAGATTTTTGGCGTCAAAAGCCAAAGTATGTGTTTGTTGCCTTTGCTGCTTCATGTCTCCACCAGTCAGCCTTTTCCCCCAACAGGTAGACAGTACGTGGTAACAAGCCATAATAGATACAGAGAGAAAGGAATCTGAGTAAGCTTTGTAACATCCCAAGTATGAAAAATAAGCCTTTAGAATGTTTGCTCTCTGTTATTTTATGTTTTGCATCATGGCATCATGTTCATTGCAATTGTTTTGCTTGTTTTTCATTTGTTTTCCAACTGTTTTCCTTTGTTTTCTATTTGAATTTCAAACCAAAATTCAAACCTTTTGTTTCATCCTTGTGATGTTACAGTTTCCAAATGATATTTCAAATCAAAACAATCATTTGTTTCCATTTGTTTTCATTTGGTTTGCATCTGTTTTTATTTGTTTTCACAATGGAAAGTCAAACAATATCCAACCTTTGTTTCATACTTGTCATGTTACAATCTTTTTCAAATAAAAAGTCCAACTCAAAACTCCATTTGTTTCCAATGATTTTCCATAATGATCAACTATTAAAATGAGGGCTTTTAATCAAACACTTAATTCCAAATTGCATTCAAAAAATTCAAACCAAACCACAAGCAGTGCCCAATTTGAAATTATAAAATTTACACAACAATCCTAATCAATTGCTTCTAATTAAACAATAGGGTCCCAAAATAAATAAATTCTTGTTTTAAATGATTAAATCAATGCTCAAAGTAATTCAAATTTAAACCATTTTTGGCAAACAGCAAGTTATTTCAAATTATTTGTAAATCAGAACTTGGAATTTGTTTGTTGATGACCTAAATAACTTCCCCATAATTTTCCTAAAATTTCACTAACTTAAAACCCTCCATTTTCTTCCTAATTCCAATCAGCAAAAAAAAACTAACAAAGGAAAAAAAATAAGGAGAGAGGCAGCCAGCCATTCTTTCTCTCAGCCCACTACCCAAGCCCACCTATCTAGGCCCTATACCCCTTCGGTTGTCGTCTTCCTCCCCCCCGACGTCATCCCCTGTACGATCCACGCACCACCGTATGATCTCTCCCCCCCTCTCCGATGGCTGGCCGTACGAGCTCACTGCCCCTTAAAGCCCCACTCCTACCCGCTAACCCTAGAGCCCTAGTCCCATCCTCCTGCACCGCCATCCCTCTCTCCCTCCTCGTCTAGCTGCCCCGCTCCTCCCTGTTTCTGCTCCTCTGACAGCCACCAAGAGAGCAGCGCCAACCACCCTCACCGCCGATCGCCGTGGAAGCGGGAGGCCCACCCGAGGGCGGGAACGGAACCCTGGATGTCCCCTCTACCGCCCCGTCTCATCGCCGTTTGCTGGGAACGGCCGTGGAGGCCGCGCCGTCGCCGGAATTCTCCCCCCGTCGTCGCTGCACGCCAACAGCATCGCTTCCTCGGCAACCATCGAGGTGAGCACCCTACCTCGCTACCCCTCTGTCTCTCCCCCTCGGTGCACTCCTCCACCCCAGCCACGCACCCACACCACGCACCACGGCCACTCGATCGCCACAGCTGCCGCCGGCAGCGATCGTTTCTTTCCGTCGATGGTTCAGCGAGCGTACGTGCAGGTTCAGTTACGTGCAAAATTCAGAAACAGCCCGCAGCCACACCCCCCCCCCCGCTGCCCCCTTTCCCTCACAAAGTTTCAGAAGCCCAATTGGTTAGCACCCAGCGCGCGCAGGCAGAGGTGCAGGGTTCGATCCCCCTGCGCACCAAAAAACCAAATCTTTTTTTCCCATTTGTTTTGACCCCGCACTTCACAGAATTCACTGCTGGGTCCTTGCTACTTATTTTCTAGCCCTGTAAAAATTATTTCCAAGTCCCTAATGAATTAAAAATGGCAGATTTGCACCAAATCTTGTAAAATGCATAACTAATTCATCTTAACTCCAATTTTAACTTTTTAAATATGTTTTCTGTCCCAAATTAAATGCTCTATCCAAATATAAATTTTTTTTATTGTTTTGAATATTTTAAATTGGTGAAATATTTAAAAACTTGCTTAATTCACTTAAACTTGCAAAATTCATAACTTGGGCATAAAAATTCCAAATTCCACAAACTAAATATGTTTTCCAATCAACTTTTCATGTACTTTCCAAATATCAATTTTGTTTGCTGTTTTGAATAATTTAAATTGCTGAAAACAACTGTTTCTTAATTATTGCAATTAAAATTGCCAAAATAATAACTTGCTCATTTTAAATCCAATTTCAACAAATGAAATATGTTTTCCATGCAAAATTAAACCACCTTTTCAAATATAAAATTTGTTTCATGTTTTGAATAATTAAAATTGGTTAAATGATTTAAACCTTGTTTAAATCATTTAATATTACTAAATTTATAACTTGATCAAAACAAATTCTTTTGGGACATATAAAATATGTTTTCAAACCATAAAAGCATAACCTTTTCAAATATAAAATTCACTCAATGTTTTGCACAAATAAAAATTCAAATAAGTTCATGTTTGAATTAAATTCATTTAATTCTTGCTTAAACTTGTTTAATTCATAAATAATTTAGTTGAAATCCTTTTTCAACAAGTGAAACATGTAATCCATCTAAAATTGTGTGTACTTATCAAATATGAACTTTGTTAGCTATTTTGAACAATTAAAATTGATGAAAACAACAAATGTTTGTGTGACACCTTTAAGAAACCAAAATTCCTTAACTTAATAACTAAAATTTCAAAATGGGTAAACCTTATTTCCATTTGGTTCTATTGCTGTTATTTTTCTGTTTTCCTCATCCATGCATCATGCTAATCCACTTTCACCTATTGGTTAGTTGTAAAACAATGAATTCAACCATAATTCATGGGCTTTCCATATGCAATCCAATTGCATGTGGGTCCATTTAATCATGTTATGTTATCTTGTCAACTAGTTTATTTCTATGCATCAATTAAATGGTCATGCATCATCCCATGTTTGCGCATTATGCCATGATATTGATTGTTTATCTTTCTGCATTGTTTGTTTGCTTCTTCTCGGATACACGACGACGTTGAGACCGACGATACTTACGACATCCCTTCTAAGGATCTAGCTCAGTACCAGGCTACTGGGTTTTGCAGGCAAGTATTCACTCACATGAACCATCGTGTTCCTTTCAACATTGGATACCGATACTTTTCCGTTGTCTATTCTGCTAGCCCTATGAATAGTTGTTTCTGTTACGAACCCATCACATGATATCCTGAACCCTGATATTGCCTCACCTCCATACCTATAACCTTTTGCTTGTTGCCTGTGTCTTACTAGCATGCTGAGGGTTGTTTTTGCTCGAGTCTGTTACCCGTTACTTTCCGTTACTAGATTACTTTTATGTTCTGGGGGCTCGATGTTTAATCAATCAATCATGCTAATGTTATTATTAATAATAATTTGATGATAAGGCAGCGGCAGGAGGCCCTGTGTGGTTTTGAGGCCTGCTAGTGTCGACCCTAATAGGAAAAGGGTCTTGTCTACTGATCCATGATGAGCGCACTAACCGCATGTGGGAAGCGAGTATGGGCGCCCCCCTCAATTTGATTCGATTCGCATCTCGTCGAAATCGCCTCATTTAGTTCGTGTTTTCCATTTGCCGCATGCATGTTTTTGCGAGCCCAGGCCAGGGTGGAACTTTTGTAGTCGGCATATAGGGGGAAACGGTCTTAGAGTGCTATGAGGGTCCCTTTTCTTCGGGGCTTGATTAGCCGTGCGCCCAAGGTGCTTTGGGCTTGATGCGGAGAAGAGTTGAGTTGTGTTGAGTACCTCGCTTGGTGGGCTTGATTCCCGTCTGGCGGGATATTCTTACGTGTACGGCCAAAATGGTGCACCCCTGCAGGGATAAATCTTCTCGAGAAGCTGTGTTTTCCGCGGTTATGGACTACTTGGTGAAAGTACTGGCTAACAAGTACTCAGGAAAACTTAAACCTAATGATTAACAACCTTACACCCAATGATTAACAACGTGACTAGTAATTGGCTTATTGACACAATAATCTGAACCATCATTATTTCAACTGTGTGAGTTATCCTCGGATTGCTTCTTTGGATAAGGGGCGAGATCCAGGATGGGTTTATTTGGAGTTAGCTATAGTTGGTTACGATACGCGATCTTATCTCCTTTCTGTTAGCCGGAAGTTGTAGTATGTTCTGTAGTTGGTTAGTGCAGCCAGTTGCAGCATCTTTTATATCCCCTTCCCTCCGTTGAACCCAAAGCATCTGTGCTTGGTGTTGACGGGTTACATTTTGGTGAATTGTGAGTCTTGCTTGCCAGTACGTCTATGTACTGACCCCTTTGGGGCTGTGGTTTCCGCAGACTACGTTTCCGAGGATCTACATGGTGGCTACTACGTGGAGTATGACGAGACTGCTGACGAGTAGATAGCGGACCCGAGCAGGATCCGAGACTTCGTGGATGGGCTCCGTCTTTTCGTTTCCGGCCTCTTAGGCCTATTTGGATCTTGTCTGTACTCAGACATGTTGAATGCTTTCGCTGTGATGTAATGATGTTATGTTGGGACATGTGTCCTCTGAATGATTGTATTTGCTATCTCTGCTCTAATGAGAGCTATTTGCAACTTATTTCAATCTTTTGTGTCGTAGAGATCTGTTGTGATATCACTTGTTCCAATGCCGTTGACGTACCATGTGTGTATGTTTTGAAGTACGTCAATGGAAGTATCCTGATTTCTATGGGATAGTTTACGTCGACGCTGAACAGATAGGGGTTGGTTGTCACACATACGTGTGTTGGCCTACTCGTAAGAGGATGCGGGTGCCGGTAAGCCCCGTAATCCAATCTACTACTGTTCAACGGAACGACGAGTATCCTTTAGAAGTCCGGGTGCGACAAATGGTATCAGAGCCTGTCTGCCTGTAGGATCCCTTTTTACTGGTCGCAGTTGAGTCTAGAAACTATTTTGTAGCTATATAGAAAAAATGAAACGTGAGAGTAGGAATTCTGTTCTTTTACTTCTTTCCCCACCCACCCTCCCTTTTCTGGTAAGGAAGTGCAACGTTGTTTTCCCTTCTCATCTAAACTTTCAAGTTAGGATTTCACGTATTCTGGTTTCTCTAGGATAATTATATCTACTAGACCATAGGAATGGAGGTGGTTGTGACATGATTTATCATGTTGCCTACTCACGATTGAGAACGGAGGCGTGTAAGCCACGGAAGCAAATCCTCTATTCCTTAAGCAGTAGATATTGATCCTCTAGAAGCCGGATGGGTTTTCCGTAGTACCTCAGGAGTGTTTTGGTCTCGTTTTTCCCGGTGTTGCTTTGATATCCTGTTCCTCTCAACATCCTTTTCATCCGTTGAAATCTTGTTGTTGTTTTCCACTTCAGTTATTCTACCGGCGTCTAATCAATAACGGTGTTTCACCCTTGGACCAGATAGTCTATTCTCCGAATGAATCAAGTTCTATCCAGCTATACACCCTCAATACAAAACCTCTTCCTTCAATTGAAAATGTTCCGGTGGTTTCCAAATTCCCTGACATCTTTCCAGAAGAGTTGCCAGGGTTGCCTATCGTTTTGAACTTCCAGAAAAACTATCCAAGGTGCACGATGTGTTTCACGTGTCACAGCTCAAGAGGATCTTCGCAAGAAGTATCCGGACCTTTTCTTTTCTCAATAGGAATCTCGGGGCGCGATTCCTTCAAGGGGGGCGTTTTGTAACATCCCAAGTATGAAAAATAAGCCTTTAGAATGTTTGCTCTCTGTTATTTTATGTTTTGCATCATGGCATCATGTTCATTGCAATTGTTTTGCTTGTTTTTCATTTGTTTTCCAACTGTTTTCCTTTGTTTTCCTTTGTTTTCTATTTGAATTTCAAACCAAAATTCAAACCTTTTGTTTCATCCTTGTGATGTTACAATTTCCAAATGATATTTCAAATCAAAACAATCATTTGTTTCCATTTGTTTTCATTTGGTTTGCATCTGTTTTTATTTGTTTTCACAATGGAAATTCAAACAATATTCAACCTTTGTTTCATACTTGTCATGTTACAATCTTTTTCAAATAAAAAGTCCAACTCAAAACTCCATTTGTTTCCAATGATTTTCCATAATGATCAACTATTAAAATGAGGGCTTTTAATCAAACACTTAATTCCAAATTGCATTCAAAAAATTCAAACCAAACCACAAGCAGTGCCCAATTTGAAATTATAAAATTTACACAACAATCCTAATCAATTGCTTCTAATTAAACAATAGGGTCCCAAAATAAATAAATTCTTGTTTTAAATGATTAAATCAATGCTCAAAGTAATTCAAATTTAAACCATTTTTGGCAAACAGCAAGTTATTTCAAATTATTTGTAAATCAGAACTTGGAATTTGTTTGTTGATGACCTAAATAACTTCCCCAAAATTTTCCTAAAATTTCACTAACTTAAAACCCTCCATTTTCTTCCTAATTCCAATCAGCAAAAAAAAACTAACAAAGGAAAAAAAGAATAATAAGGAGAGAGGCAGCCAGCCATTCTTTCTCTCAGCCCACTACCCAAGCCCACCTATCTAGGCCCTATACCCCTTCGGTTGTCGTCTTCCTCCCCCCGACGTCATCCCCTGTACGATCCACGCACCACCGTATGATATCTCCCCCCCCCCCTCTCCGATGGCTGGCCGTACGAGCTCACTGTCCCTTAAAGCCCCACTCCTACCCGCTAACCCTAGAGCCCTAGTCCCATCCTCCTGCGCCGCCATCCCTCTCTCCCTCCTCGTCTAGCTGCCCCGCTCCTCCCTGTTTCTTCTCCTCTGACAGCCACCGAGAGAGCAGCGCCAACCACCCTCACCGCCGATCGCCGTGGAAGCGGGAGCCCCACCCGAGGGCGGGAATGGAACCCTGGATGTCCCCTCTACCGCCCCGTCTCATCGCCGTTTGCTGGGAACGGCCGTGGAGGCCGTGCCGTCGCCGGAATTCTCCCCCCGCCGTCGCTGCACGCCAACAGCATCGCTTCCTCGACAACCATCGAGGTGAGCACCCCACCTCGCTACCCCTCTGTCTCTCCCCCTCGGTGCACTCCTCCACCCTAGCCACGCACCCACACCACGCACCACGGCCACTCGATCGCCACAGCTGCCGCCGGCAGCGATCGTTTCTTTCCGTCGATGGTTCAGCGAGCGTACGTGCAGGTTCAGTTACGTGCAAAATTCAGAAACAGCCCGCAGCCACACCTCTTACCCCCCCCCCCCCCCCCGCTGCCCCCTTTCCCTCACAAAGTTTCAGAAGCCCAATCGGTTAGCACCCAGCGCGCGCAGGCAGAGGTGCAGGGTTCGATCCCCCTGCGCACCAAAAAACCAAATCTTTTTTCCCATTTGTTTTGACCCTGCACTTCACAGAATTCACTGCTGGGTCCTTGCTACTTATTTTCTAGCCCTGTAAAAATTATTTCCAAGTCCCTAATGAATTAAAAATGGCAGATTTGCACCAAATCTTGTAAAATGCATTACTAATTCATCTTAACTCCAATTTTAACTTTTTAAATATGTTTTCTGTCCCAAATTAAATGCTCTATCCAAATATAAATTTTGTTTATTGTTTTGAATATTTTAAATTGGTGAAATATTTAAAAACTTGCTTAATTCACTTAAACTTGCAAAATTCATAACTTGGGCATAAAAATTCCAAATTCCACAAACTAAATATGTTTTCCAATCAACTTTTCATGTACTTTCCAAATATAAATTTTGTTTGCTGTTTTGAATAATTTAAATTGCTGAAAACAACTGTTTCTTAATTATTGCATTTAAAATTGCCAAAATAATAACTTGCTCATTTTAAATCCAATTTCAACAAATGAAATATGTTTTCCATGCAAAATTAAACCACCTTTTCAAATATAAAATTTGTTTCATGTTTTGAATAATTAAAATTGGTTAAATGATTTAAACCTTGTTTAAAGCATTTAATATTGCTAAATTTATAACTTGATCAAAACAAATTCTTTTGGGACATATAAAATATGTTTTCAAACCATAAAAGCATAACCTTTTCAAATATGAACTTCACTCAATGTTTTGCACAAATAAAAAATTCAAATAAGTTCATGTTTGAATTAAATTCATTTAATTCTTGCTTAAACTTGTTTAATTCATAAATAATTTAGTTGAAATCCTTTTTCAACAAGTGAAACATGTAATCCATCTAAAATTGTGTGTACTTATCAAATATGAACTTTGTTAGCTATTTTGAACAATTAAAATTGATGAAAACAACAAATGTTTGTGTGACACCTTTAAGAAACCAAAATTCCTTAACTTAATAACTAAAATTTCAAAATGGGTAAACCTTATTTCCATTTGGTTCTATTGCTGTTATTTTTCTGTTTTCCTCATCCATGCATCATGCTAATCCACTTTCACCTATTGGTTAGTTGTAAAACAATGAATTCAACCATAATTCATGGGCTTTCCATATGCAATCCAATTGCATGTGGGTCCATTTAATCATGTTATGTTATCTTGTCAACTAGTTTATTTCTATGCATCAATTAAATTGTCATGCATCATCCCATGTTTGCGCATTATGCCATGATATTGATTGTTTATCTTTCTGCATTGTTTGTTTGCTTCTTCTCGGATACACGACGACGTTGAGACCGACGATACTTACGACATCCCTTCTAAGGATCTAGCTCAGTACCAGGCTACTGGGTTTTGCAGGCAAGTATTCACTCACATGAACCATCGTGTTCCTTTCAACATTGGATACCGATACTTTTCCGTTGTCTATTCTGCTAGCCCTATGAATAGTTGTTTCTGTTACGAACCCATCACATGATATCCTGAACCCTGATATTGCCTCAGCTCCACACCTATGACCTTTTGCTTGTTGCCTGTGTCTTACTAGCATGCTGAGGGTTGTTTTTGCTCGAGTCTGTTACCCGTTACTTTCCGTTACTAGATTACTTTTATGTTCTGGGGGCTCGATGTTTAATCAATCAATCATGCTAATGTTATTATTAATAATAATTTGATGATAAGGCACCGGCAGGAGGCCCTGTGTGGTTTTGAGGCCTGCTAGTGTCGACCCTAATAGGAAAAGGGTCTTGTCTACTGATCCATGATGAGCGCACTAACCGCATGTGGGAAGCGAGTATGGGCGCCCCCCTCAATTTGATTCGATTCGCATCTCGTCGAAATCGCCTCATTTAGTTCGTGTTTTCCATTTGCCGCATGCATGTTTTTGCGAGCCCAAGCCAGGGTGGAACTTTTGTAGTCGGCATATAGGGGGAAACGGTCTTAGAGTGCTATGAGGGTCCCTTTTCTTCGGGGCTTGATTACCGTGCGCCCAAGGTGCTTTGGGCTTGATGCGGAGAAGAGTTGAGTTGTGTTGAGTACCTCGCTTGGTGGGTTTGATTCCCGTCTGGCGGGATATTCTTACGTGTACGGCCAAATTGGTGCACCCCTGCAGGGATAAATCTTCTCGAGAAGCCGTGTTTTCCGCGGTTATGGACTACTTGGTGAAAGTACTGGCTAACAAGTACTCAGGACAACTTAAACCTAATGATTAACAACCTTACACCCAATGATTAACAACGTGACTAGTAATAGGCTTATTGACACAATAATCTGAACCATCATTATTTCAACTGTGTGAGTTATCCTCGGATTGCTTCTTTGGATAAGGGGCGAGATCCAGGATGGGTTTGTTTGGAGTTAGCTATAGTTGGTTACGATACGCGATTTTATCTCCTTTCTGTTAGCCGGAAGTTGTAGTATGTTCTGTAGTTGGTTAGTGCAGCCAGTTGCAGCATCTTTTATATCCCCTTCCCTCCGTTGAACCCAAAGCATATGTGCTTGGTGTTGACGGGTTACATTTTGGTGAATTGTGAGTCTTGCTTGCCAGTACGTCTATGTACTGACCCCTTTGGGGCTGTGGTTTCCGCAGACTACGTTTCCGAGGATCTACATGGTGGCTACTACGTGGAGTATGACGAGACTGCTGATGAGTAGATAGCGGACCCGGGCAGGATCCGAGACTTCGTGGATGGGCTCCGTCTTTTCGTTTCCGGCCTCTTAGGCCTATTTGGATCTTGTCTGTACTCAGACACGTTGAATGCTTTCGCTGTGATGTAATGATGTTATGTTGGGACATGTGTCCTCTGAATGATTGTATTTGCTATCTCTGCTCTAATGAGAGCTATTTGCAACTTATTTCAATCTTTTGTGTCGTAGAGATCTGTTGTGATATCACTTGTTCCAATGCCGTTGACGTACCATGTGTGTATGTTTTGAAGTACGTCAATGGAAGTATCCTGATTTCTATGGGATAGTTTACGTCGACGCTGAACAGATAGGGGTTGGTTGTCACACATACGTGTGTTGGCCTACTCGTAAGAGGACGCGGGTGCCGGTAAGCCCCGTAATCCAATCTACTACTGTTCAACGGAACGGCGAGTATTCTTTAGAAGTCCGGGTGCGACAAGCTTGAACTGGATGTACGACCTACCAGCCAAATTACCACACCTGAGCGTTCTGAATGAAAAAAAAATGGCACCCTGACAGGTTAGTGTTTGAGCAATCGAAATTGAACAAATGAAATTCTGAAGAACTAAAAGTAACTGAAACGAATAAGTAACCAATATGGGGAAGGAGAGAAGGGGGCAAGGGGCTAGAGAGGAAGTGAGGTGTCGAGGCAGTTGGGAAGATCAGGACACAGGGTCCTACGCGCGCGCGGTGGTGGCCCTCGCACCGGCAACCATGTTGAGCACAAGATCCACTGGGCACGGGCGAGTTGGCACATATGCAATGGACTAATGGTGCGCAGCGGTGGCGCAGATGCAGCCTCCCCTGAACTCTTGCGGGAGGTGACGGTACGGGGTGCCGGGGATCAATGGAGATCGGGGAAGAACACAGGCGCACGCCAACCTGACACGGCATGGTTGTCGACCTCGTCGACGATGCTCTCCTCGCCATCGAGCTGCTGCAGCAGCCGGAGATGCACCCCCACGGCCTCCCAGCCCGTAAGCATGTAGACCCGGATCCACCGCCGGACATTCTCCTCTCCTGCTGCGCCCCTCGTGACCTCGTGTCTCCGCCGAGCTTCCTCAATGCCAACTGCAGATTGGGGCCTGGGCGCCTGGCCCTGGCGACCATGAAATGCGGCAGCGGAAGGAGGGAAACAGCTAGGCGGGAGAAGGTGGCATACTGGCGTGCAAGCGACGCAGAGTAGAACGTGAGAAGCCACGGCGGTACGTGATGCCGTCGCGGGCGGCCAGGGCGCCGTCGCATCGGGTGCAGGGGAACGCCGAACTGCCGAAGGGAATCGATGGAGATTGGGGATCGTGGCCTCATGCAGTCAGCGTTATAATAGCGTAGAAGCTTTTTAATAACTACTTTGCCAAAACTACAGTGAGGCCTAAAGTCGAATATATTGGGCTGGGCCTAGGGAGATTCTCAGTTAAAGATATATTCGATCTAAGCATGCCTTCCTTCAAAAAGAAAAAAAATTAACCACTGAAAGTGATGTCCTAATTGATGAATAAATTAATCTCGGTCTTAAACTTTAATACACAAATTTTATTGTACTTTTGAGTCCTGTATATTTGGTTTTGTCGTCTTTTTTGTTTCGGGTTGTGGTCATCAGTTCTCTGCCCACCCCTAAACTCGATGAGACCGCCATGGCCGACAAAAGGAGTTCGATGACGTGATATATGAAGCCTCGAAAGGTACACAGAACATGCATAGTTGTGTCTGGCCAACCTCCACGTTGGCACCCGTCATGTGGTCAAAAGGTAGCATAGTGTGATAGAAGTTGAGCTTGCCCGTGAAATTAGCTTTGCAAAATTTTGGTTTAAGGAGAAAGTTTAGATACGTAGCGAGAGCAGTTTTCTATAAATATGGGTAGCTCCTAGAGTTGCGGTGCAAGCGGAGCCGCATTCTGTTCGAACTCGTGCCGGAGAAGTAGATATGTTTCGATAACGCAACACCACTAACGTCGCATTCCGAAAAGGAGGATATAGTCACGTGGTACAGGGAGGCTCGAGGGATGACGTGGCTGGAAATTGTAGTCCGTTGTATTGGCGGTAGAAGGGGAGCTTGCTGATGAAATTTCCTTTGCAAAATAGTGGTTTAGGGTAGCCTGTAGGTAAGCTTCGACTTCTCAACTTCCTTCGCAAACTGGCACCATGTTATATTTTGAATTTTCCGAATTTTCTTCATGATTTTCTTACAATGCTTGCATTATACATATCACTTTTAGGGAAATCTTAAATTGGTGTCTCATAATAAAAGAGACACACATAGTGTCTATAGAATGACTCTAACCATTGAGACATTCACAAAGTTGTCTCTCTTAATGCCTTTACAGAGGTGTTAAGAGACATTATGATGAGTGTCTTTAATGAGTCTTATTTGTTGTTAAGACATTCTCAAGAATGCCTCTTATAATGTCTTTACATGCAGAATAAGAGACATCGTTGAGGATGTCTCTAGGTAGATGTCTCTACTGCTAAGGCATTCCTGAGAGTGTCTCTCTTAATGTCTCTACAACAAATTGTGTTGGGTTTTAAGAGACACAGTACTTGGTGCCTCTGTGAAAATGTCTCTACGGGCCAGTTTTCTTGTAGTGTATTTGTATTTTTCAGATTCTAAAATGAATTAGTTTTATTTTTCTGAATATTTTGATATATTATTTGTATTTTTTAGATTCTAAAATGAATTAGTTTTATTTTTCTGAATATTTTGATATATTATTTGTATTTTTAAGATTTTAAAATGAATTAATTTTATTTTCCTGAATATTTTGATACATTATTTGTATTTTTAAGATTTTAATTAGTTTTATTTTTCTGAATATTTTTCAGAAATAATACAAATTAAAAAGTTAATGTTTATTTATTTATTCAAAATTATTAATTACATCATTAGTTTTGTTTATTAAAAGATTTATTTGAAATTCAAACAATAAAGAAATGTGGCATCGAGCAACATGTTAATATGATTGATATGATACTAGTATCACATACATGCGTGCGAAACACTTGGATGCGGGACGGGGTGGAACTCGGAAGTTAAGCGTGCTAGTACTAGAGTAGTGGGAGGATGGGTGACCGAGCGGGAAGTTAGACCACGAGTAAGTATTTGACTAGAGATAATTGTAGTTAGACACTAAGCGAATAATAAAAATTCTGAAAAAAAAGGAGTAAAAAATTGGAGTGAAAACTGTAGTCCCGGTTCGTGTCACAAACCGGGACTAAAGGTCCTGTGCCTCCGGCGCACGCCAGCTGCCCACGTGACGGGGCTTTAGTGGCCTTTGCGAACCGGGACTAAAGGCCTATTTTCTACCGGTGGAATGGGGTGTGCTTATATCCTGGAATGGTGCGCTCTCTTATTTGAACAATTATGGTAGTGGTAGGCCGATTGCAAGTTCTAGAATTTCTATGTAAATGCTTCTAACTAAAAAAATTCCTTATTATTTGTACATGACAACGCTATAACAGTCACAAGTGAGGGCAGCGATATCAGTCTGATCATGGTGATATCAGTCTGATCATGGTGGTATCATATCAGAGGGCATCAACAGGAGACTGCAGACCAGCGTTGCCGAGAAGTTCGTCGGTGTCGTCGTGGTCGGAGACTCAATGCATCTCAACGCAGCGTGAGTTGGACGGGACGGCGACCACGAAGAATGAGTCTCGAAAGAGATTCCGAAGAGGACTGATGTCTAGCTCCCGTGACGCCCTTGGCGACGAGGGCGACCCCGCGCCGCGCTCCACTCCGGGGCGCGCCGCCCACCCACCAGCCCAGCCCCTCGCCTCCCCTACCGCCGGTGACTCTCCCCTAGCCGTCCGCGCTGGTCCGGAAGCTGCTGCCCGGTGTGAAGATCGTGGGCGTGTCTCCATCGCTGCGGGTACCCCAGGTGAAAAATTCCAGTCTCACATTCTCTCTCAGTTTCAGTCCCAAGTCTCTTTCTGTCGCCTTGAGCCTCTCTGCGCGCCAGCCCCCGGCGATGTATGGCTCACGCCGCCGTTCCTATCCCCTGTTTTCTCCGTTCCGTGTGTGGAGCATATCGTCAATTTCTTCCTCTGCGTCGCCCGAGCGCCTGCGGGTGTCTCTCGCTGCCGCAAATGTCTTCCACATCCCGTTCTCCAGTCTCGATGGCGCGCGCTATGTCGCAGTTTGGGGGCCGTTCCAGATGGGCGGGTTCGAGTTCAGGTTCCACACCCAGCTCAGTTGCGCCATGGCTGCTGCGGATAAGGTTGAAGAAAGGGCCCGACTGCCAATCAAGAACTTTAAGGCAGGTTTGCGAGTATCTGCGTCGGGAAGGAAAGTCCCTGCCATTACTGCTGCCCTAGGTATCCTCCCCTGCCTTCCCATTATGGCGATTGAAGCCTCCATCACTTTGGCTCGGGATGGAAGGGATACTCAATCCCCTCCTGCTACCGTCGTACTGAGCTCGGGGCGCGAGGTGCCGACCGCGCCCCTCCCCTTCACTGCTCCTGCGTCGCCCACCCAACCCTCGTACCTGCAGGTGCTTCTCACCCCCTTGCCCCCCCCCCCCACACACACCCCCTGCCCCCAAAAATCCGACAGTTAAGAGCCCGGTCGGGAGGTGCCTCCGCTGTCTCGTCCATTTGCTGCAAAGGGTGTGGCCACTCGGGGCATATCCTCGCCGAGTACACCATGCCGCGCCCGCTACGCACTATCCTCCCTTCTTCTCCGCCCGCTCCCAACGCTGCCGCCACCAACCACCCCACCTCGCCACCACCTGCCGCTCCCTTCCGCTCGGCGATGGGCTCCCCCTCACTCCGCCCCACCCGCTCGGTTCCCACCGCTGTCCCCATGCACGACCTCACCCCCATCCGGCTTCAGCGTGCTCGGGGTCTAGCCTGACCCGGGCGCTCTCCGGCGCGGACGAAGACGAAGAGGCTCCTCCTTCCCCACCATCCCTTTGCCTCCATATGCGCTGCTCGCCGTCAAGTCCCCCGCGGGTGGTCCACGTCGCCATGCTGCCTCCCGCCCGCGAGCGGGCTGTGCCCCGGTCTCCTGCCTCCTCTGGGCCTCGCGACGCCTCCCCGGGTGACCCTTCCTCGGCTCTGTCTGGGGAGGAGACCTCCGTCGTTAGCTCTCCTCGCTCTGCCCCGTCCGTGCCAGCTACGGACGAGCGCCCGGACGCCATGGAGATCTGGATGCCGCCCGGGGACCTGGAGGCCGCACGGAGGCTTGCGGTCGTGTGGCTCGAGCCAGCCTCGGGGTTCGTCAACAACGGGCAGGCCATCGCAAAGGCTTTGTTCCGCGCCATGCCGCACCTCCAGTTTGAGGTTGTGCACTCCGGTGTGGGCGCTTCCTACGTGCGCTTCCAGAGGCACGCGGCGCGGGAAATGGCTCTCCTTCTGACCCCCATCATGCACGATGATGTTCGCATCTCCCTGGAAAGAGAAGAAGATGCTCAGAGGGTCCCTGTTGCGGATGATGTCTGCGCCCTGCTTTGGGCCTCTCCTCTGGCCGCCAAGCATGCTAGTCCAGCGGGGATCACGGCTCTGTTTGCCGGTTTCGGTGAAGTTCTTGAGATCGACCCCGTCTGTCTGCTAGGACGCGACATGTCGTGTGTGAAAGCCGTGGTCCTCTGTGGCCACGCCAACCTCATTGCTTGCGACGTCTGGCCTAAGCGCGGGCCGTGGGGCACCAGGGTGGTACGTGTGGAGGTGGTCCAGGTCTGGCCGTACAGCGCCCGGTTTGCGGACGGGGAGTACCGCCGCTACTTTGGCCCTGCTCCCCCGCCGCCCTTTCGACACTCGCTGCCGCTCCTCGGTCCTCCCGCCACTTGGAACTCCGCCGCGGGAGGGACGCCGGGCTCGGCCTTTGGAGACGGTGCGGTCGGCTGCGCCCGCCACCCTGGACAGCTACTCCTGGGCTTGTTGGGCCTCCCCGGCTTGCCTAGCCTCACAGCGTCGCCGCCGTCCCCCTTGGCCTCGGCGGGCTCCTCAGTGGTCACCACGGCGTCCTCGTCCCCCTCTTCGGTCCTTTGGAGCCCGGGCGATGAGTCCATCTGCACCTCTGCCTCGTCATCGGCGGGCCAGCGCGGGAGTTCCGTGTTGATCACCGAGCTGGACCCCGAGCCTGTGAATCTGCCGCTGTCAAACACCGACGCCTCATGGACTCTGGTGGGTTCTGCCCGCCGGCACCGCAAGGCGCGCGGGAAGGCCAAGCGGTTGGGGACGTGACGCGCAAGAGTGACCGCATTGCGGGGCTCGAGCCAGAGCAGTTCGAAGACATGACTACCAAGGCCATGAAGCGCAGAGAGCTCCGTGACTCGCTCAAAAGCTGCTCTGCTGGGCTACGCAACCAGATTGTGCAGTGCCATGTGCTGAAGAAGTGCGCGGCTCCGCTGGGAATGAAGGTTGTGTCCGATATCAAAGCTGCTGCGTTTGGATACGCTGCCCGTGGCGAGGAAGAGAAGGAGCTGGCCGATTCAGATGTGTAGCAGGCCCCGTTCCGGCTGTGTTTGCGGCGTAGCGCGCCTCCCCTTCCCCAACCCACCTTGCTCCTTCCCTGTTGTCGGTTCCCACCCTGTTAACAAAAGTGTGCGGCAGTGTTCGTCGCGCCTCGCCCTGTCCGTTTTATCTTTCGTAGTCTGTCGCTGTAATGGATAGTGCCTCGTTTCGCAATTTGCTCGTCGCCTCTTGGAACGTCCGCGGCTTGGGCGATGATAGCAAGTGCCCCGTGGTCCGTGACAATCTGTCCACCGTCACCCCCACCATCGTCTGTATCCAAGAGTCCAAGCTCTCCTCCCTAGACCGGTTCAAGAGCCGCTCCTTTCTTCCTCCCCACCTCTCTGAAACTGCCCATGTCGATGCATACGGGAGTCGGGGCAGGATTGTTACCGCCTGGGATCCGCGTTTTCTCTCCCTGCACGCCTCCACCCGCTCCGCATTCAGCCTCACCATTGCCTTCATCTCCACCACCACGGATGCCACCCTCACGATCACCAACGTCTATGCCCCCTCTGATCACTCGCGCTCTGACGAGTTCGTCGTTGACATGCTCACCATCGCCCCGACAGTCACAGGTCCCTGGTTGGTTGTCGAGGACTTTAACCTCCTTTGTTACCCCGAAGATAAAAACAACACGAACTTTTGCTAGGCGCTTGCCGATAAGTTCAACTCGCTGATTAGCAGATGAACTGGTTCGAGCTCCCACTCCTCGATCGCCTCTACACATGGACAAACGGCCAAGTGCCGACCACCCTTGCCAAACTCGACCGGGCCTTCTTCAACCTTGACTGGGACACGGCCTTTCCCAACTCATCGCTTTCTTCCTTCCACCGCCCCACGTCCGACCACCACCCACTTCTCGTCACAGCCGCCACCTCCATTCCAAACCCCTCTCACTTCCGCTTCGAGAACTCTTGGTTGCTTGACCCCCTTTTTCTCCCCACCACCATCCCCTCTTTGTCTCCCGTGGTTCCCTCTCGCGATGTCGTGCTCGATCTTGCCGCCGGTGTCAAACGCTTCCGCACCGCCGTGAAACGGTGGCGGAATAGTCACCGGTACGTTCCCCACCTCGACAACAACTGCCGCTTCGTTATTAACCTCTTCGATTTCCTTGAAGAATCCAGTTGCCTTTCAGGTCCGGAGGTGGAGCTTCGCGCAGAGGCTAGAGTGCAGCTGTCCCAGTCGGTGGCTCGGGCTGCTGCCCGCTGGAAGCAGCGGGGGAAATTCAGAGCGGTCAAGGAGGGGGACGAGAACACCCGCTACTTCCACGCGTGGGCGTCGCAACGCTTCCGCAAGAACAACATCCGCTCCCTCCTCGTCGACGGCGAGGTCGTCGTTGATCACGCAGGAAAGGCTGAGGCGCTCAGGGCTTTCTACTCCAACCTCCTGGGCCAAGAAAGGCCCCCCGGTGGGCTTTCGAGCTTGACTCCCTGTACCACGGAGCGGGATGCGTCGTTGGGCCGACGCTGGTTGGGCCTTTTGAGCTGGTGGAGATCAAAGATGTCGTCTTCGGCCTGGACCGCTGCAGCGCCCCCGGTCCAGATGGACTGGGCCCTGGTTTCTACCGGGCTACGTGGCCCACGGTCTCGAACGGCCTGGTCCGGGTGTTCTCCGCCATCCACGCCGGGAGGGCGACCCTGGGCGCGATCAACCGCGCGCATATCGTTCTCCTCCCCAAGGCCGACGGGATCCTCGCCCCCAGCGCCTACCGCCCGGTCTCCTTTGCAAGATCCTCACCACGCGCCTCCAAGCTCAGATCGGGGGCTTGATTGATGGCAACCAATCCGGGTTCCTGTCCGGGCGGAGCATCTCGGAGACGTTTGTTTACGCCACGGAGCTGTTCCGGTGTTGCTTCAAGCGCTACGCCCCACCCTCGTCCTGAAGCTCGACTTTGCTAAGGCATTTGATTAGATCAACTGGCTGAGCCTGCGGAAGATCATGCTCGCTAGAGGTTTTCCGCCTCTCTGGTGCGACTGGATGGACCTCGTGCTAAGCTCCTCGCGATCGGCGGTGCTGGTCAATTGGATTCCGGGGAGGTGGAATGACTGCAAGCGTGGCCTCCGGCAAGAGGACCCACTGTCTCCGTGCTTGTTCTTGCTCGTCGCCGATGTGTTGCAGCAGCTCATCCGACGGGATCCCCTCCTTCTGCACCCGCTCGGTTGGGAATATGCCCTAGAGGCAATCATGTATGATGTAATTCCCACTGTATTCATAAAGTTATTAAGTTGTCCTTGTTTTGAACATCTGATATATGTCATTGAATATGTGATTCGATTGTGGAACTATATATTCATGTTGTTCATACTAGATTGTCATTGGTCATTTAGGTTGTGCTGGACACACACCCTAGACTAATGTGAGTGTTGGCTGATGACACGGTTCCACTTGTCATGGGCATGGTGATGCCATTCCAACGTTCACAGACTTGGCTAAAGAGTTTAGCAAGTCGGACTAACCCACATTGAGATGCAACGATCAAGTCGTCATTTGCATGTCTCAATCAATGTAATCCTTAGACCTGAGGTTGTCGCACAATCCGAGTTGTAGATCACCGACTTAGCTTCTGTCAAACGTTGTTCTGTGACAAGGCAACTATAAAGGCAGAGTTTGGGTCAAATGAGAAGCAAGCTGCTTGATGTGGATAATCAAGATGGGATTTTGCCCCTCCGAATGGAGAGATATTCTCTGGGCCCTCTCGAGTGATATGATTCAGGAAGCATGGCCATCCGCGACTCAGTTAAGTGTTAACTGTGTCGGTTGACTAAGAGTTAGTCAGATGAATCACATGTCACAGATCGAGAAGAGAGTTGAGCTATTTAAGGGATGACGATAAATCGCCTATAGCTCGACAAGGTATATCGTGAGGCAAAAGGGACTAAGATGAATATCACATTGAATGGTATGTCGTCATGACTCAATGGTACTTGGGAGTCGGCACGTTCTGCTAGGAGCCGCTACCGATTGATCGATTGAGAGTTGGACTCCAATCATGTCCAAGTCACCATGAGCCTGCAGGGTCGCACACTTAAGAGCGGGAGCAAGTATTGGTAGGGTTGGACCCGAACCGGAAATGGACTGGTTTTGTGAGTCGGACTCACAGAGGGAATGGGCCACAAGTGTTGTGAAGCCCATTACCATACGCTATATAAAGAGGGGCGCAGGTTGCCCAGCGGGCACGTGAGTCCACTCTCTCATGCGCTGGGAACCCTAGCCCCACTCAGTCCAGCCGCCGCACCGGACCTAGCAGTCCGCCGTCGGAGCTCCTCCTCGTACGTGTGGATACCGGCAGAGGTGCTGTACGTTCAGCACTTCGACGTTCGAGGGATTGGATGGGCCGTACCGGATCGGATCGTGGGACTGCACTGCCCCGACGCGTTTCATCGATAATCCGCAACCGCGCGTCTAGTGGTAATACTCGTGGCCTTCTACCTCGGCTAGATCTTGGAAGCATCGCGTAGGAAAAGTCTTTGTTTATCTCTACGCGTTCCAACAGTGGTATCAGAGCAGTAGCTTCTGGTATTAGGCCCGAGATCCGTACATATGTGATATGTAGTTAGCGTTAGATGTGATCTAATTGCTGTTTTGCTGGTCGTTCTATGAGATAGATCGGTTTTGTACAAGGTTAATTGGATCAATCGTACTCGGGGTTAATGGATGATCAGGTTTCCGTGATCACACAGCTAAGGCCGTGAAACAACATACCCGTACCGGTCGGTTGCCGCCATCGGGGTATACCGTGACAAATAAATCCAGTTGCGGTGATCGAAGATCAAAGAGTTTTGTCGAATCGGAATACGGATCAGATTCGGGTAAAATCGTTTTATCCGATGAAGAAATCCATGATCGGAATGCAGATGAGATCTGCGTTTTCCGAAACCTCCGGCTTCGCTCTGTTGTCGCGCCTTAGATGTCGTTGCGAGTTTCACAACGCCGGTAGATACCGTATCTATGCATAACTTATTTTTGCAGGAAATTGTGAATGGTATGGCTTATGTGCATGTGATGTGTATAATCCATACATGAGCCGCGTATCATGTTTATGTCAGCCGGCTGGAGCCTAGGTGCTGTCATTTTATTGTATACCGGCCTGCGTGTCGGATTCTCTATGTAAATTTTTCATTTACTAGCTAGTGTAGCTTATTGGAGAACCCGGAAGGCATGCAAGTCGATGTACAAGTCGGCTACATGGAGCAAGATGGCACGTGACAAGAGTTGGCACGAGTCGACTTGCAAGCTTCTTGGAGATGGAGATCACCATGAAGAGAGCCATACTATTTCACATTATAATTGCTTTATTTGTGTTATTGTTATGTCTCTATTTACCTCTATTTAGATTGTTGGTAGATTCTTTAATCCCTCAAAGAAGGTCTAGTCGGTCCCCCGCCAGTGCTGCACCATCACAAGTCGGACATTCTTGGTAGTGGGCTCATGAAATTGAGGTGCTACCAATTCTTTCCGGTTTGGTGGGTTTGAGTCGGACTCTTACAAGCAGAAGCACTTAGTAATCTAGACGAGTCCATCACAACGGTTGTGGGGCTCCAGGCGAGGTAGGTTGGGAGCCGGGGCATGTGATGTCACCCAACTAACAGGAGTCGTATTGGATACGATTGGCAAAGTGTTGCCTACCTAAATCACTTGACGGCTAGCAGTGATGCTAAAGCTCACTAGTCGGCTTGCTTATTTAGGGTTTTGAATCACTTAGCAACCATCGGAGGGATGTTGGTTCTAGTGGGAGCATAAGTATTAAAGCGTTTAATATGCCTGCTCTTTTATGAATACATGCCTTAAGTGTTTTTGCGTATTTTCTGTTGTAGATCAATGGCACCTAGCAACCTTCCTCAGTTGTCCGAGTTTGCGTTGAGGTCAATCCTAGAGAAAGATAAGCTTAATGGAACTAATTTCACCAACTGGTATCGTAATCTGAGGATAGTCCTCAAGCATGACAAGAAAGAACATGTTCTAGAAACTCCACTTCCAGAAGAGCCAGATGACGATGCGACTGTCGCAGTCACGAATGCCTACCGTAAGACTAGAGATGAGTCTACGGAAATTAGCTGTCTTATGCTTGCACACATGGAACCGGACTTGCAGCAGCAGTTCGAAAATGTTGAGGCCTACGATATGATCGAAAGCCTCAAAAGTATGTTCCAGGCTCAGGCAAAGACCGAGTCTCTCAAGCTTTGCTGGGCTGTAAGCTGAAAGACGGTGATCCACTGAGTCCGCATGTAATCAAGATGGTTGGTTACATACTGTCTCTGGATCGGCTGGGCTTCCCCATTAACGAAGAGTTCGCTACTGATATAATTCTGAACTCTCTTCCTAGTGCGTATGGTCCGTTCATCTCGAACTATCATATGCATGGTATGGATAAGAAGATCACTGAATTACATGGGATGCTCAAAACGGCAGAGGCTGATCTCAAGAAAGGCGCCAATCAAGTGTTGATTGTGCAGAAAAAGGCTAAGTTCAAGAAGAGTTCTTGGGCTAAGAAGAAGGATAAATCAGGAAGTAGCGCCCATGGCCCTGTCCAGAGTGCTCCCTCAAAGACTAAGCCTTCTCCTACAGCCGGAGCCAATTGCTTCTATTGCAAGCAGGATGGCTACTGGAAGAGGAACTGCACCAAGTATTTGGCTGACAGAGCCAAGAGTGGAGGTGTGACTTCCAACTCAGGTACGCTTGTGTGCAATGTTATAGACACTAGTTTAATGCCCGTGCGTTGCTACGGTCTCATGTTGCTATCATCTCCGCATGTGTAAAATGATATGCACATCAAAATTTATGGTGCCTTATACTTTTCTGCATTGTAAGATGCAGAGTGGTTTTTAATGAATTCATGTTACAATACTTTACTACAAGAAAATATAGAAAACAACCAGACAATACAAAATAGTGAGAGAGAAACTGTTAAAACCAACAAATAAGTGACCGAATATAGTATATCTGTCACGCTATATATAGGAACACATACACTTATGAGAATACATGCCACGGGATAAAAATAAATATATATTAATACATTGATCACAATATCGTCATAATTTAAATGAGTGTGCACTCGCATGTGGCTTATGATTTTTCTGCAATAAATATCGGCCTAGGTTTGCTTCCCTTATAGTGCAATCAACACATTCCCCTCAAGTTCATTGAATCGTCGTACATTTGAAAATCTTCTATAATATTTAATATTTCAGAATTTCCAAATGTCAAAATGTAGTACACATATTCAATGGTGAAATAAAACAAATTACAATGATCTCATACAACATCGAAGGTAAATTGTACTAAGACTGTACAGAACTCTGCCCCTCCGTTCATTTTAACATTTTCAGTATCGCAATTATATAGATGTGCACTCGCACAGTTCCCACCACCCATCGGCACTACCGACCGTGGAACCAACCCCATACTCCCACACCACAAACATTCACCTGTTGAGGACGGCGCCACCGAGCTTGCGTCGCTCTGATCTTATCTTCCAATCTGCTGGATCCGACATAGTCAACCTTGGGGAGAGTACCAAACATGTATAGTCATTGTCGTCATCCATCCATGGAAAGGACCCTCAAATCTGGCCTCTAGTGCCTTGTAATCGATATAATCCTAAACTTGCTCTGAAAAACTTAATGGTCATGAAAGCAGTCATCTCTTGATAGAGCATAAAGTCTATTATATGAGTACTGAAATATCTTCAAGAATATAATGAAATATACCACGGCGATTGTGGTACTTATTTGAGATGCTTCAGAAGTAAGAAAACATTCTTCAATTGTCAAACATTGAGGAGAAATATGGTGCTAAATCTTGAGGACTGGATCATTTTCTAATTTAGCGAACAATTTTTTGTGTACAGTTATCTCAAAAGTTGCTGAATTATTTAAGAACAAAATAATGAGCATAGTGTGGGTGACATAATAATCTGTAGATTCCTACATTACCCTTATTTTATAATGCTTGTTCAGTTTCTCCGAAGGCCAAATATTATAGCAGGCTATCGAGTACTTGATAGTCTCTGAACTTGAACGGTAGTTTCATAAACAACTCATTTTCCATCTAGGCACAAAGTAGTCAAGTAAATGAACTCAACGTTGCATGAACAATTATTAAAACACATTTGCACTAACACGCACTTGTATACATAAACAAAAGTAATCAGATGCTAATGTATGCTTTGGAAGAACCACAAATAAATATACCAGCTTTGTAATAATAACATGTTGTCTTTTAAGATCTCATGAACTACTAACAGTCCAACATTATCGGGGTTATAGTTGCTGCTCCATATACACATAATTTTGATAAGAAAACTGTCTTTTATAGTTGTTGTTCCATACAGAAAGAAAACAATGTTCAACGCGAGAGAAAAAATAATAATAGTTATAGCATGAAGAATAATATCTCGAGGGAACTGGCCACCAGGCTCCTCTGTTGGACAATTCAGTTTTAGAAGTGATTTAATATTAACTGGCTAGTTCAATTTTAGAAGTGATTTACATGCCTTATAGTAAAAATACCTTGAAGTGTAGCTGGCAGAAGATATTACGTCATATACTATAGGAGAAGATCATATTTCCAACAATAATAAGTTATGGGGACGCTGATTAGAATATAGCTCGTAGTAAGTAACCGGTTCTTTTCGTAACATAGATAGGAAAAGTGAAGTGGAAAATAACATATTAGAATTAACTGACTGGTCTAGGACACATCAGCTGCCAAGATGCAGCAAAAATGGAGGAAAAAAAGAATGACAAATGCATGGAATAAAGTAACATCTGAAAATTCATACCTAGAGAAATCATGTACCAGAAGGAGGAAAATCTGGTTCCATCCCGCGTTTAGCCTATTGGTCAGGGTTTGATTTAGCTGCTCTAAAGTATTCTAAGATGGCTTTGATCTGATTCTGTGCGGTATACACGAGCACATAATCATTTCATTGTATGCACCAGAATTACACAGCCCTTCAGAAATTGAAGAATATGCAAAGTACAAAAAAAATCATACCTACCATCAAGATTTTCCAGGACATTACCATTCCTCTCCAGCGATTCTCACATTCTTTCTGCTTGCTTTTCATTAATAGACTGGAATGGCCAAATTACCTTATAGTGTATATAAAGTAATCCAACACCGAGTCAATGACTATATTTACAGAAGAATCGGTTGGCATTTCCATTTTGGCTGTATCAATACTGAATGGAGAAATGTACTGTGTTTTGACCAGCCAAGACATGTCTTTGTTGGTTGGTCCTTCTTTTGTCCTTATACCTTCTGTTTTAACGGGGTGAGATTGTCACTATCATGCAATAGCTCTTCATCTTTAGTAGCTATGGGCAGCTGAATAGCAGGATGGCAAAATGCATGTTTAGCACTCCGAGTTAGTGATGCTATAAAGGATCACCAGAGAAGTGGTTCTTGTGGTGAGATATTGTTGGCTTAATTCTTACTTGTCCACACTACACAGTCTTATTAGCAAGGTCAAGGAGGTATCACAAGATCCTCGGAGACAATCATTTTAGGCAGATAGTTTTTCTCCAATGATATCTGTGAAAGGGAAATACACAGAAAAATAAAAATTGAGTACTCCAGTCCCTGAATAACTGCAACATGCAGAGTGAAGTTAAATTGAGAGAGAAAATAGCTGTACAAATCTCATGCCTCCCCATGTCTACGGTTGCACCCGATGCAGCAAAAATGGAGGGGAAAAAACACACAAATCAATCATAATAAATCAAAATCCGTTTCCCAACAAAATGAACCAGCATTGTTGTTCCCTGCCCGAGGACCTGGTAACCTACTACAATTGAAGCATTTGATCAAACACCTATTAGAATTTCTGCTGATCGGATGTAAAATAAGTACTTACCATGATGGATCCCTGCAGCGTACCAATGTCTTCGTAGCAGTCGTTTCTTTTGCCAGAGTCTTGAAAGTGGCGAGGCGAGGTGTGGCGAGGGTGCTAGAATCGGAGTTCTCGGAGGACTGGAAGGACCGCCCAGGGAAGGCGGACTTGGACGGGGTCTTAGCCGCCGCCGCTGCAGGCGCGGCCTCGCACGATGGCTGGGGCGAGCTAACCCTACCTGGTCGTCCGGAGGCTGACCCGATCATCTCGCTCGTCAGTGGCAGAACGTGGCACGATGTAGCAGGAGGGGACTGAGGTGGAATCGAGCGTGGTAGACGGGAATCTAGGTCTGCCAGCGCCGCCGCCACGCTCGCATTTCCTGCGGCTTCTTGGGCGTGAGCACCTTAGGAGATGGTGGGGGTGTTGGATGCGCGCGGTTGAGGACGCGCAGCACGCGGCCTGAGATGGACGCCGTGGAGAGACTGCTGACGGCGATGGCAGGGGGAGGCCGCTGAGAGAGACGGCAGGGGAGAGGCTGAGGGCGTGGGAGGAGGCCGGAGAAGGAGGCGCAGAAACCAGGCTTGCAGCCACGTGGAGGAGACTGTGGACGCGACCAGAGGGGCGGCGGATCCCAACCACGAACATGGCTGGAGACCCAACAGGCCGGTATAGGAGGTAGTTGTCGCCGAGGAGGAACCGCGCTGATCCGATCAGGGCATCCCCACCGATGTGCCAGGCCCCGTTGGGTGAGGCGTAGATCTACACGGTCACGGCGGCACGGGAATCCTCGGCGAGCGCGGCTTTGTGCACGCGGAAGATGAACCGCTCGTGCCACGCCAGGTCAAGGCCGCCGGAGCGGTCGGGCTGTGGCTGGAGTCTGTGCGCGGTATCAACCCACGCCACGGCGTACGCCTGAAGCCGCCGCCGAAGCCCAGAGGGGTGCTTCAGCCCCTGCGCGGAGATGATGGTGACCTCCAGAATTCGCTCTTCCTCCGGGAGCCCCAGTCCGGCCTCCTCGTCCGGTGCCTCCATCGCCGGCGAGCGGCGGCGCTAGGGTTTGTTGTTCAGGGGAGAGAGGGCTTGTATGTTTTCGGGGGAGGCGGCGACGTCCAGCCTGTGTCCTCGCGGGCTTTGGGGGAAACGTGGTAGGTTTCTCGCAGGATCAACACACGGGATTGCGGGGTTTATTGGGCTTGGGCCCAGATGGTCGATGAGGGCGAGCGAGCGAAGGCAGACCATGCGAGACGACGTACCAAGGTACGTCGAACTCGAATATAATAGTAAAGATTTATCTTTTGCTCAAAAAAAAAAAAAAAGATTTATCTTGCTGATGCGCCTAATAGTTCTTGAGTATATGATACCGGATTAGTTATTCACATATGCAACTCATTGCAGGGACTGGTAAGAACTAGGAGCGTGGCAAGAGGAGATGTTGATATTCGGGTCGGCAACAAGACGAGAGTCGCTGCGTTGGAAGTCGGCACGATGCAACTTCATTTACCTTCAGGATTTATTTTGTAACTAAATAATTGTTATTATGTTCCAGCGCTTAGTCGAAACATTATTTCCGCCTCATGTTTGATGAGACAAGGTTATGAGTCGAATATTAAGAATAATGGTTGTTCTTTATATTTGAAAGATATGTTTCATGGCTTTGCACCCGTTCAGAACGGGTTATTTATTTTAAATCTTGATAATGAATCGGTCTATAACATAAATGTTAAAAGGTTGAAACCAAATGATCTGAATATGACTTACTTTTGGCAATGTCGGCCTGGTCATATAAGTTGGAAGCGCATGAAGAAGCTCCATGATGATGGACTTCTAACTTCGTTTGACTTAGAGTCATTCGAGACATGCGAATCATGCCTACTAGGCAAGATGACCAAGACACCTTTTGCAAGGAGTTGTGAAGGGTGTCCGACTTGTTGGAACTAATACATAGTGATGTATGTGGACCAATGAGCAGGACAGCTAGAGGTTGTTATGAGTACTTCATTACCTTCACTGATGATTTAAGTAGGTATGGATATATCTATTTAATGAAACACAAGTCGGAAGCCTTTGAAAAGTTTAAGGAATTCCAGAGTGAGGTACAAAATCAACTCGGTAAGAAAATAAAGTTTCTACGGTCGGACCGTGGAGGCGAGTACATGAGCCATGAGTTTGATGACCATCTAAAGAGTTGTGGAATAGTTCCTCAACTCACTCCGCCGGGTACACCGCAGAGAAACGGTGTATCGGAACGGAGAAATCGGACCTTGTTGGACATAGTACGATCAATGATGAGTCGGACAGATTTACCTTTATCATTTTGGGGTTATTGTCTAGAAACTACAGCGTTCACACTAAACAGAGTACCATCAAAGTCAGTAGAGAAGACACCACATGAGATATGGAGTGGTAAAAAGCCAAGTTTGTCTTTTCTTAAGATTTGGGGTTGTGAGGCATTTGTCAAGCGACTTCAGTCGGACAAGCTCACGCCCAAGTCGGATAAGTGTATTTTCGTGGGGCATCCGAGTGAAACCTTGGGGTACTACTTCTACAACCGGGAAGAGGGCAAAGTGTTTGTCGCTCGGAATGGTGTCTTCCTTGAGAAAGAGTTTCTCAGTCGGGAAGTCGGTGGGAGCACGGTGCAACTCGAAGAAATTCGAGAAGAACCAGCTAGGGGCGAGTCGGCCATGGCCTTGGAGGCTGAGCCAGTCGTGGTACCTACGCCGGTCACATCACCTGAACCTCGGAGATCTGCCAGATTACAGAGTGCTCGAGATGTTTTACTGTTAGACAGTAATGAGCCGGCAACTTATTCGGAAGCGATGGTGGGATCTGATTCCGAGTCATGGCTTGGATCCATGAGATCCGAGTTAAATTTCATGGATGAAAACCAAGTTTGTAATTTGGTTGATCTGCCTGACGGTGCAAGACCCGTCGAGTGCAAATGGGTCTTTAAGAAGAAAATTGATATGGATGGAAAAATTTCCGTCTATAAAGCACGACTTGTCGCGAAGGGGTTCCGACAGGTTCAAGGAGTTGACTATGACGAGACATTCTCGCCTGTAGCGATGCTTAAATCAATTCGGATCATGTTAGTCATAGCAGCCTATTTCGACTATGAGATATGGCAGATGGATGTCAAGACGGATTTCTTAATGGAAATTTAACTGAGGACGTGTATATGATACAGCCCGAAGGTTTTGGCGGTCCGGCTAATGCTGACAAGGTATGCAAACTTCAGAAATCCATTTATGGGTTGAAGCAAGCATCTCGGAGTTGGAACATTCGCTTTGATGAGGTAGTCAAATCGTTTGGCTTCATCAAGAGCGATCATGATTCTTGTTTATACAAGAAGTTTAGTGGGAGCAAAGTAAATTTTCTAATCTTATATGTGGATGACATATTGCTGATTGGAAATGATGTCATGATGTTGCAAGAAACCAAAGAGTCATTGGAAATGAGTTTCTCAATGAAGGATTTGGGTGAGGCGACTTACATATTAGGAATCAGGATCTATAGAGATAGATCCAGGCGGCTCATTGGATTGAGTCATAGTACATATCTGGACAAGGTTTTGAAGAAATTCAAAATGGAAGAGTCCAAGAAGAGATTCTTACCGATGTCCCATGGCATAAAACTTAGCAAGACTGAGTGTCCTTCGACGACTGATGAGCGAAGTCGGATGAGTGTGATCCCGTATGCCTCGGCAATCGGATCCATCATGTATGCCGTGATTTGTACTACGCCAGATGTTTCCTATGCTCTACGTGTTACGAGCAGATACCAGGCTGACCTTGGCGAAGCCCACTGGGCAGCGGTTAAAAACATCCTTAAGTACTTGAGAAATACTAAGGAAATGTTCCTAGTTTATGGAGGTGATGAGGAATTCAGTGTAAAGGGTTACACGGATGCGAGTTATCTCACCGACTCAGATGATTCTCGTTCGCAATCTGGATACGTGTTCATGATGAACGGAGGGGCTGTGAGCTGGAAGAGTTCCAAGCAAGATACGGTGTCTGCATCTACAACAGAGGCTGAGTATATTGCTGCCTCAGAGGCGGCAAAGGAAGCTGTTTGGATCAGGAACCTCCTGATTGATCTTGGTGTGGTTCAGGGCGCGTCCAATCCTTTGGACGTATATTGTGACAACAATGGTGCTATCGCACAAGCCAAGGAACCTAGACAACACCAGAAGAACAACCATATACTCATGCGGTACCACCTCATTCGCCAGTTTGTCGAACAAGGTGATATCAAGTTATGCAAAGTACACACGGATGCAAACATTGCAGATCCGTTGACAAAGGCGCTACCACAGCCTAAGCATGAGGCGCACACGAGAGGCATGGGCATTCGATGCCTAGACATATGATGCCAGGATGATTGACTCTAGTGCAAGTGGGAGACTGTTGGGAATATGCCCTAGAGGAAATCATATATGATGTAATTCCCACTGTATTCATAAAGTTATTAAGTTGTCCTTGTTTTGAACATCTGATATATGTCATTGAATATGTGATTCGATTGTGGAACTATATATTCATGTTGTTCATACTAGATTGTCCTTGGTCATTTAGGTTGTGCTGGACACACACCCTAGACTAATGTGAGTGTTGTCTGATGACACGGTTCCACTTGTCATGGGCATGGTGATGTCATTCCAACGTTCACAGACTTGGCTAAAGAGTTTAGCAAGTCGGACTGACCCACATTGAGATGCAACGATCAAGTCGTCATTTCCATGTCTCAATCAATGTAATCCTTAGACCTGAGGTTGTCGCACAATCCGAGTTGTGGATCACCGACTTAGGTTTTGTCAAACGTTGTTCTGTGACAAGGCAACTATAAAGGCAGAGTTCGGGTCGAATGAGAAGCAAGCTGCATGATGTGGATAATCAAGATGGGATTTTGCCCCTCCGAATGGAGAGATATTCTATGGTCCCTCTCGAGTGATATGATTCAGGAAGCATGGCCATGCGCGACTCAGTTAAGTGTTAACTGTGTCGGTTGACTAAGAGTTAGTCAGATGAATCACATGTCACAGATCGAGAAGAGAGTTGAGCTATTTAAGGGATGACGATAAATCGCCTATAGCTCGACAAGGTATATCGTGAGGCAAAAGGGATTAAGATGAATATCACATTGAAAGGTATGTCGTCATGACTCAATGGTACTTTGGAGTCGGCACGTTCTGCTAGGAGCCGCTACCGATTGATCGATTGGGAGTTGAACTCCAATCGTGTCCAAGTCGCCATGAGCCTGCAGGGTCGCACACTTAAGAGCGGGAGCAAGTATTGGTTGGGTTGGACCCGAACCGGAAATGGACTGGTTTTGTGAGTCGGACTCACAGAGGGAATGGGCCACAAGTGTTGTGAAGCTCATTACCATACGCTATATAAAGAGGGGCGCAGGTTGCCCAGCGGGCACGTGAGTTCACTCTCCCATGCGTTGGGAACCCTAGCCCCACTCAGTCCAGCCGCCGCACCGGACCTAGCAGTCCGCCGTCGGAGCTCCTCCTCGTACGTGTGGATACCGGCAGAGGTGCTGTACGTTCAGCACTTCGACGTTCGAGGGATTGGATCGGCCGGACCAGATCGGATCGTGGGACTGCACTGCCCCGACGCGCTTCATCGATAATCCGCAACCGCGCGTCTAGTGGTAATACTCGTGGCCTTCTACCTCGGCTAGATCTTGGAAGCATCGCAAGGAAAAGTTTTTGTTTATCTCTACGCGTTCCAACACGCTCGTCGACAACGCCCCGTGCCCCGTCCTAAAATACGCCGACGACACCATCGTCATTGTTCGGGCGAGTGCGGGGGCTGCGTGGCGGCAGCGGCAGCTGCTGGACGACTTCGCCGGTGCCACCGGGCTGGTCATCAATTTCCATAAGAGCACCCTGGTTCCTATCCATGTCCCGGCGACGGAGCTGCGCGATATTCAGGAGGCCCTCGGATGCCGCTTGGAGGGCTTCCCCCAAACCTACCTGGGCTTGCCTCTCTCGTGCAGCAAGCTTCCCATCTCGGCCTTCGCTCCATTGATCGCTAAGGAGGATAAGTATCTCTCCGGTTGGAGCGCGCTACTGCTCCCGGCCGGGGGGCGGGTGGTGCTGCTCAACGCCGTCCTCGATGCCCTCCCAACCTTCGCGATGTGCGCAATTGAGCTACCTCCGGGGTTCCTCCGTGCGATCGACGGGCTGCGGCACGCTTTTCTCTGGAACACCGCGGGGCGGGCCTCCGGGGCTAAGGCCCTCGTCGCCTGGGACAAAGCCTGCAAGACGATGGAGGAGGGGGGCCTCGGGATCAAATGTCTCGCCGTCAAGAACAATGCCTGCAGATCAAGCTCGTTCACCGCCTCCACTCCGAAGACTCCCTGTGGGCGCGCTGGGCGTGGTCCGCCGTCGTGGGAGAGCGGGCGGCCGGGCACCACTGGTCCCGCCTGGCGGCGCTCAAGCCTCTCTACCGGGGGATCACCACTGTGTCCGTGGGCGATGGCCGCCGTACGGCGTTCTGGCTCGATACCTGGTGTGCCGACGCCTCGTTCTCGGTCCGGTGACCCGCGCTCTTCTCCCACGCTCTGGACCGCGAAGCTACGGTTCACTCGGTCCTCTACGCTGGGGTCTGCGCCGGCCTCGTCCCACGGCTCAACCACGCGGGGGCTCGCCAGCTCCCTGCCCTCGTCGCCGCTCTTGAAGGGGTTCTGCTCACTCCGACGGCGGACTCCCGTTCGCTGACCAGGTGCCGGAAACCCTCCAGCGCCCTCGACACCGCGGCCCTCTACAAGCTCATGATGTGGGGAGGGGTGCAAGATCCGGTCGCCGCTTTCGTCTGGGACAATTTTTCCCCGTCCAATGTCCGCTTCTTCGCCAGGCTGCTCGTCAAACGGCGGGTTCTCACCCGGGAGTCCCTGCGGGATAAGCGTGTCCTCCTCGCGGCGGAGGCTGGCTGTCCCATCTGCAGCGCCCCTCTGGAGACCGCCGAGCATCTCTTCTTCGAATGCGCCTTCGCCAGCAGCTTCTGGGGAGCGATCGGCTTCGCCTTTCCCGCCGGAGCTTGCGTGCGCCATCTCCCGGAATATGCGGCGCCTGCCTCTGTGGGGCGCGGCTCGGCATCGACTTTCACCCTCCTTTGCTACTGGAATCTGTGGAAGCATAGAAACGTCGTGGTTTTCCGTAACCAGCGCCCGTGTCTCCCCCTTCTCCTCCGTGCGTGCCGCGACGATGCCCACCTCTGGCATGGGCGGCTACCTTCTCGGCTCGAGGCTGACGCGACGCTTGGCTCAGCTGCCTGGGCGCCGGACCCCCCTCCCCTCTTGTCCCCTGATTGTTTGTAACCCCCCCCCTTGTAATTCCGAACACCAGATCTGGGGCCAAGCTTTTTACAGATATATAAAAAGATTCAGGTGGGGCTTTGCCCCCCGTTGAAAACTCAAAAAAAAAACAACAAAAAAGAATGAGTCTCCACCTATGTAGCTCGTCGGCGCGGACGTGTCGACGGGTCGGCAGCGCGGCGTCGGTGGCGACCGGCTGGATGGAAAGGATTGAAGAGCGGGCAGTTTGTTTTGATTCCGGCTAATTTAGGCTTTTTTTTAAGTGTATAGCGGATTGTGTGCGTCCCGCTGATTGTGGCCTTGCCTTTTTTTTTAGGTGCTTGTGTATGCGGGGGTTTCCAGAGTTTTCGTCCGCCCCTGGTAATCGCTAAACGCACACATGTGTTGGTTTGTTGTGATCTTTGACGGTTGTATCCAATGTATCTGATTTAGTGGGCCTGATCCGGTGGCTATTTTTGCTCGGTGCCTCTCTGTGTACGTTTTACGGGGTGGATGTAGGGATGAATATGTTCTCTCTTTTATTAGTAGTAGAGAAACGTTAAAACATGCATTTCAGAGGGAGTAATTAATAAACAACGTTGCATTTTAACCTTTGGGGGATTAGGTACTAATTACATGAGTGTTTTTTACTAATTTCTAAATCCCTTAGGAAAATCTGTCTATCTATTAATTAATAAACAACATTGGAACGTAGCTTTCGACGATCCGTTTCACAACTTTAGTTGGTGAGATAGTTGGGATGATTCATATTTTATGTTTCCTTTTATTTTCCGTACACACTAGTTACAAGGAAGTAGTTTAGTGTGGTGCGGCGGTGTCGACTATCGAGTTCAACGGCGTTGGGCGCCACACTCCAGAAGTGAACGGAGTACGGTGAGCCTCCAGAAGAAGTCATACCAATTCTTTCCAGTGCTGCTCCCCAAATTCTACTATGGTGTTCGGATCAAGCTTGTACGATTCTTCCGAGCTGGACTCAACCACCAGTTGAAGATAGCAGTGTTAGAGTTAGAATCGGATTGTGTTTGGTTATTAGGAAACCGACATCAATAATAGCTAGGAGTCCCTTATCGACTAGGATCACAAGTTGTAAACGTTGTTGCTTGGTGTCGCATAACACCTAATATAAATACATAGACCCGTGGTCTGATCAAGGCACGCCGAGTAGATTGATTTTCTTACATGGTATCAGAGCCTACCTCTTCTGAAAAATTCCTCTAGAGATTAGATCCATCCAAGGTTTCGACAATTACAACAAGGTTCGTCAGAAGTGCAGCCATGGCGTCCTCTGGAAGTGCTGCCTCGCCGAATCTTGGGTCGCCGCTATCAGAAAAGTTAACAAGATCCAACTACCCAATATGGAAAGCTCAAGTTCTTCCCGCAATCCGAGGTGCTATGTTGACGGGCTTCCTTGATGGATCGGAAGTCGCACCCGCGATGAAAATTGCTGCCCCAAATCCAGTGGCAAACAAGGAGCCGATCATGGTGATAAATCCTGAATATGCAATGTGGTTATCCCGTGATCAACAAGTTCTCAGTTTCCTTGTAAACTCGCTATCAAGGGAGATTTTGATGCATGTCCCTTCAACATGCAGCAGAAGTATGGAAAGTGATAGAAGAGATGTTTGCCTCGCAAAATCGATCTCGGGTGACAAATCTGAGAATTGAGTTGGCTAATACAAAGAAGAACAATATTACTACAGAAGTGTACTTTGCTAAGATGCAAAGTATTGCTGATGATCTTGCTGCTGCAGACAAGCCAATGGAAGAAGACACTAGTGGAAACAGGGCCTTTTGTCCCGGGTCGTAAGGGCCATTTGTCCCGGTTGCGCAACCGGGATGGGCTAGCCGGGACAAATGGCCCTCCCCATTGGTCCCGGTTGTGCCAGCACCCGGGATGGTAAGGCTGGCCCACGTGGCGACTCTGGGCCAGGGACCGCGAGGGAGTTCGTCCCGGTTCGTTTTAGGGACCGGGATGGATGCCTTCTTAAAAAAAGAATAAAGTCCGCCCATTTTCCCTGCCGCGGCAGGTTTTTTTTGTTCGTTTTTTTTTTCTCTTGCCTCGCAATCGCCAACCGGCCTCCCCTTCCCCAACCGCTCCAGGCCCACGTCTTTAATTAAGCCCACTGACACATTTTTTAGTCAAAAAGGCCCACTGGCTCGCGTCTTTTATTTATGGACAGTCAACGGTTCGAAGGGCCCACTGGCCCGCGTCTGTTATTATGGCCAGTCAACAGGGGCCACTGGCCAGCGGCCTGGTGGCTGGTTCGCCTGGTCCATTAAACTAAGACCGAAGGACGGTCAAAGGGCCGCTGTCCGCCTCGTCTTCCCGCCCCGCCTCGTCTTCCCGCCCCGCCTCGGCTTCCCACGCCCCACTCCCCACGCGCCACGCCTCGGCTCCCCGCATTCATGGCCGCCTGCAACCGCCGCCACGTCCAGGCCGCCGGTTGGCATGCCAGCCCACCCCGGGTCCTTTTTAAAGGACCCCCGCCGCCCGTACAACCCACCCACCCCGGACGCTTCCCTGGCAAAGCAACCCTAGCCGCCACCATGTCCCGCTGGTTCTCGAACTCCGGCAAGCGCCCAAGGAACAACGACGGAGGCTCGTCGAGCGGCGCCGGCCGCATCCCGCCCCCACCGGCGGAGGCCTTCGGCTACGGCCCTGGAGGTGTCCGCCTCGGCGGGGTGCCGCGCGTCCCCGCGCCACCACCGGCTGCACGCCCGCCGCCCCGCGCCGCGCCCCCGGGCAAGCGGTTCCGCAGGTACGTCCGGGTGGACGAGGCGGAGTGGCACTGGAACAATGCCACTCCGGTCTTCTACAACGACGTGCACCTCCCGGACGGTTGGCACCTGAATCCCCAGCGGATCCCAGTGCCGCCGGCCCCGACCGGCGCGGCGCTGCTCGAGGAGATCGAGCGCCGCCGCGAGCTCCTGCCGGCCCCCGTCCGCAGGGAGCGGATCTACGCGCGCAGCTCCCCCTACTGGGCCGCCTGGCTCGAGCAGGAGCACGAGCAGCGCCGCCGCTCCTTCATCCCCGCCCCCCTCGAGGCCAACGTGGACGACTACCCCCCGCCAGCGCCCGGCCGGGAGAGGGAGCTATGGCTCCTCGTGGACGAGCCGGAGGACTTCTCCGGGGAGCCGGACCCCGAGCTCCGGGCCCAACTGGAGGAGGCCTGCGAGCGCTCCCGCCGCTCCCTCGTCGACGACGAGATCAAGAGGTGGCATCGTGTCGTGGCCGCCGCCGCCGCCGACGCCGCTGCCATGCCACCGCCGCCGCCACCCCCTAACGAGCCTGCCATCCCCTGGTGGCAGGCCATGAACGCCGAGCTGGAGGCGTCCGAGGACATGCCGGAGCCGCAGCCGCTCCCACCAGGCCTGGAGTATGGCATGACCTGGGCCTGGACCGGCGGCGTTTGGGCGCCGGGGTCGCCGGAGCAGGAGGAGGAGCTGCCCCCGCCGCCGCCGCTGCCACAGGAGGTACTGCCCCCGCCGCCGCCGTACGCGCCCCCGATGGCCCCCCCGGCGAGCCCGGCCCTGCCGCCTGCCCACCTGTGGCAGGCACCCGAGTATGTGCACCTCTCCGACGACGAGGACGACTAGGTCGCCGCCGCCCCCCTATTATCTATAGACAACGCCCCTAGCTAGCTACCCCCCAAGAAACGGCCGGCCCGCCTGTGGCCGCGCCGCCGCCCCTAATGCAAGTACGGCCGGCCGCCTGTGGCCGCGCCGCCCCTATGTAAGCAAGGCCCCTGGCCCTATTTTAATATAAGTTGTGTTCCCCTAACCTACTGTGCCCCTAGTCCATCCCCGCCGGCGTTCCGCCGGCGAATCTGTCCACTCGTTCCCGCCGCCGGCAGGGCTTCGCCCAGCCATATCCACTCGTGCCCGCCCCTGGGGTGTCCGCTCGGCCTGGAGAGAGGGCCGCGCTTTTTTATACACTTGGGCCTTTAGTCCCGGCCCGTGCCACCAACCGGGACTAGAGCCCTTTGGTCCCGGTTGGTACCACGGCCCGGGACCAAAAACAAATTTCGAATTTCGGTGGCACCTCTGCGCGCCCAAAATTTTTTAGCGCCAAAATTTGAAAAGTGTTAAGTTTGCACATTAACAACTTTTATATACTTCCAAATTTGACAAAAATTCCAACATGAAAAATGCTAGAATTTGCAAAACTAATTTAAATCCATTTTTCGTTTAACTAAATAATTATTCTAACTATTGAAACTATTAATTATTTTTTCATTTGTATATAATTTGAATATACATTATGGAAATTTATATTCAAATTATAAAGCGGCTCTGTGTCATACAAATTTCTGGAAATTTCCACCCATACACTTTTTTGAGCTAGGGCCTCATTTTCATAGTAGAAGTAGGGTGGCTTGTTCATCCTCTAGAGTCGATGTCAGTCCTGGCTGCTTGTCCATCCTCTAGAGTCTGCTCTGCTCTGCTCTACTGCTCCTTGCGGCTCAGGTTGGTAACGGTCCATGCTTGCGTATGCTTTGTGAACTTATGGTTTGATTTGAGAATTTCAAAACTTTGATTTGATAATCTTTTGGCCGGAAGCACCTAGCAATATCTTTTAAACCTTGTTTCTCTCCCTATGCTATTTGTACTTCTCATCGGCTCTAATGTTTCTCTACCTGATTCTACTTCTCCTCTGCCTAGTTTACAGATGTTTGCTCTTTTCTGTAGATGTTTCTACACTGTAAAATGGGCATGTCCCAGTAGTGGTGATCAGCGCCTTGTCTGCATGTTTCGCAGGACATGTCCATTTTACAGTGTAGAAACATCTACAGAAAAGAGCAAACATCTGTAAACTAGGCAGAGGAGAAGTAGAATCAGGTAGAGAAACATTACAGCCGATGAGAAGTACAAATAGCATATGGAGAGAAACAAGGTTTAAAAGATATTGCTAGGTGCTTCCGGCCAAAAGATTATCAAATCAAAGTTTTGAAATTCTCAAATCAAACCATAAGTTCACAAAGCATACGCAAACATGGACCGTTACCAACCTGAGCCGCAACGAGCAGTAGAGCAGAGCAGAGCAGACTCTAGAGGATGAACAAGCAGCCAGGACTGACGTTGACAGATATATATCCGAGCGGTGGACAGTCCCTGGCCAAGCAGAAGCAACTGCATCCCCTATCGATGTAAAGCAGTCAGTCAAAACTTTTTTGGGTTGTTTATGGTGATTAACTCCAATGAATAACAATAGAGGCCTGCCAGAATCACTTGTTCTATACCGTGTGTCAACACATACTACATCTCGAAAGTAGTTATAATCCTGCAATATCTGTCTCGGCAATCTCAATTAAAGTGCCAGTTTGTGTCTGATCCCACCAACCCCTCAAAATCCTCCTATTAACTTCACCTATCTCAACTGAAATCACTGTCTTCATGTGGATGCCAAGCCTGTGCAGAGCTATCTCTCCTCCTCCAATACCGGAGAATAAGGACACCACATTAACACCATTGGGAAACATGTTCTTCAACACCGACAAGTGGCAACCCACAGTATCAATTTGGAATGAATTGCATTCCGTGTACGCTATCATTAGTGAGAGACTTCACGTCGGCAATCTCAATTAAAGTGCCAGTTTGTGTCTGATCCCACCAACTCCTCAAAATCCTCCTATTAACTTCACCTATCTCAACTGAAATCACTGTCTTCATGTGGATGCCAAGCCTGTGCAAAGCTATCTCTCCTCCTCCAATACCGGAGAATAAGGACACCACATTAACACCATTGGGAAACATGTTCTTCAACACCGATCAATACAAATTATTGGTCAAACTTGCACCTACTCCATTCATAATCACATAATATGTATAAATATCATTTTGGTTAACAAAATCTCGTTCATACTACGTTATAAGAACTATGATCATGTATTCCACGTTTATTATTACACATCACCAACAACATCCCTATCTAGTCTTCTGAATTTTCTTCGTGTCCCTTGCTTATGATCGCTTCGGCCGTAACCATGGAGCATCTTCATTATTTAACGGGATGGTAGGGTCAGATTTCACTGTGAAGGGTGGAATTTCAACAAACTTATTATAATCTTCTGACATGTCTGTCGTGTCCTCGATTCCCACAATGTTTCTTTTCCCTGAGAGAACTATGTGACGCTTCGGCTCATCGTATGATGAAATTGTTCCCTTATTTTTTCTTTTCTTCGGTCTGGAAGACATGTCCTTCACATAGAAGACCTGAGCCACATCATTGGCTAGAACGAATGGTTCGTCATTGTAACCAATACAGTTGAGATCCACTGTTGTCATTCCATAAAGCGGGTCTACCTTTACCCCTTCTCCATTCAGGTTGACCCATTTGCACTTGAACAAAGGGACCTTAAAAGAAGGTCCATAGTCAAGTTCCCATATCTCCTCTATGTAACCATAGTATGTGTCAGTTTTTCCATTCTCGTTTGTTGTATCAAAGCGGACACCACTGTTTTGGTTGGTGCTCTTCTTATCTTGGGAGCTCGTGTAAAATGTATTTCCATTTATCTCGTACCCTTGAAAACTCCCAATAGTCGAAGATGGTGACCCTGCCAACATGTATAGCTGATCTTCAACAGTGGTGTCATTTATAAGACGTGTTTGCAACCAACTTCCGAAAGTCTCCATGTGTTCGCGTTTAATCCATGAGTCATCCTTCCCCGGGTTTGCAGACCGTACAATATTCTTGTGTTCCTCGACATACGTAGCCATGAACATAGAATTTTGTAGAACTGTGTAGTGTGCTTTGGTCAAAGAATGCCCGTCCCTAGGTATCATTGTTTTCTTTCCCAGCGTTCCTTTTCCCCTCAGTCTCCCCTCATGCCGCGATTCAGGAACACCAATTGTCTTAAGGTCAGGAATAAAGTCAACACAGAACCCAATGACCTCCTCTGTTCCATAGCCCTTCGAGATGCTTCCTTCTGGCCTAGCACGGTTATGAACATATTTCTTCAAGACTCCCATGAACCTCTCAAAGGGGAACATATTGTGTAGAAATACCGGACCAAGAATATGAATCTCTTCACATAGGTGAACCAGGAGATGAGTCATAATGTTGAAGAAGGATGGTGGGAACACCAACTCAAAACTAACAAGACACTGGACCACATCCCTCTGTAATCTTGTCAGACTTTCTGGATCGATTACCTTCTGAGATATTGCGTTCATGAATGCACATAGCTTCACAATGGGTACTCGAACATTTTCCGGTAGAAGCCCCCTCAATGCAATCGGAAGCAATTGCGTCATAATCACGTGGCAGTCATGAGACTTCAGGTTTTGGAATTTTTTCTCTGCCATGTTTATTATCCCCTTTATATTCGACGAGAAGCCAGACGGAACCTTGATACTGTAAAGGACTTCAAAGAATATTTCCTTCTCTGCTTTAGTAAGAGCGTAGCTGCTTAAGGAATGGCGCCCTGTATCTGTGTGCTTGTTGCTTGGGTCTTTCATACGTTGCTGGTCCTCCCGTGCTTCAGGCGTATCTTTTGACTTCCCATACACGCCCAGGAAGCATAGCAGATTGACACATAGATTCTTTGTCACGTGCATCACGTCGATCGAAGACCGGACATCTAAAACTTTCCAATAGGGTAGCTCCCAAAATATAGATTTCTTCTTCCACATGGGTGCCCTCTTATCAGGGCCGTACGGAACTGGTTGGCTGCCAGCAGCCTTACCAAAGATTACTTCTAGGTCCTTGACCATATCGAATATATCATTACCACTACGGAGCTCAGGCTTCTTTCGGTTATCTGCCTCACCTCTGAAATGCTTTCCTCCTTTTTTCCTTAAGGGATGCTTGATCGGAAGAAATCTACGATGCCCCAGGTATACAACCTTTTTACATTTATCCAAAAAAACACTGTCAGTCTTATCTAAACAGTGTGTGCATGCATTGTATCCCTTGTTTGTATGACCGGAAATGTTACTAAGAGCTGGCCAATCATTGATGGTCACGAAAAGCAACGCCCGTAGGTCAAATGGCTTTTGTTCGTTCTCATCCCACACACGTACACCTGGTTTGCCCCACAGTTCTAAGAGTTCTTCCACTAATGGCCTTAGATACACATCAATGTCGTTGCCAGGTTGCCTCGGGCCTTGGATGAGAACTGGCATCATAATGAACTTGCGCTTCATGCACAACCAAGGAGGAAGGTTGTACATACATAGAGTTACAGGCCAAGTGCTATGACTGGAGCTCTGCTCCCCAAAAGGATTAAAGCCATCTGTACTTAGACCAAACCATAAGTTTCTCGCCTCTCCTGCAAAGTCTGGAAAGTCTCTCTCGATCTTTCTCCACTGCGATCCATCGGCGGGGTGCCTCAACTTTCCATCTTTCTTACGGTCTTCTTTGTGCCATCGCAACAACCTAGCATGCTCTTTGTTTCTAAACAGACGTTTCAGCCGTGGTATTATAGGAGCATACCACATCACCTTAGCAGGAACCCTCTTACGGGGAGGCTCGCCGTCAACATCACCAGGATCATCTGCTCTGATCTTATACCGCAGTGCAGTGCATATCGGACATTCATCCAAATTCTCGTACTTCTCACCGCGGAAGAGAATGCAGTCATTAATGCATGCATGTATCTTCTGCACATCTAATCCTAGAGGGCAGAGAGCTTTCTTTGCTTCGTACGTACTCTCAGGCAATTCGTTATCCTTTGGAAGTTTTGGCTTCATTAGTTGAAGTAAAGTCTCAAATGCCTTGTCAGTCACACCGTTTTGTGCCTTCCATTTCAGCAACTCCAGTGTGGTACCGAGCTTTGTGCTACCATCTTCGCAATTTGGGTATAACAATTTTTTGTGATCCTGTAACATGTTGTCCAGTTTCAACCTCTCCAATCTATTTTCACAGTCTTCCCTTGCATCAGCAATAACTCGGCCAAGATCATCATCGGGCTCTTCTGATGCCTGTTCTTGATCACCTCCTTCTTCTGCATTCTCTTCCATTGCAGTATCGTCGTATTCAGGGATCAAAGGATCTTCTTCTTCTTCTTCATCGTCTTCCATCACAACCCCTCTTTCTCCATGCTTGGTCCAGCAATTATAGCTGGGCATGAAACCTCTCCGAAGTAGATGGCCGTGAAGGATTCTTTCGGAAGAATGTTCTCTGACTTCCGACAATCAACACATGGGCAACACATGAAGCCATTATCTTTGTTCGCCTGAGCTACAGCAAGAAATGCATTCAGGCCTGCCATATACTCGGAGGTGCGTCGGTCACCGTACATCCATCGCTGCCGTGCATCCATCTGCATCATATAATTAAGTTTATCAAAATACATATTAATACAGAGATAACCACAGTACATCGACAAATAATACTTTTTTATGTATCAGTTACAGATGAAAAAGATAATTTGTTAACCTCGGTCGAAGAAACCATTTTCAGTGAGCTTGTGTGCGTCTCGGGAATTTCGTCGAACACCTCGTGTGCATAGTAAAAAAAAAACAGCAACACCACACTCTCTCACACCTCCAAGCAAAAAAAAAGATGGAAGGAGGGGGGGGCTGGGGCAGTATATATAGGGGAAGGGGGCATTGGTCCCGGTTCGTGGACTGAACCGGGACAACAGGTCATGCGCGTGCCACGTGGCCTGTGGCTAGGCATTGGTCCCGGTCCGTGGCACGAGCCGGGACGGATATGCCCCCACGAACCGGGACCAATGCGCCCAGGCGATTCCTGTTGCCCCGGGCGCACGAACCGGGACCAATGCAGGGCATTTGTCCCGGATTTGGTTGCAACCGGGACAGCTGCCCCCCGGCCCCCTGGACGAGAGGGGTTGTTTCCACTAGTGAGAGGAGCTTGTCTCATTTATTCTCGCTGGTCTCGGACATGACTATGATGCTATTGTGGCTGCACTTGGTGTTGTTAAGTCATCTCTCACAGTAGCTGAACTGTTCTCTCAAATACAGTCATATGACCAGCGACAGGAGATGCTTGGCTCGGGTATGAACTCGGGATTTGAAACTTCAGCCAATGCAGCAGCTCGCAATCGGAATCAAGCAGGGTTTAGGCGCAATTATGGAAGTGATCAGCGCCATGACAACACACGTGATGATAGACGGGATGATAGGCGTCAAGATGATCGCCGCCGTGAAGATTACCCTCGCAATGATTATTCGCGCAACAATTTTAATCGTGGAGGTGGTCGTATGTCTACAGGAGGTGGACGTGGACGAGGTCGAGGACGTCGTCGGACATCTCCATGGGTTGATGATACTTGCCAAATTTGTGGCAGGGAGGGACATCTTGCTAAGGACTGCTGGCATCGGTTTCAAGAGGACAATGATGATTTCTCAAAAGGAACTCATGCATATGGCATTGACACAAATTGGTGTTGTGATTCCGGAGCTACACATCATATCACGGGGGAACTCAACAAACTATCAGTTCGTGACACTTATAATGGACAAGATAGGGTGAACACAGCAAGTGGACAAGGTATGGTTATTAAACATGTTGGAAATTCAATTATTCGTAATCATGCTCAAAAATTTTCCCTACGCAATGTTTTGCATGTTCCTAGTGCTTCGAGAAATCTCTTGTCCGTTCATCGCTTTACCATTGATAACAATGTTTTTCTCGAATTTCACCCTAGTTTCTTTTTGATGAAGGATCGGGTCACGAAACAAATTCTTCATAGAGGACGTTGTGTAGGCGGCCTCTATCCTCTTATATCATCCATGGCCGAACCATCAAATCAGAAGCATGCATTTCTTCTTAGCAAGCCTTCCCAAGAAAAGTGGCATAGTCGTCTAGGTCATCCTTCATCTCAAATTGTAATGGAAATTATTAGCAAAAACAAGCTTCCTTTTAGTAGAGAGTCAAGCATAGGATCTATTTGTGACTCTTGTCAAAGAGCAAAGAGTCATCAACTTCCATTTCCTATCTCAAGTAGTGTGTCTAAGTTCCCTCTTCAGTTGATTTTCTCGGATGTTTGGGGTCCTGCTCCCACTTCTGTAGGTCGTCATGATTACTATGTAAGCTTTATTGATGACTATAGTAAATTTACTTGGATTTAACTCTTGAAAAAGAAATCTGATGTTTATCAAGCTTTTATCAACTTTCAAAAGCTTGTTGAGAGAAAGTTCGATAGGAAAATTCTTACAATTCAATCAGATTGGGGAGGAGAATATGTTAAGCTAAATTCTTTTTTCCAAACCCAAGGCATTGCTCATCATGTTTCATGTCCTCATGCACATCAACAGAATGGTGCAGCTGAAAGAAAACATTGTCATATTGTTGAAGTTGGCTTATCACTTCTTGCTCATGCATCTATGCCCTTAAAATTCTGGGATGAAGCCTTTCTTATAGCCACACATCTCATTAATATCCTTCCAAGCAAAGTTATAAATAATGACACCCCGGTTCATCGCCTTTTAGGTGCATCTCCAAATTATTCATCTCTTCGTGTTTTTGGATGTGCATGTTGGCCTAATCTTCGTCCATATAACACACGTAAACTTGCTTTCCGCTCCAAACGTTGTGTATTTTTGGGCTATAGTCCTATGCATAAAGGAGTTAAGTGTCTTGATATTTCTTCCGGGCGTGTCTATGTGTCTAGAGATGTTGTTTTTGATGAGGCTGTTTTTCCCTTTAAAGATCTTCATCCCAATGCCGGTGCTTTATTGCGTCGTGAGCTTATCTTACTTGATCCTTCTCTACACAATTTTGAGCATGGGGGCGAAATTATTGAAAATCCAACATTGTTTAATCCTACTAATGTTACTAATGTGTTCCCTGAGATCTTGCAGCAAGGTGCTGAAAATTTTGGAAATTTTGGAGAAAACGGTGCCCAAAACAGTGCAGAAAATACCCAGGAATTCTCAGGTTCAGAAAACAGCATGGGCACGGAATCTGGAGCTGATTCGCCAGATAGATCCACCTCGGGATCGTTTCAGTCAGTCCCAGGAAGATCTCCCTCGGGATCTGTTTCTCCTGCGCTGAGTACGCCAGGCAGTGCGGCAGATTCGTCTGCGGGTCCCAGCACCGATGTGACACCACGTGGGTCACAGTCTCTGTAGTTTTCCGCGTCTCCCCCGACAGCATCTCGCGGATCTTCTGCGGCTGGCTCAAGTGCTTCACCGGATGCACAGCGCAACTCCGGATCCTTTGTGGCAGCCGACAACGTACAGAGTTCTGGATCTTCTGCGACGGATAACCAAGAGGTTGATCCTGCTGCCACTACTCGAATTACTACACGTTCCTCAAGAGGTATTTTTAAACCAAGGGATTTCAAAGACGGAACAATTCGTTGGTGTTTAAATTGTTCATCCGATGAACCTGCAAATTTGGAAGATGCTTTGTCGAAAAGAGAGTGGAAGGAAGCGATGGATAAAGAGTACAATGCTCTCATTAAAAACAAAACTTGGCATTTGGTTCCTCAACGGTATGGCACTAATGTTATTGACTGCAGATGGGTTTACAGAATTAAAAAGAAGGCAGATGGTTCAGTTGATAGATATAAGGCCAGGTTGGTTGCAAAAGGTTTTAAACAACGGTATGGCATAGACTATGAGGATACTTTTAGTCCAGTTGTTAAAATTGCTACTGTTCGACTTGTTTTGGCGATTGCTATCTCTAGAGGTTGGAGCTTACGACAATTGGATGTCAAGAACGCGTTCTTGCATGGTGTTCTAGAAGAGGAGGTCTATATGAGACAACCACCAGGATATGAGGACAAAAATAAATCAGGTTTTGTTTGCAAACTTGACAAAGCACTATATGGATTAAAGCAAGCACCTCGAGCATGGTATTCTCGATTGAGCTCACAATTGGTCAGATTGGGTTTTATTGCTTCAAAATCTGACACATCATTATTTATCTATCATAAGTCCAATGTTACTATCTTCATGCTTATTTATGTTGATGATATTATAGTTGCTAGCTCTTCAAAGGCTGCAACTGATGCTCTTCTACTAGATTTGAGTAAGGAATTTGCTCTCAAGGATCTTGGTGAACTTCATTACTTCTTGGGAATTGAAGTAAAGAAGGTAAATGATGGACTTGTGCTAAATCAAGCTAAATATGCTCAAGAGATACTTGCCAGAGTTGGTATGACAAATTGCAAGCCATGTCCTACTCCCTTGTCTTCTTCAGAAAAGCTTACAGCTCATGAAGGGAGGTTACTTGGTTCTGATGATAGTACCAGGTACAGAAGTCTAGTTGGAGCATTGCAATATTTAACTCTCACAAGGCCATATATTTCTTATGCAGTTAATAAAGTATGTCAATATCTTCATGCTCCAACTACATCACACTGGACTGCAGCCAAGCGTATTTTGAGATATGTTAAAGATACATTGAGTGTTGGCTTGACATTTCAGAAATCAAGCTCTACCTTGGTTAGTGGTTTTACAGATGCAGATTGGGCAGGTTGTTTGGATGATCGTAGGTCCACTGGTGGATTTGCAATCTTCTTTGGACCTAATCTTATTTCATGGAGTGCCAAGAAACAAGCTACAGTTTCTAGATCAAGTACTGAAGCTGAGTATAAGTCAGTTGCAAATGCCACAGCTGAGATCATCTGGATACAATCTCTTCTTGAGGAGCTAGGGATAAAGATAAAACAGACACCATGTTTGTGGTGTGATAATCTTGGAGCAACATATCTTTCAGCAAACCCAGTGTTTCATGCGAGAGCAAAACATATTGAGATCGATTTTCACTTTGTGAGAGAAAGGGTTTTGAGTAAGCAATTGGAAATTCGATTTATACCCTCCAAGGATCAAGTTGCAGATGGTTTCACTAAACCTCTTTGTAACATCCCAAGTATGAAAATACCCCTAGAATGTTTGATTTCCTGTTTAATCAAAGTATTGCATCATGTCATCATGTTTATTCCCTTGTTTGCATTTGTTACTATTTGTTTTGCTTCTGTTTTTATTCTGTTTTCATAATTGAATTTCAAACAAATTCAAATGATGTGTTTCATACTTGTCATGTTACAATATTTCTCAAATCAAAATTGCAATCGAAAGTCTTATTTTATTTCCAATCATTCCATAATGAATCAACAAATAAAATGGTGGTTTTATTTCAATTAAGTAATTCCAAATTGCTTTCAAATTCAAAGCATCTTCAAACAGCACCTCATTTGAAAATTATAAAAATACCAAACAAATTCTAATCACACTTGTTATATTTAATCCATAGGGGTCACCCTAATAAAAACATTGTTTCCAATATTAATCAATTAATTATCAACTTATTCAAATTCAAACCAAAAACTTTCAAACAGTACCCATTTTTGAAATTATGAAATTACAAAACAAATATACTCAAAATCATCTAAATTTGATTTAATTAACAAACAGCAAATAAATTTGAATTTTCAAAAACCTAAGTTGGCAAATGGTAGATGTTGAGCTAACCAACCCACAGGAATTTTTCCCAAATTTTTTGCAACTCAAAACCTACCAATCTCTTCCATTTTCTTTGCTGCAAAAAAAAACAGGAGAAATAAAATTCAAAAAAAAAAAAGCGCGCGGCGGCTAACTAACCGGCCCAGCCCGCTAACTTACCCGCAGCGTGGCCCGATACCCCTTCGCGCTGCCGCCCCCGTCGTCTAAACGTACGGCAGCTCATCCGAGCATGCCACGGCGGCAGCGGACGGCGCCGACGGCCACCAGTGCCCCTGGCCCCTATAAGATCCCCTAGGGCCCTCCCTGGCGCCGCCCTAACCCTACCACCTACCCTATCCTCTCGCGCCGCCGCCAAGCTCTCTCTCCCCGGCGAATTCCATCACCTCTGTCCCTGCTTCCGACCGCCGCCGTTGTCTGAACTCCGATGATCACCTCCACAGCGCTGCTCCACCACCCTATCTAGCTTCTGAAACCGCACCGCCGTATCGCCCTCTACCGTTTGGTCACCACCGTAGCCCCGGAGATCCTCTGTAGCCGCGCCGCCGTCCACGTCGCTGCCGCCTCGCCGTCGAGCTCCTCCACGGCAACCTCCCGGTGAGCGCCACCGTGGCCATCTCCTCCTCCTCCCTGTACTCTGTCTGCTCCGCCTCGCACACGTGCACGCATCCAGCACCTCATCGCAGCAGCACACACGCACATCGAGCACGAGCACGTCCGTGATCGCCGCCGTCCCGCTCCGTTCTGTCAAAGTTCAGATACTGCGCAAGTTTCAGTTAAATTTTCAGTTAGCGAGTTTGGAACCTTATCCTCCCCGCGCGTGTACTACTGACAAGCGAACGTTTCCACCGCACTGGTTCAGAGCACAGCGCACGCACGGCGAGATCCAGGGTTCGAGCCCCTGGCTCGCGGGATAAAATCCCACTTTTTTTTTGCCCGCAGCGCTGACAGGGAGGGCCCCCTGTCAGCCACACCGTGTCCACGCAAGCGTCCAGTGGCCCAGTGGCCCACTGGCAGTGGCCAGGGTAGGCCCCTGTGCGGTAACAAAAGTTTTAAAACTTTTCTGTCTTGAAAACAAGTCCTTTTATTTAACAGATTAGTCCCTAAACTTAAAAAGCTTATAACTTTTATTTTATAACTCCAAATAATAAAAATAAAATATGTGTGCTGATCTAAATTAAATTATCTACCTATTGGTAACATTTGTTTCCTGTTTTGAATTTCAAAATGCAATTCAAATTTGAATTCAAATAGTTCAATTGCAATTTGCTAAAATCCATTACTAATTCATACTTAATCCAAAAAAATGCAAATAAAATATGTTTTCCATGCTATTTCAAATAACCTTTTCAAATATAAATTTTGTTTCATGTTTTGAATAATTTAAATTGCCTAAATAATTTAATCCTTGTTTAATTCATTTAAATTTGATAAAATCATAACTTGCTCAAATTAAATTATTTTTGAACATGCAAAATATGTTTTCAACCTAGAAAAGTATAAACTTTTCAAATATGAATTTGAATTTATGCTTTGAACAATTAAAATTCAAATAAAATTCGTACTTGATTTAAATTCATTTAAAACTTGTTTAAATATTGTTTAAGTCATAACAAATTCATCCTAACTCCTATTTCAATATTTGAAACATGTAATCCAACTAAAATTTGGTATTCTTTTCAAATACGAATTTTGTTATTTGTTTTGAACATTTTAAATTGATGAAAACAATAAATTCTTGTGTGACATCTTTAAGTAACCAAAAATTTCCCAACTTAATAATTGATTTCCAAACTTAATAAATATTTTCCCAACTTGTTAACACCCTTTACCACTTGCATCTATTGTTGTTATTTTGTTGTTATCATCATGCATGCATCATGGTAATAAATTCTCACATTGTAATTAAATTGTAGATCATTTGTTTCCACCTTGATTCATGGACCTTTTCCATATGCAATCTCATTGCATATGGGTCCAATTAAATTGTGTTACCATGTCACTTAGTTTATTTTGATGCATCTATTAAATTGACATGCATCATCCCATGATTGTGCACTATGCCATGATATTGATTGTTTATCTTTCTGTTTTGCTTGTTTGCTTCTTCTCGAATAGACGACGACGTTAAGACCGACGATCTTTACGACACCCCTTCTGAGGATCTAGCTCAGTACCGGGCTGCTGAGTTTGCAGGCAAGTTATCACTCACATGAACCACTGTGTTCCTTTCAACATTGGTTACCGATACTTTCCGTTGTCTATTTTGCTAGCCCTATGTGTAGTTGTTTCTGTTACGAACCTATCACATGAATCCCTTAACCCTGATATTGCCTCACCTCCCCTCCTACAACCCCATTGTTTGAGCCATTGTCTTACTAGCATGCTTAGGTTGTTTTGCTCGAGTCTGTTACCCGTTACTTTCTGTTACTATATCTCTATTATGTTCTGGTGGCTCGATGTTCAATCAATCAATCATGCTAATGTTATTGTTAAATAATAATTTGATGATAAGGCACCGGCAGGAGGCCCTGTGTGGTTTCGAGGCCTGCTAGTGTCGACCCTAATAGGAAAAGGGTCTTGTCTACGTATCCATGATGAGCGCAATAACCGCATGTGGGAAGCGAGTATGGGCGCCCCCCTCAATTTGATTCGATTCGCATCTCGTCCAAATCGCCTCATTTAGTTCGTGTTTTCCATTTGCCGCATGCATGTTTTTGCGAGCCCAGCGCAGGGTGGAACTTTCGTAGTCGGCATATAGGGGGACACGTTCTTAGAGTGCTATGAGGGTCCATTTTCTTCTGGGCTCGATTAGCCGTGCGCCCAAGGTGCTTTGGGCTTGATGCGAAGAAGAGTTGAGTTGTGTTGAGTGCCACGCTTGGTGGGAGGCATCCCCTCTGGCGGGGTATTCTTACGTGTACGGCCAAATTGGTGCAACCCTGCAGGGATAATCTTCTCGAGAAGCCGTGTTTTCCGCGGTTATGGTTAACTTGGTGAAAGTACTGGCTAACAAGTACTCAGGACAACTTAAACCTAATGATTCACAATCTCACACCCAATGATTAACAACTTGACTAGTAATAGGATTATTGACACAATAATTTGACTCATCTTTAATCCAACTGTGTGAGTTATCCTCGGATTGCTTCTTTGGATAAGGGGCGAGATCCAGGACGGGTTTGTTTGAAGTTATCTTTCAGTTGGTTACAATACTCGATATTATCTTCTTTTTGTTAGCCGGAAGTGGTAGAATCTCTGTAGTTGATTAGCGCAGCCAGTTGCAGCATCTTTTATATCCCCTTTCTTCCGTTGAACCCAAGTCATCTGTGCTTGGTGTTGACGGGCTACACTTTGGTGAACTGTGAGTCTTGCTTGCCAGTACGTCTATGTACTGACCCCTTTGGGGCTGTGGTTTCCGCAGACTACGCTTACGAGGATCCAGGTGACGGCTACTACGTGGAGTTTGACGAGGCTGCTGACGAGTAGGTAGCGGACCCGGGCAGGATCCGAGACATCGTGGATGGGCTCCGTCTTTCTTTCAGTTCCCGGCTTCTTAAGCCTATTTGGATTTGTCTGTACTCAGACCCCCTTTGAATGTTTCCGCTGAGATGTAATGATGTTATGTTGGGACATGTGTCCTCTGAATGATTGTATTTGCTATCTCTGCTCTAGTGAGAGCTATTTGCAACTTATTTCAATCTTTTGTGTCTTAGAGATATGTTGTGTTATCAGTTTGTTCAAAGCCGTTGACGTACCATGTGTGTATGGTATGAAGTACGTCAATGGTAGTGTCCTGATTTCTACGGGATAGTTTACATCGACAGTGAACAGTAACGATTGGTTGTCACACATAAGTGTTGGCCTACTCGTAAGAGGACGCGGGTGCCGGTAAGCCCCGTAATCCAATCAAAATACTGTTCAGTTCGTACGGTGAGTATCCTCTAGAAGTCCGGGTGCGACAAATGGTATCAGAGCCTGTCTGCCTGTAGGATCCCTTTTTACTGGTCGCAGTTGAGTCTAGAAACTATTTTGTAGCTATACAGGAAAAATGAAACGTGAGAGTAGGAATTCTGCCATTTTTCTTCTTTCCCCACCCACCCACCCTTTTCTGGTAAGGAAGTGCAACGTTGTTTTCTCTCTTCGCACCTAAACTTTCAAGTTAGGGTTTCACGTGTTTTGGGTTCTCCGTAGTACCTCAGGAGTTTTGGTCTCGTGTTTCCCGATGTTGCTTCAATATCCTGTTCTTTTCAACATCCTTATCGTCCGTTGAAATTTTGTTGTTGCTTTCCACTTCAGTTCTCTACCGGCGTCTAATCAAAACCTCCCCGATCATCCGCAGATGGATCTCAGGTTCTTCCCGCAGGTGGTTCGGATGACTCGTTGTGAGAGCACTGCCGGTTATCCGGAGATGCTGAGAGACATGGTCACTTATCTGGGGTTCCGTTGGGCACCAGAGTACCAGGTCTACGAGCAGCAGCGAGAGTTTGACCAGACCTACTACCAGGCTATCGTCTACATTCTGTCATATGATGGCATGAGTGTAGCCCACCGCTACGAGGCAGTAGGTTCCACAGTGGATATGGCCGTGCAGCAGGCAGCTTATGTGAGTCTCACCGTCCTTCGTGCTGACTACTGGGGATTTGACGATTCTATCTATCGCCACATCCCCCGTGGTTACATCACTTCGGAGGGAGCTCACTTCACTCTCTATGACAACCTGGATGTCTACGAGCATGATAACACCAGGCTGCACACCACCGCTCAGTTTGTGAGGCACAGTGACGCAGTTGCCACCACACTTTCTCAGGAGTTGGCCTCAGTCAGAGAGCAGCTCTACCTTGCTTTGACTCGTCTGGCGACGTACACCACAGACTTTGTTGGAGATGAGCGCTTTGCACGTTTCGATCAGCCAGTTGGTCGTCGTCTGGCAGATGCTGGAGGTTACGAGCCGGTCAGAGGTCCACTCCTCAACCTCGGTGCTGGTTACACCGGGATTCCACGCTTTGGAGCACAGGGAGACGACGCTTTCTACTTCACCACACCGAGAGTCGCTCTCAGAGCAGTCCCGATCTACGTGGATCGTCGTTCTACCTACTTTCGTGGGATTCCTCCTCACCGTATCTCTCGTCGTACTACTCACCGCCGTCCTGCGTGATGAGCATGGGAGTACCGATGTATCCATTCCTAGCTATGTTTAGTTATCCTTTGGCATTCGAACCATTTATGGTGTGTTGGATATTCTGATGTATTTGAACATGTTATGATGTACCTGCTGGTTATCTATTCATGCGTCGGAATAATCTCACTTTCGGTTACCAAGTCTATCCTTTTCTATTGGTGTGCTAAAATGCATGTCTATCCAGGATGCCGCCAACAAGGAGCAACCCGCCTGAGCCACCTCCGATCACGGAGCTGTTGACTCAGATGACTCAGGTCATGGCACAGATGGCCCAGTTCCAGACTAACTAGCACAACAACCATAATGCTCCACGGGTCAGCATCAAGGAGTTCCTCAGTATGGGTCCGAGAGCTTTCGTGGCAACACGCGAGCCTCTGGATGCTGATGACTGGATCCGGGAGATGGCCAGGGCTCTGGACATTGCTCACGTTGCTGAGGAAGACAAAGTCAAGTATGCCACCTACCTACTGAAGGGTCAGGCAGCTACCTGGTGGGAGAACTACCAGACCATGAGAGCTGGCTATCCTATCACCTGGGGATGTTTCAAGGATGCCTTCCTGAAGCACCACATCCCAGATGGTCTCATGGAAAGGATGCGTGAGGAGTTTTGCTCTCTCAAGCAGGGCAAGCTGGACGTCATTGGCTATCAGAACGAGTTCAATCGTCTCGCTCGATACGCTGGTGATGAGGTATCCACTGAGGCTAAGAAGATGGCAAGGTTCCGCCGAGGTTTTAACCCGGAACTGAAGTACGCACTCACCAACATCAAGTGCAAGGACTTCGAGGAGCTTGTGAACACCGCGCTCAATGAGGAAAATGGGCGCAAGGCGTTCGAGGAGTCCCGCAAGCACTCACGTGAGGGTGGTTCCTCCTCCAACATGACCACCCCTCCGCAGAAGCGCCGCATCTGGGTGCCAAATGCTGCTGTCACTCGGGCTCCATATGCCCAAGCTTCTCCAGGCTTTGCTCCCCGCCCACCCAACCCAGCTCAGATGCAGAGTCAGAGGGTTCCAATGGGGCAGCCAAGGCCAGGTCCTCCTCGTGTCGTCACTTGCTACAAGTGCAAGGAGACTGGACACTACGCTGATAAGTGCACTCAGAGGCAGCTACCTCCACCGCCTTGCCCCAACACCAACCAGGCAATGGTTCGTGCTCCCCCGGCTAAAGCCTTCAACTCCAACAACAGGCATGTCGGGAGGACCGCGAGGGTGAATCATATCAAGGCCGACAAGGCTGAGGAAGCTGCTGACGTCGTTCTCGGTATATTACCCATAAACTCTTTTCCAGCTAAAGTGTTGTTTGATACCGGAGCATCGCATTCTTTTGTGTCAAAGATCTTTGCAAAAGCATACAACCTAGTTCTGGTTCCGCTAAGCAATCAAATCACTATTCACTCTCCGGGACCGCAAATGTTGACTTCCAAGATAAGTATGGACAATCAAATCCTAATTGGAGGTCGCATATTCCTTGCTTCACTCATGTTGCTGGGAAATTCTGACATTGATGTCATTCTGGGCATGGATTGGTTGAAGACCAACGAAGCTAAAATTGACTGTGCTCAAAAGTCAATAACTCTATCCCACCCTTCTGGCCAGATAGTCTATTCTCCATATGGATCAAGTTCTGTCCAGCTGTTCAACCTCGATGCAAAACCCCTTCCTGCAATTGAAAATGTTCCGGTGGTTTGTGAATTCCCTGACGTCTTTCCAGAAGAATTGCCAGGAATGCCTCCGGACAGAGCAGTTGAGTTCGTGATAGAGCTTGAACCAGGTACTGCTCCAATCTCTAAGCATCCATACAAGATAGCTCCTCCTGAACTGAAGTTGTTAAAGGAGCAAATCGATATGTACATGGAGAAAGGTTACATTCAGCCTAGTTCCTCCGCTTGGGGTTGCCCAACTCTGTTTGTTGCCAAGAAGGATCAAACAAAGAGACTCGTGGTTGACTATCATCCTCTCAACGAGAAAACCATCAAAAACAAGTATCCAATTCCTCGTATCGATGATCTTTTTGATCAGCTTGCAGGAGCCTCAATATTCTCAAAGTTGGACTTGAGGATGGGTTACCATCAAATAAAGATCAGAAAGGAAGATATTCCTAAAACAGCTTTCACCACTCGGTACGGTCTATATGAATACACCGTCATGTCCTTTGGTCTCACCAATGCACCGGCGACCTTCTCTAGACTCATGAATTCTGTCTTCCATGAATACCTCGACAAGTTCGTTGTGGTATATCTCGATGACATTCTGGTCTACTCAAAATCCGAGGAAGAGCATGGAGAACATCTTCGTCTCACTCTCATGAAACTTCGCGAGCATCGTCTATATGCCAAGTTCTCCAAATGTGAGTTCTGGATTCCAGAAGTTGCTTACCTTGGTCATATCATCTCTGCCAAAGGCATAGCCATTGACCCAGAAAAGGTTAAGGCAATTGTTGATTGGAAACCTCCTAAGACGGTAAAGCAAGTCAGAAGTTTTCTTGGCTTGGCTAGCTATTGCCGTCGTTTCGTCCAAAACTTTTCCAAGATTGCCAAACCTCTCACTGATCTCACAAAGAAGGACAAGAAGTTCGTTTGGACTCCACAATGTGACGAGAGTTTCAATCTCTTGAAGACTAAACTCACTTCCACCCAAGTTCTAGTTGGCCCAGATACTACCAAACCTTTCCAGATATTCTGCGATGCATCTCTCCAAGGTCTAGGTGCAGTTCTTATGCAAGAACGTCAAGTTGTGGCTTATGCTTCACGTCAGTTGAACCCACATGAGCAAAACTATCCCACACATGATCTTGAACTTGCAGCAGTTGTGTTTGCCCTCAAGAAATGGAGACAATACTTGTTGGGTAACAAAACTGAAATCTTTTCCGATCATAAGAGTCGGAAATACATCTTCACTCAACCAGATCTGAACCTCAGGCAAAGGAGATGGATTGAGAAGATTAAAGACTTTGATCTCACCATTTCTTACACTCCAGGCAAGGCTAATGTTATGGCCGATGCTCTCAGTCGCAAATCCTATGGCAATAATCTCATGATCATGGAAAGCCAACCTCCACTTCATGAAGAATTCCAGAAGCTGAACCTTGGTCTTGTTCCTCAAGGTTATCTTGCAAGCTTGACAGCTAGTCCAACTCTCGAGGACAAGATTAGTTCTGAACAACTTCGTGATGCTGAAATCAAGAAGATTGTAGAGCACATCAAAGAAGGCAATGATAAATTCAAGTCCTTCTCAATTGATGACAAGGGAACTGTGTTCTTCGAAGGACGCATTGCAGTTCCTCAGATTCAAAGTCTCAAAGATGTCATTCTCAAGGAGGCTCATGAAACTCCTCTCTCCATCCACCCTGGAAGTACAAAGATGTACCAGGATCTCAAGACTCTGTATTGGTGGCCTGGCATGAAACGTGAAATTGCTCAATACGTTTCCGAATGCGACGTTTGTCAACGTGTTAAGGCAGTCCATCAGAAAACAGCCGGTCTTCTCCAACCTCTGAAAATTCCTGAGTGGAAGTGGGACATGATTGAAATGGACTTCGTTACTGGTTTTCCAAAGTCCAAAAAGGGCAACGATGCAATCTTCGTTGTTATTGATCGTCTCACTAAGGTAGCTCACTTCTTTGCTGTCAAAGAAACAATCTCAGCTAGCCAGTTAGCAGAGCTCTACACAGCAAAGATTGTTCCTCTTCATGGTGTTCCATTGGAAATAAGCTCAGACCGTGGAAGCATATTCACTTCTCATTTCTGGAAAAGCTTTCAAGATGCATTGGGCACCAAACTTCTGTTCAGCACAGCTTATCACCCTCAGTCTCAGGGGCAAGTCGAAAGAGTCAATCAGATTCTCGAGGATATGCTCAGAGCATGTGGTCTCTCCTTTGGCATGAAATGGGAGGATTGCCTTCCATATGCTGAATTCTCCTACAACAACAGCTTCCAGGCAAGCCTAGGCATGGCACCATTTGAAGCACTCTATGGCTGCAGATGCAGGAGTCCAATCAATTGGTCTGGAGCTGGTGAACGTTCACTCTTAGGCCCTGACATTGTTAAGGAAGCCGAGGAGAAAGTCCGTATCATTCGTGACAATCTCAAGATTGCCCAGTCTCGTCAGAAGAGCTACTATGACAGCAAGCACCGGGATATGATCTATGCACCTGGTGATAAGGCATATCTCTGTGTAACTCCCCTCAGAGGCACTCATCGTTTTGGTGTGAAAGGAAAGCTTGCACCAAGATACATTGGTCCTTTCAACATTCTCTCAAGGCGGGCAGAAAATGCCTATCGTCTTGAACTTCCAGAAAAACTATCCAAGGTGCACGATGTGTTCCACGTGTCACAGCTCAAGAAGTGTTTCAAAGATCCAGATCGTGCAGTTGATCATGATTCCATTGAACTGCAAGATGATCTATCTTATGAGGAGCACCCTGTTCGTATTCTCGATGAGACCGAGCGTAAGACTCGCAACAAGAGCACCAAGTTCTTGAAAGTGCAGTGGTCGCATCATTCCGATAAAGAGGCAACGTGGGAGACCGAAGAGGATCTTCGAAAGAAGTATCCGGACCTTTTCACTTCTCAGTAAGGAATCTCGGGGCGCGATTCCTTCAAGGGGGGGCGTTTTGTAACATCCCAAGTATGAAAATACCCCTAGAATGTTTGATTTCCTGTTTAATCAAAGTATTGCATCATGTCATCATGTTTATTCCCTTGTTTGCATTTGTTACTATTTGTTTTGCTTCTGTTTTTATTCTGTTTTCATAATTGAATTTCAAACAAATTCAAATGATGTGTTTCATACTTGTCATGTTACAATATTTCTCAAATCAAAATTGCAATCCAAAGTCTCATTTTACTTCCAATCATTCCATAATGAATCAACTAATAAAATGGTGGTTTTATTTCAATTAAGTAATTCCAAATTGCTTTCAAATTCAAAGCATCTTTAGACAGCACCTCATTTGAAAATTATAAAAATACCAAACAAATTCTAATCACATTTGTTCTATTTAATCAATAGGGGTCACCCTAATAAAAACATTGTTTCCAATATTAATCAATTAATTATCAACTTATTCAAATTCAAACCAAAAACTTTCAAACAGTACCCATTTTTGAAATTATGAAATTACAAAACAATTATACTCAAAATCATCTAAATTTGATTTAATTAACAAACAGCAAATAAATTTGAATTTTCAAAAACCTAAGTTGGCAAATGGTAGATGTTGAGCTAACCAACTCACAGGAATTTTTCCCAAATTTTTTGCAACTCAAAACCTACCAATCTCTTCCATTTTCTTTGCTGCAAAAAAAACAGGAGAAATAAAATTTTAAAAAAAATAAAAGCGCGCGACAGCTAACTAACCGGCCCAGCCCGCTAACTTACCCGCAGCGTGGCCCGATACCCCTTCGCGCTGCCGCCCCCGTCGTCTAAACGTACGACAGCTCATCCAAGCATGCCACGGCGGCAGCGGACGGCGCCGACGGCCACCAGTGCCCCCTGGCCCCTATAAGATCCCCTAGGGCCCTCCCTGGCGCCGCCCTAACCCTACCACCTACCCTATCCCCTCGCGCCGCCGCCAAGCTCTCTCTCCCCGGCGAATTCCATCACCTCTGTCCCTGCTTCCGACCGCCGCCGTTGTCTGAACTCCGATGATCACCTCCACAGCGCTGCTCCACCACCCTATCTAGCTTCTGAAACCGCACCGCCGCATCGCCCTCTACCGTTTGGTCACCACCGTAGCCCCGGAGATCCTCTGTAGCCGCGCCGCCGTCCACGTCGCTGCCACCTCGCCGTCGAGCTCCTCCACGGCAACCTCCCGGTGAGCGCCACCGTGGCCATCTCCTCCTCCTCCCTGTACTCTGTCTGCTCCGCCTCGCACACGTGCACGCATCCAGCACCTCATCGCAGTAGCACACACGCACATCGAGCACGAGCACGTCGGTGATCGCCGCCGTCCCGCTCCGTTCTGTCAAAGTTCAGATACTGCGCAAGTTTCAGTTAAATTTTCAGTTAGCGAGTTTGGAACCTTATCCTCCCCGCGCGTGTACTACTGACAAGCGAACGTTTCCACCGCACTGGTTCAGAGCACAGCGCGCGCACGGCGAGATCCAGGGTTCGAGCCCCTGGCTCGCGGGATAAAATCCCACTTTTTTTTTGCCCGCAGCGCTGACAGGGAGGGCCCCCTGTCAGCCACACCGTGTCCACGCAAGCGTCCAGTGGCCCACTGGCAGTGGCCAGGGTAGGCCCCTGTGCGGTAACAAAAGTTTTAAAACTTTTCTGTGTTGAAAACAAGTCCTTTTATTTAACAGATTAGTCCCTAAACTTAAAAAGCTTATAACTTTTATTTTATAACTCCAAATAATGAAAATAAAATATGTGTGCTGATCTAAATTAAATTATCTACCTATTGGTAACATTTGTTTCCTGTTTTGAATTTTCAAAATGCAATTCAAATTTGAATTCAAATAGTTCAATTGCAATTTGCTAAAATCCATAACTAATTCATACTTAATCCAAAAAAATGCAAATAAAATATGTTTTCCATGCTATTTCAAATAACTTTTTCAAATATAAATTTTGTTTCATGTTTTGAATAATTTAAATTGCCTAAATAATTTAATCCTTGTTTAATTCATTTAAATTTGATAAAATCATAACTTGCTCAAATTAAATTATTTTTGAACATGCAAAATATGTTTTCAACCTAGAAAAGTATAAACTTTTCAAATATGAATTTGAATTTATGCTTTGAACAATTAAAATTCAAATAAAATTCATACTTGATTTAAATTCATTTAAAACTTGTTTAAATATTGTTTAAGTCATAACAAATTCATCCTAACTCCTATTTCAATATTTGAAACATGTAATCCAACTAAAATTTGGTATTCTTTTCAAATATGAATTTTGTTATTTGTTTTGAATATTTTAAATTGATGAAAACAACAAATGCTTGTGTGACATCTTTAAGTAACCAAAAATTTCCCAACTTAATAATTGATTTCCAAACTTAATAAATATTTTCCCAACTTGTTAACACCCTTTAGCACTTGCATCTATTGTTGTTATTTTGTTGTTATCATCATGCATGCATCATGGTAATAAATTCTCACATTGTAATTAAATTGTAGATCATTTGTTTCCACCTTGATTCATGGACCTTTTCCATATGCAATCTCATTGCATATGGGTCCAATTAAATTGTGTTACCATGTCACTTAGTTTATTTTGATGCATCTATTAAATTGACATGCATCATCCCATGATTGTGCACTATGCCATGATATTGATTGTGTATCTTTCTGTTTTGCTTGTTTGCTTCTTCTCGAATAGACGACGACGTTGAGACCGACGATCTTTACGACACCCCTTCTGAGGATCTAGCTCAGTACCGGGCTGCTGAGTTTGCAGGCAAGTTATCACTCACATGAACCACTGTGTTCCTTTCAACATTGGTTACCGATACTTTCCGTTGTCTATTTTGCTAGCCCTATGTGTAGTTGTTTCTGTTACGAACCTATCACATGAATCCCTTAACCCTGATATTGCCTCACCTCCCCACCTACAACCCCATTGTTTGAGCCAGTGTATTACTAGAATGCTTAGGTTGTTTTGCTCGAGTCTGTTACCCGTTACTTTCTGTTACTATATCTCTATTATGTTCTGGGGGCTCGATGTTCAATCAATCAATCATGCTAATGTTATTGTTAAATAATAATTTGATGATAAGGCACCGGCAGGAGGCCCTGTGTGGTTTTGAGGCCTGCTAGTGTCGACCCTAATAGGAAAAGGGTCTTGTCTACTGATCCATGATGAGCGCACTAACCGCATGTGGGAAGCGAGTATGGGCGCCCCCCTCAATTTGATTCGATTCGCATCTCGTCCAAATCGCCTCATTTAGTTCGTGTTTTCCATTTGCCGCATGCATGTTTTTGCGAGCCCAGCGTAGGGTGGAACTTTCGTAGTCGGCATATAGGGGGACACGTTCTTAGAGTGCTATGAGGGTCCATTTTCTTCTGGGCTCGATTAGCCGTGCGCCCAAGGTGCTTTGGGCTTGATGCGAAGAAGAGTTGAGTTGTGTTGAGTGCCACGCTTGATGGGAGGCATCCCCTCTGGCGGGGTATTCTTACGTGTACGGCCAAATTGGTGCAACCCTGCAGGGATAATCTTCTCGAGAAGCCGTGTTTTCCGCGGTTATGGTTAACTTGGTGAAAGTACTGGCTAACAAGTACTCAGGACAACTTAAACCTAATGATTCACAATCTCACACCCAATGATTAACAACTTGACTAGTAATAGGATTATTGACACAATAATTTGACTCATCTTTAATCCAACTGTGTGAGTTATCCTCGGATTGCTTCTTTGGATAAGGGGCGAGATCCAGGACGTGTTTGTTTGAAGTTATCTTTCAGTTGGTTACAATACTCGATCTTATCTTCTTTCTGTTAGCCGGAAGTGGTAGAATCTCTGTAGTTGGTTAGCGCAGCCAGTTGCAGCATCTTTTATATCCCCTTTCTTCCGTTGAACCCAAGTCATCTGTGCTTGGTGTTGACGGGCTACACTTTGGTGAACTATGAGTCTTGCTTGCCAGTACGTCTATGTACTGACCCCTTTGGGGCTGTGGTTTCCGCAGACTACGCTTACGAGGATCCAGGTGACGGATACTACGTGGAGTTTGATGAGGCTGCTGACGAGTAGGTAGCGGACCCGGGCAGGATCCGAGACATCGTGGATGGGCTCCGTCTTTCTTTCAGTTCCCGGCTTCTTAAGCCTATTTGGATTTGTCTGTACTCAGACCCCCTTTGAATGCTTCCGCTGAGATTTAATGATGTTATGTTGGGACATGTGTCCTCTGAATGATTGTATTTGCTATCTCTGCTCTAGTGAGAGCTATTTGCAACTTATTTCAATCTTTTGTGTCTTAGAGATATGTTGTGTTATCATTTTGTTCAATATCATTGACGTACCATGTGTGTATGGTATGAAGTACGTCAATGGTATGTCCTGATTTCTACGGGATAGTTTACATCGACGGTGAACAGTAACGATTGGTTGTCACACATAAGTGTTGGCCTACTCGTAAGAGGACGCGGGTGCCGGTAAGCCCCGTAATCCAATCAAAATACTGTTCAGTTCGTACGGTGAGTATCCTCTAGAAGTCCGGGTGCGACACTCTTTCAACTCACAGCTTTGAAGAGTTCAAACGTAATCTCAACTTATCTAAGTTGTGATTAAGGGAGGGTGTTAGAGTTAGAATCGGATTGTGTTTGGTTATTAGGAAACCGACATCAATAATAGCTAGGAGTCCCTTATCGACTAGGATCACAAGTTGTAAACGTTGTTGCTTGGTGTCGCATAACACCTAATATAAATACATAGACCCGTGGCCTGATCAAGGCACGCCGAGTAGATTGATTTTCTTACAAGCAGGTGAACGAAAAAGAAACACAATGAAGGTCGGAGAGTATAAGCATCATGTAGAGATTATTTTGTTTTTTCGCCACTATGAGAATTTACCGGAGGTCTCCTGCTATTGATGGACACTACTTTGGCATGTACATGCCAATCGTAGCACACTACTTCCATCCTTAATCCCGATACCCTACATGCCTAAAACTCCCATGGATCGAAACAAAGCGTGGATCCAACTATGCAAGTGCTTCGAAAAGCAAAAGACCACTTTCAAGTTCATATATGTCTATACCTCACCTCATAGGACAGAGCCACACATGGACTATATATATGTGGCTAGAGAAACATTGTCTTATGTTTTCCTTTCAATGATATGCTCATATGTTTGGCGACATCTTCGAGATAGACATGGTGTACCAAAATGTACTATTATCTTGACCCTAATACCTACTGCAGTACTACTAAGTAATATATAGCATGCACCTACGGCAACCACAACACTACATGCGTGTACACAAGCAATTCATTCACAAGGATATTGTGACATAAGTCTACCCAAAATTGTCAGACGAGTTAAAAACTACTGACAGGCCTTGGGCTATCCTATGTTTCTCCAATATGGTAGTATGGATTAATTCTCAAGTGGCGTGGTCTTATTTATTCGGCATATGCCCGTATCTCTCTCGTCTTTTCTATGTACCATGTGGTCTAACTCCATTCCATTGCTGCAACAATTACTGGGCAATTTTGATTTAATATTTTGAATATATAGTTCAACATAACATGAATCCTCTCAATTATTTTAATCAAATCTGACCCATTTTGGCACCTCGCGCGCGGGGAGGGGGGGGGGTGGGGGTGGGGGATAGCATATAACTAACATATTTTCGAGCTAAATTTTGATTTAGCACCACATTTTGCTTTCATTGCAAAAATCTACTTGGTTTTTTTTCATCTTTCGTAGCAACCTCTAAACTGACTCTGGTCATGAATTTATATTATTTTTTGATAGTAGGGCCCACTTGTCAGTCCAATTAAGAAAATAAAGTATTATAATAAATAAAACATCTTAAAAAGGAAAAAAGTCATCCCGCTAACGCACGGGAAGGGATATTGTCCGCGTGGTGGAGGTGGTCAGTGTGCCCGTGACTAGCGGCAGTGAACGAAACGATGTCATAATAGTCGGCTTAGTCCTCCAAGGACTAGATCCCACCCGCGATGGGCCCATCACACAGTCTTGGTACTCGTCGGCAACTGCGCACGCTCGGAAGCAGTACGACTTGACGCTTCTATTCAACACGCCGCTCCACCCGATCAGCATGTCCCTTGGATTCAGCACCACGCTCCCGCAGCTCCTAGTGCTTAGCATGTCCTTCATCTTCACATGCTCGTGCCGCTGTTGCGCCTCGAACGCCTCCTCCCTCCTCCGGGACTTGCTCCTAGGAGGATTCAGGCGCGGCAACCTTCACCTCCACCTCAGGAAGCTCCGATTCGAAACACGCGCCGATGACGGTACCTTCCGGTGCCTTCTTCTCTTGCATCTTGTCTGTCAGGGTTACCACCTGACACAACATAATTAACTAAAATTAAACTCGGCCACACATGCCATTTAACAAACTAGAGTGATTAAGACCGAGGATATTTGGATCAAAGTTTAAAATAGCGGGCTATTGCATAGAGCCCCAGCGATTTCAGAAGCTATGAAAAGCTATAGCCGGGCTATAATCATATAGCCGTTTTGCTAGAATATTGAAAAAATAGTAAAATGTAGACAACATATAATCATTTATATAGTATTATTCGCAAATGCATAACGTAACAACCGAGTCCTATAAGATGAACGAATAATCAGGAGTTTAAATAACAACTATTCATGACACAGTTCAACAGTTCTGAAAACAGGTCGCTATGGGTCGCACTCGCACCTCACAACAGTACTTCAACAACCAACAATGGTTGATTTGACCTCCGAAATGGACGGAGGTGACAAATTTTGGACCAAAATGTTTGGTCCCCTAGACGGGATATAGCTGGGCTAAGAGGCTATATCCGAGTTATATCCATAAAATCGGGTTATTAGCGGCTATTCTCCATATAGCCTCTAAAGGCTATATAAGTAGCGACGAGCCTCTCGGAAGGCTATAGCCGGCTATTTAAAACTTTGATTTGGATGGCTCTTAATTACCCTCTCACCATAATCGGTGGTTGTCCTGGATGAGGCCCGCTCGTCATCCTGGTTGTGGAAGTGTGTGGTGGGGCGGGCAACAGGGTCTATGGGTGGGAGAACAACCACGTGATCAGCCCTGCACGGACCAAAGCGGCTCATGGGCGTTCTCTGGTCGCAGGAGCTGGAATTGACGCAATGGTTGGAGGGACGCGGGCTGCGGTAGTTGGGGACGACTGGCCAACGGGTGGGGGAGTAGGAGCCCTTCCCACCGGCGTGGAGAGGAGAGAAAGGGCGCACCTACCCGCCGGGTAGAGGACCGGAGGAAAGGTGGGAGGGCGCATGCGGAAGGTGGCGGAGGAGCGGTATCCTGCCAACCGGCAGCGGTAGCAGCATCGGGCACCCGCTCGCGTGGTGGAGAAGGAGGTGCCATGTTGTCGCCTTATGACCCACAAGTATAGGGGATCGCAATAGTCTTCGAGGGAAGTAAAACCCAAATTTCGACACAAGGGGAGCCAAAGAATATTTGGGAGCCTTAAGAAGTGAGTTATGAATTCACTTGCACCTGAAAGTGGAATTGTTCGCAGTGGTTTATCAGTAATAACAATTTTAAAGTAGCAGCAGTAGTGAAATAACAACAACAGTAGTATGAAAACAGCAGCAGTGGTGATTTGAGTAAACAACATGATTAAATATTGTAGGCATAGGGATGGATGAACGGGCGTTGCTTGGATAAGATAGTTCATATAATGATCATGTCATGGACATGGCAGATAAATAAGATAAAGCATCCAAGCACTAAATAACCATAGGCATGTGTTCTGTAAATAGTCGTACGTACTCGCAATGAGAACTTGCACAACATCTTTTGTCCTACCAGCCCATCATAGCGGGGCCTCAAGGGAACTACTAGTAATTAAGGTGTTCCTTATAATAGAACACCGGAGCAAAGCATTCACACCCCATGAACACATGATCCTCACATCCCAGGCATTCCCTCTAGTTGTCCCAATTTCTGTCACTTCGGGGCCTCAGATTCCGGACAACGATATGTGTAAACAACTTGCAGGTATGATCAAGAAACAATAATTATCATCATGATTGAATAACATGTTCAGATCTGATATGATGGCACTCGGGCCCAAAGTGGCAAGAATTAAGCATAACAAGTTGCAACAATGTCAATAACACTAATAGAAGTGTCCCAGGTGACAAATAGCCACCTAGGAAGTGGCTTTTGCCGTGCCCATTTAGCACTCGGAGAAGGCGACAACCTCGGTGAACGTCCACGGCACTCGGCGAACGCCCCACCCTCGGCGAACGCACGCCTCGGTGAACGGCAGCGGCACTCGCGGACGCCGCACTCGGTGAAGGCGCGCGTGGACTCAGCGAAGCTAGCACTCGGCGACGTGCGGCTATCGTCGAACACACGAGGCACTCAGCGAAGGCGCGGGGGAGCTCGGCGACATGCGGCTATCGGCGAACATACGAGGCACTCGGCGACGGCGTGGGGGAGCTCGGCGAAGCTAGGACAACTTGGCAAAATTTCGACACAAGGCTGACACAAGTGCACACTTTTTTGCGCCGAGCCCAGCGAAAAACAGCTCGGTTAAAGTCCGTTGCCAAGTACACGATAAAAGGCACTCGGCGAAATTGCTTTGCCGGCCCGTTTTTCGCCGAGTGTGTGCCGCCGAGTTCCATACTCGGCGAAGTGGTTTGCCGAGATTGATTCGTTCCTTCGCCGGGTATTTTGACCACCCGGCGAAGAGACAGTTTCTAGTAGTGTATTTTTAGAAATGGAGGGTTCTAAAAAAGAATGAATGGAGGGTACTTAAAGTACGAGTTCAGACGTAATCAAACACGCTCGTGCAGCTGGAGGAGACACGTTTCTTGTGTGTCCAGCAGGGACCCGGATTTTACTACCTTAGGGCATCTCCAGTCGCCCCCCCCCAGAGCCCCCAGGCGGCCTTTTTAGCGCCGGAAGCGGTGAATAAGGCCGTTTCCGCACCGGTCGGCCCCCCAGAAGCCAAAATAGCCCCAAAATGGCGCTATTTCGCGCCGCGGCACCCAGCCAAACCCAGCCCGCTGGGTTCGACTTGGGGGGACGAAACTGCGCTGCAGCCCGCGCGGGTCAGCTCTGTAAGTGACGCTGCGAAAAAACGCGGGAACAGAAACCCCCGTGATCATCTTCTCGGCGCCCGCGCCGGTCAATGGCTGACGGAGTAATGGCTTGGCGGCCAGCCAGTGCATGCGCCCTAGTCAAAGGCTGCCGGATTAATGGCGGGGCGGCAGCGGTGCCACGCGCGGCGCAGTGACCGGCCCGCCAGGCTATAAAAAGGGCGCTCGCCGCTCGCCGTTCTCCTATTCTTGCTGCTCACCTCCTCCTCCTCACCGCGCTCGCTCTCGCCACCCTCGCCGCACACACCTAGCAACGATACCTCGCCGGTTCCGCGCCCACCGCCACTCTCCACTGTACTGCCGGCCCGCGGCTGGGATGCATGGCCACAGCGACGAGGACAGCGACGGAGAGTTCCAGTACGAGGAACAGCAGCCGGCACAGGAGGTGGCGCCCGAGTATCAGCCGGCGCAGGAAGCGGTGGCGCCCGAGCAGCAGCCCGCCCAGGAAGAGCTGGCGCCCGAGCAGCAGCTGGCGCAGGCTGCCCGGCGCTGGAGGAGGGAACGGAGGAGGCAGCCCGTGTGGCCCGAGCAGCACATGGCCTACCTCTCCTTCGAGACCGCGCGGAACGAGGAAGCGTTCCACCAATTCCGCGGCGGCCTCGAGCAAGCGGCGGCGGCGGCCGAGGCTGCCGCCGTTCGGGCATCTCTGGAGACCCACCGGGGAGGAGGCGGAGCGCGAGGCCTACCGGCAGCTAGCAGAAAAACACCGTGTCGGCCGAGCAGCAGGCGCTCATCGCGCAGTACGTGGACGACCGGCGGCAGGTGGTGCTGCAGAGCGAGCGGCACAACCGCCAACCCTTCGAGCAGGCTCAGCTGCACCGGCTGCGGGTGCAAGGCCGTGCGGAGCGGCGCTGGCTCGCCATGGTGGCGAAGGACGACCGCGAAGCTGGCCCCTCCAACCGGCCGGCCTACGACGACCGCGAGGAGGACGGCGATGCTTAGAGTAGTCGCCGCCGTAGATTTTAATTTTTCGCAATGTTTCCTATGTTTTAGTCTAAATTTGCATCGAATCAATAAAAATTTATATGTTTTAGTTTAACTTTGCGTCGAAATGTATGAAAATTTGCGTGAATCAATAAAATGCGCCGAATTTTAAATCTCGGGTTTTCTGGGCCGAAAGTTGGGCTCGTGGGGCGACTGGCCCCCGCCCCCCAGGTTCCAGATTAGCGCCGTTTGGCGCCGCGGTGGCCCCAAAACGGCGGCGTTTTGGGCCCTAGGGGGTGCAACGACTGGAGATGCCCTTAGGAGCAGTTAGCAATGTGGAAATGCGTTTTTTTCCCGTTTAAAAAAATTCTAGCCATGCATGGATGCGTGCCATGAGCAGACAGGGATTGATGTACATGTCCGGATCGGCTTTAGGGGAGCGGTGTGCCTCTATCCACGAGAAGATGCAGCCATCCTATACGCCGCTGCTCCCCACATTTTAGGGCTTCTTTGATCCATAGGATAGGAAAAATGTAGGAATTGGAAACTTGTAGTATTGGTATGGTATGGCTAAATGATTCCTATGAGAAGAGTATTTTTCTTTGATTGTGTGAAGGAATTTTTACATGAGGTTGGACCTCATGTTTTTTTCCTATAGGATTTGTACTACAAGATTCCTATGGGAATATTTCCTATAGGATATGATCCTTTGAATCAAACAAGCAATATAGGAAAAATTTCAATAGGATCTAATCCTACAAAAATCCTATGCCATTCCTATGAATCAAAGAGACCCTTACTCAGATGTTCCGGTCGAGTAGAAGAAACACCACACTAGGGGCCAGCTAAAAGTGACGGTAAGGAAAGTGTCTGCTAGATTATTTTGTTGCTTCTCGGAGCTAGCTGGAGTTTACCACCGGTCTCCTCCAGTTAATTCTAGCTACTTCGACATGCCACCTCTGTATGCCATTCATAGCATGTTAATCACTTCCAAATCCCAATGCCTTCCATTCCTAGACTGTTATATTGAAACAAACGTGGATGCAAAATATCTATGAAAAGTAAAAAAAATCACTTTGGGCCTGAAGAAACTTCCTATATTGCTATACCTCTCCTGGGATGAGAGCAACACATAGAGCGTATATATATATATATATTTTTTTTTTTGAAATGAGAACATAGCCTCAGCCTCTGCATCGTGATAAGAGCAACACATAGAGCGTATATATACTGTATAACACAAAACTATAGTATCTATTTTCTCCTTAGATATGTACATATCCGCAATGAAGTTGCAGTCTATTGGTACTGTTTTGTGCTCGGCATACCTACTACTTCCTCCGTTCTAAAATATAAGCCTTTTTAGCGAGCTAAAACAGTTTGCTAAAAAGGCTTATATTTTGGAACGGAGGGAGTACATTACCATTAAGCAATTACCTTCATCTACTGTCACCTCAGCGTATATGCATGTACACAAGCATTGAATTCACGAGATATGGTGTCATAAGACGGGATAGCAGTTTTGGCTCCCAAGCACATGATATGGTCCTGCCTCATTGGAAAATTTGAAAGGAAAATAGTAAAACAACTCAAGCAATTCTAAAAAGGAATCAGAGACAAACATGTCCAAGTTTTCTACATACGTGCACATTTTTTAAAGAAAAAAATGACATTTCTATCCTATGTGTAATAAAATCAGAGCTTTAAAAATATACATTTTGGGTCAATGATTTTTTTCCGCTCAAAGCACAGGAAATGTCATTTCTTCAGGAAAATTTGCATGCCTGTGCAAAACTAGCACACATTTGTCTCTGATTTTCCTAGAAATTTTCGAACTGTATTTTTTTTTTAACTCAAGCAGGAGCATATGATCTCGGGAGCTTTATTTGATCCGGCCATAAGGCTATCCGCAATAGCGAGCCAACTTTTGTAAAAGAATGAAAGCTCCTCGAATTTCCTATGTTTCACTCCCATGCGGTAAGATTGATTATCAAGTGGTTTTGTATTTCTTATTAGCTAGGGCTACTGTTTCACTGGGCAAGAACACATAAAACATTCACTTTAATTGCTGATTTTGTTGCCTTAGATTCTAGCGGCTCCATGCTAATCTTGTTGAACGAGGACATGGGATGCATAGAGAATACGAGTGCATTCCTTGATCGAGTGGAAGCACAAGAACATGTCGAATGGCTGTGTGCAAACCTCCACCCTCACAGCCCGTTGACCCACGCCTTAATTCCCCACCACAACCGCTATTACATCCACTGGTGACACCGATGGCCAAATACATTCCCCCAGCTTGACTATGTAGAGAGTACAAGTCAGCACATAATGTCCGTGCTCGGGCGGAGATCAAAGTAGCCGCATCTTAACATCTCCTCCGAGAATGCTATCCGACTATCCATGCTAAGAGGAGGAGCGAAGTTGCAAGAGAGATGGAGGGTTACCAAAATCGGCAATTTGGGTGTATAGCTTTTGGGCTAGACGGGGCATTTTTACCCCCACCTTTTACAAGTTTCTTCCTGCCAAAAAATTTCCACTAAAATTTCTTTCCTCGGTTTTCTCAACCAAAATTTCCTGGACATTTTCCCGAACAAATTAAGTTCCGGCAGGAAATAGTATGCATAGGAGAATAAAGGTGGGTGAAAAGAGAAAAAGGAAACAGAAAATAGAAAACCTTATTTTATTAAAAATAAAATGAAGTGAAGATTAAAAAATGGTTGCTAAGTGCCGCTAGGCTGTACTCGCCAAACATTGCACTGTTATGTTTGTCGAGTGCATGTGACATGACACTAGGAAAATGTCCTACGTTGTCTCATTTTCGTGTCTTGGAAT